>OX456490.1:12475463-12851654 GCA_949748235.1 Platypus cylindrus | reverse complement strand
CGAACTCTTTACTTACTTTACAGGTAATAAGGAATAAAAATCTATTCTTAGTTTAAGAAATAAGGAATGACATTGACATACGTTTCGTGTGAAATTAATGGTTGTACCTATGGAGAACTATAATGATTTATTTTATAGTCCTAAAACTGTAAACTTTTAATTCTCCATTAAGTTTTACCAAATACTATAGATTGTCTGTGCTATAGTATCTAAAACTTTATGTGGTTTATTTTTTAAAATACTAGGAAAAAATATAAAAAAATCCCCCAATTTAAGTGTAAATTTCGATTTTACTACTGCATTGAATCACTTGAAATTTTCACACATAGTAGTATAGTAAGTATATATAAGTAATAATAATAATATATAATATATATAGTAATAGTAATAAGTAATTAAAAACATGATAAATTTTCAATCACTAGAAATCTTGAAAGTATTAATATTAAAAATATTAAAATCAGAATAATAGACTTATTTCCTATTACTTGGCGCGCGCATATCCATGTAACCGGCAGGTGAAAATTTATATAAGTTAAAATAAATATTCTCCCGATAATATAAATAAATTAATAACAGGTATTTTATCAATATTAATATTTTGGTAAGAGAAATGTACCAAAAAGAATTGCACGTAACTTCATTCGCATATATCGAAATGCAAGTATCGCATGTTGCAACCGTTTCTCTCATAGAAATTCATATCTCTCCATCTCTCTTGCAAATAGGAAATAGGTCTATTATTTTAATAATAAAAACAACATGTATATTACTGTAAAGGAAATTGACAACGTCAATTTTCTAATTTTTACTACTACAATTATACTAAAAATAACTAATAAATATTAAAATTATAAATAAACGATTTTAAAATGCACAAAAATGTGTATATACTACGTATAGTATATATACGTAGAATGTATAAAACAATAGTGCCAGAATAGTTTCGTTAAGATTATCTCCATCTCTCATCTGATCGAAAATATTGTGGTCAAAGCGCAAGCGCGTTCTTAATTCTTATTTTTTAATACGTGAAAGTTAAAAGTTGGGAACTTTAAAATTACGTTTATGCATTAAGAAATAAGAATTAGGAAATTGGGTAACCACTACGATAAGAAAGGCATGTTTATATTTAATCTTCTAAATCTCCCTTTTAACAAAGCAAATGTGTTTTCTATTACGACCGTAGATTTCGCTAAAGCCATGTTATAGTTTCTCTGAAGTATGGATAGTCCACCGACCTTTTTACACCCCACCATCAAAGTAGTAGACAGTTTGTAGGGCGAATCACCTATCATATAACTCCCATTGGGAAAATCTTCTTCAGTTTTAGATGATAAGTTTGAGTGTAAAAACAGTATATGATCGTGAATTGATCCGGCTTGCCCAGCATGTACATCTAAAAAGAATTTCTGGTGGTCGCATACACCTTGTAAAAGAACTGAAAGAACCTTTCCTATTAATACATGATACATGATGCAATTTAGGAGCTGAAATCTTGATATGGCAGCATCTATTGCACTTATAACATAGTATGTATTAAACTACATATTTATATTTCAATTAACCAAAGTAAATACCTAAATATTGGGTAACCTAAATTACCTTAATAAGAACCAACTAGTTTCGAACTTACTTACCTATAACATTCTAATTTGCTAAATACCAAATTGTGATTAACAAAGCCTTCGCAATTGGTATTTCTGGGTGCGTCTGGGAATGAACATATATTGTCATAATTTTACCTAGTAAATCTTCGTAAGTATCGAAATCTATACGAAAATTCAATTTAAATTGGGAAACGCTACACGTTCGAATGTCCATTTCAAAAAAATTGGAAATTTTGATTTCTGCAGCCTTTTGTTCTTGATCATCTTTATCGTTATCATCGCTATTTGAAAATAATATTTCATGAGCACATACTACTGAAAATTGCAAAGTTCTTAATCGTTGATTTAACATTTTAACATATTCAAATTATTTATAAGTTTTTAAACCTAACAGTAAAAAAATACAATTTTTAGGTTAAAATTAGGAGTTACACCATCAGCCTTTGCTGAAAACTAAGATGTTACACCAAAAAAAAACGCACCTTCAGAGAAAAAGAATTTTATGCTTTATTTTCAAATAAAGCACTATTGTGGCACTGTTTAAGATAAAAAACGCTTAGTGGACTGGGGTTTAAAAAAGTGTTACATTTTTGAGGAAAATGAACTAAGCTTATGTATCATGGTGTACTACACTAGAAACAAGATCGTTAAAATAGGTTTCGTTTTTCGTTAATGAAACTAATGAAAGATTAAATAACTATTTGATATTAATAAATAAATTGATAAATAATAAATCAATAACATGTTGCAATGTATTACAAACTTTAAACATATTTATAATAAATAAATTATAAGAAGAAATAAATATTTAGCCCCATTTTATCCATTAACCAAAATGCATTAGAAAGGGATAGATATCATTCAGACCTGTGGGTAGCCTAAGCTGGCCAATGGAACACCGGCAGCACTGTTTAACGTCCGTTTTTTAAATATAACTGGTAGTTATTTACGTTACGAGGTGGACATTTTATAACTCCTATATTTTGATTAAAAAGTAAGTTCGAGTGAAAGAATGTGCTGTTAAACTGTGTAGAAAATAATAATTAACACAAAATGGAAGCATTAAAAGAATCAGTAGCGGTTAGAGTATCGCGAATTAATAATGAACTGGTAAAGAGATCAAAATGTATGGGAAAAATTTGTTTATTGAACAGAGAATGTTTGCTCGATGTTTTACAAGTATTGTACGATGAATGTTCTTCGGAAAACTTGCAAAGAAACGATCGAAATATAGCAGAATTTGTCAAAAAATATGAGCATTCCATGAAAGAAATTAAATCTTTAAGAGTCAATGTCAGTGATTTTGAAATCAAAAATTTAATTGGTAAGTCATAATCCAGATATTGATTTAGAACAAATCAAATTATATATACACTTTTATTTAGGTGCTGGCCAATTTGGTGAAGTCTATGTTGTAAAAGAAAAACAAACTGGCGACATTTATGCAATGAAGTCAATAAGAAAGTTCAAGAATGGATCATTACAAATGTCATTTGAAGAAGAACGATATATAATGGCATTTTCTAATTCACCATGGTTAACTGCGTTACAGCATTCATTTCATGATTGTTCGAATTTATTTTTTGTTATGGAATTTCATCCTGGTGGAGATTTGACAGGTGTTTTGATCTAATTTTCGATTTAAATAAATTAGTGCTTAATTCTCGTTAATATTTCCTTCAGGGCTTTTAAATAGAGAAGGTGGCACATTACCAGAAACAGCAGCGGTGTTTTATTTAGCTGAATTAGTGCTGGCATTAGATGATTTGCATCAGATGGGATTTGTTCATAGGGACATCAAACCAGATAATATTTTGATAGGTATCTACAGTTTTTCAATTCACATAATAATTAAGTTAATACATTTTCTGTTGAATTTTAGATCGTTGTGGTCACGTTAAATTAGCTGACTTCGGATCAGCAGCAAGACTAGATAAAGATGGTTTAATAAAAACTGGGCCACCAATTGGCACACCACATTATATTGCTCCCGAGGTGTTACAATGTCTAGATAATAAATGTGATAGTAATAACTTTGGATATGGAGTGTCTTGCGATTACTGGTCGATGGGTGTCGTAGCCTATGAATTAACTATTGGCTGTTTACCATTTCAAGGACAAAACACAGTGACAATTTACTCTAAAATTCTGAATCATGGCAACATCTTGAAACTTCCATCCGATGTTGCTTTAAGTCAGGCTTACATACATTTTACGATGAATCTTTTGAAAGATACTAATTCACGTTTAACAAGGGATAAAATTCGAAACCATGTTATATTCAAGAGTCTCAATTTTGGTACCTTAAAAGATCAAGTTCCACCATTTGTACCCAGAATTCAATCACCAGATGATAGCAGTAATTTCGCCGACATAGAAATAAAGAAGAAGCATCCAAGTATTGAAAATTTTAAAAAACGATCTCAATTTTCTGGTCGGAATTTACCATTTGTTGGTTTCACGTTTACTCATGACTCCTTATCAATAATGGACGATAATGGCGAATTTGAATCGCAATTCACTAAGCGAACCATACAGAAAAAAGAATTAATTGATAATATGAAAATGGAATTGGATTCATTGAGAATGAAGGTGTCCAAAAGTGGAGATTTGAATCAGGAGAAGGAGGTACTTAATTTTTGAAATCAGTAGAACCGAAACAAGAAAAATGTATATTAACATGTTGTAGATTTTGGAAAGGAAATTAGAGGAACAGTCCAAGGAAATAGATAAATTAACAACTTTAAGAGATAAATTAGAAAAAGAATTAGCAACCACTGTGACAAAACTTTTGGTAAGTTTTATACCTAAACTCCTAGGTTTATATTAATTAGTTGTTTTTCCTCAGACCTTTCAACGCACCATAGAATTAGAACGTAAAGAGCGCGTTGAAATAGAAAGAAAGGCTTTAGATTTAGTCAAAAGTGCCAAATTAAAATGGAAATTATCTGAACTAAATCAACTGAGTACTTTGAATTTCCAAATTAAACAACAAAATGAGAAAATTTTACAACTTACAGATACAAACAAAATACTTGAAGAGCAACTACAACAAGCTTTAAAAACTGAAGAGAAAAATAAGTAAAAAGAAAACATGTCATATTGGTTTGTAGTAATTCATAATTCCTTACATTTCTACATGTTTAGGTTGTCGTTGGCAACAGCGCAAACTTTAAGTAGGAAAAGTGTTGCAGGATTGGAAAATCGTCTAGAAAAAATAACGAGCGAAACACAAAATACCATTTATGAAATGCAGAGGTTTGCTTAACAACTAAAACTTATTTGCTTATTATTCTGGTACTGTTTTAGGAAATTGAGCGAAAAAAGTCATGAACAATCCCAACTTGAACATGAAGTAAAAAATTTACAGGAAAGCGAAGGAACATTACAAAATAAGTTAAAATTGGCCTATAAAGAATATGATGATTTAAAATTGAAAGTTGATGTTGCTGAACAAGTTAGCAATGAATTAAATCAGAAGTTAATTAAGATGGAAAAGGTTTTTGTTTGATTTTCTTTTATCACATCGAAATCAAATTCAGCAAACAGAAACAAGCTGCTTTGATGCTCTTCTTTTTCAATTATAATATGCAATAAAATATTTATAATGCGAATGCATTATAAATCACCGGATGGTCGATGATCGGTGGTCGTATTATTTTTCTAGGCATTTGAAATAAATGAAATTCAAAAACAAGAGTTTAAAAAATTACAACGTGAATACGAGACTAGTCAAGAAACAATAAAAAGTTTGCAAAACCATAATGCCCTTTTACAAAGAAAATGTAAATTAATAGATGAACAAAATATTGAAATCCAGGAAATGAAACAACAAATCTCGCGAATGCAGAATGATGAATGTGTTAGCATTTTAGAGAAACAATTAGAACAAGAAATGGCAAAATGTGAGAATTTGAAAAAAAGGTAATTTAAACTTTAATATGCATATAATATGTAGGTACTCTGTCACACATCTGACTCTTACTTATTATCATATCTTAGATTGGAAGAACAAGTAACATTTTCTCGAACGTCACAAGAAATCAAAGATAAACAACTTCAATGCTGGAGAGTGGAGAAAGAATTATCCAATTGTAAAATTGATAACAAAATATTGGAAAGAGAACTAAAAGATACTCAGGTGCTTTTATGTTTCTCTATTCTTTTAAACATGATGGAAAAAATTTTAATTTTGTAGACTGAAATTAAAGAATTAAAAGAGAAATTATCGGAATCGGAATTAACATATGTAGAATACAAGAAAGGTCAGGAAATTGCAGTTCTAGAATTATCAAATATCAATGAAACTATGTCGATTGATTTAATTAAAGCAAGAGAGGATAGTAAAAATTTACAGGTAAAATTTTTCAATTGCGTTTGTACAAATAATGCTTGTGCGCAGTGGCACACATCCAATTCATTAATTGCTATAGAAACGCATTAAAAATGTGTAGCGAGTATGGAGATGTATAATAAGGAGTAGACTCACGGTGTATGTACATCTACATTTAAGTGTCAGCTGTCATGTCACTTTTTTGACGTTTCTTGAAAGATTTAATAGCGGCGTTGCCAGATTTTCAGTGTACTAGAAAATTTCGTGGAGGTAACAGCTCTCTGTGTGTATTTGAATAGAATAGAATAGATGTCTTTATGGTGAAATAGAACAACAAATGAAATATATTGGAGATTTATTCAATAGAAATGAAAATAAAATGAATACATAGGTTTTTATAATATACATACACCAAAATTATTTGATTTCGGAAAACTATGTAAAATGAAAATACATGTAAATTTGATGATGCAATTATTACAATTAATTAATAACACCGCTTCAAACTATATACAAATTAATATGTCGTGATCCCAAAGAGAATCTTTTTAGTAGCATTTATTGTTTTACTATCGATTTTAATTCTTTTAAAATGTTTTTCTCGCCATTAGTAGATGTTTTTACTACTCGCGGTAGTAAAAACTACCACTATGCTGTTGAATCATCCATCGAAAATAACCATTAAGTTCCAAAAATCGGCATCAAACTCACACTATGTCCTTGTAATACACGAATTATACGCACCAGTTACTTTCACTTTAATTATACATATAATTAGATAAAGAAATTAAATTTCTACCTATACTCAAAACTAAAAAATTCGTCTTGCGACGGAACGGAACACACAGTACACCCAGAGAGCTGTTACCTTCACGAAATTTTCTAGTACACTGAAAAAATCTGACAACGCTGCGTCTGAATCTTTCAAGAAACGTCAAAAAAGTGACATGATTGCTGACATTTCAATGTAGATGAACATACGGCGTCAACCTAACCAAAGTCAAAATATGTGTGGGTCAAAAAATTTTTTGTCCACCAGAGAGATTCGTGTCTTTTGCGATAATTGCAGGTGATTGTCAGATCAGCGCCGGCCTTTGTTATTGTTTCTATTTGAAATTATTTTCAAATTTTACATTAATTTTGATATTTAAAATAATCCATAGTATTCCAAACCAAATTATATAACCATTAAGTAATTGTTAATTACAATTTCAAAATAAATTTTACATAATAAATTAACAATTATTTTTGTAATATATTTTTACACAATCTTATAGCACGTCACTGATCATAAATTTAATAAAATGGTGAAAAAACACAACTATGCCCATTTCTTAAATAACAATTGTTGTGTTATATTAAATATTCATTTTTACAATCATAGTTTTGATCTGCTGCCACAAAATCTATGATTTTCCTTAAAAATAATCAAATTTGATTTTCGCATAATAGCAATGTTAAAAGCATTGTCTCAGTTGGTTGCAGCGTCGCCTGGCGGCAGCCCGTTTTTCTTTTTCTAATGTTCACTCCTTCTTGTAGCCCTCCATAGTAGCGAGAGATTTTGTTTCTCTAATCGTTGCCACAGTTAACTAAATTAAGTTATTTTTCAGGAACAGTTACAAAATGAAAAACAAAAACGTGAAAACGAAAAAATACAAACCAACGAATTCAAATCTATTATAAAATCCAAAGATGATAAAATTCGCTTATTAGAAGCCAATCTAAATCAATTGCAAAGAGAAATAAAAATGATGGAAAAGAAATGTATGCAAGCAAGTGATGAAAAGTCGACAATGTATAGAATCGCGGATGAATTGCGACAAGATAATGGCAGATTAAATGATGAAATTGACAAACAAAAAAGAGAAATAATAAATTTGAATCTGGTAAAAACTGTTTAAAAAAACGCGGTTTATTATAGTGAACTTTCTTATTAATAATTTAAGAATTTAAAAGCTTTACGAGAGGCCTGTATTTTAATGGAAAACCAAATAATAGAATATGAATCACTTTTAAACGTTTCAAAAGATAAAGAATCAGAATTGAAGCACAACACTGAAAAATTAATAAGCAATCTTTGCAAATCAAGATTAGAGACGCAAGAAGCTAGACAGTAAATATTTAGGGTTTGATTTATTTAAAGTAAACAATTTATACTTATGATTTCAGAGAAATCAATGAAGAAAAATCCTTACGAGCTTTATCTGATAATACAATTCATCGATTAGAAGAGGATAAAGAATGCTTAGAAAAGGAATGCGACAGTTACAAGAATGCTTGTATGGAATACAAGCGTTGTTGGCTAGATTTATGTGAGCAATTAACGGTATATATTAATTTTGATTATTGCAATTAAATTCTAACAGTAATTGACCATTTGTATTTAATACAGTGTTCTGATGAGAAATTAAGTAATGCAGAATCGTTATTAAAATCGCATGAACGACAGATTCAAAAATATTCAATGGAAAATAAAGAGTTGAAAAAAGAATTAACCGAACACATAACGCGTTTGAGTCAATTGAGGGAATCAAATTATAAATTAGAACATCAATTAACTGATTTTAAAGAAACGAATGCAGAATTATTACAAAAAGTTCGAGAACTTGACAGAATTTTACATGACCAATTTGTTAACTATAAAGAGAGAGAAATAAAAATGGAAAGTGTGAATAAACAGCAAACAAAATTGATCGATTATTTACAAATTAAAGTGGGTATTTTCTATGTAAAATACAAAAGAAATTGGAGTTTGTGTAGCCCCGCTGCCACATATGAATTTCAATATGTTATTATTTTTAAGCTCGAAGAACATAACAATAAAAAAAAATCATTTGCTGAAGTATTGTTTGGCAGTTCAAAAAAAGAACAAAGCCATTCACTTTCATTAATGTTAAATTATAAAGACTTGGAAAATGAATTAACTAAAGAAAAGCAATTAAATAAGCATCTGAAGCAAGAATTAACTGAATTAAAATCGGCAACTTTAAATGAGGTATAAAATACGTTTTTTATCTAAAGCTTCTATTTGAAATTGATGTTAATACATTTAAGGCAAATTTAATTTCAAATAAATCAGCTCCAATAGAATCAGGTGATATGAATCTTCTATTGAATAAAAAGAACCAATTACATAAGTAAGTCTAACACGTTTAGTGCCAGCTGAGATAAATAGGGTCTCATCTCATAAATATTTGGCGTCAATAGGATTTATGAAACCAATGCGAATTCAAGTGTTAATAACTAATTATTGAGACATTTCACTGTATAAAGCTTTGTGTATTTCGTCTATTGCACTAAAATCAATTTAACAGGTGGATGTTAGGTCGTGATACTACATGATCTATACAATTGATGGATTGTTTTCTGTATTTCTCATGTTAGTCAAGCATGGCACAAAATGACGTATTGCACTTTTGAAGAATTTCACAAGTGCAAACAAATTGTGACCAGTCGGTTCATTTTTTCTTTCACATGATGGCGCTCAATATGTTAAAAAATCCTCATTCATTGTTCATATCAGTTCTCTATAAAATGATCTACTTTTATAGGTTCGATTCAAAATTATGCTTAAAATCTGAAAAATGTGCACAGTGTAATCATAAGATATTACTTGGCAGAAATTATAAAAGATGTCAATGTTGCAATGTTGTCGCCCATATAGTTTGTGCAAAAGATTTAATGGTATTATGTACATATGAAAAGAATGAGTGTGATGAAACATCATGTAATGAATTAAATTTAAAATTGGAAAATCTATTGAAACTACCAAAAAGTGTCACAGTAAATTGCATTATTGATCTAACAGAAAATATTCAAATTTTGGGTACAGAAAATGGCTTGTATTCTTATTGTGAGAATAAACTGTTACATATTGATGGAATTGATGAAATAGGACAAGTGAATTACTAAAATGACAGACGAAATGAAATATTTTTAAGTAATTTTTTTTTAGCTTGGTCTATTTCTACCTGGAAATACTGTCCTAATGATCATTGAACCAAAATTAAAGCTAATTACATGCGACATTAATCATTTAATTACTTTAATTCAATGCGGCTCACGTAGAACTTTAAAATATAAAGCAATCGATATTAACAATTTAAATGGTTTTCATCTATTGGAGGTAAACATTTGATTTGAAATTTGGACTCTACAATATTTGTACAAGGTGTATATTTATGTGTTATTTTCTTTTAGATATCACAGAAAGAATCACAACATAAAATCGCTGTTGCCACATCAAAACAATTAATCATACTAGAATTCAATTTTAATAATAACGAATTTATTCCATTACGTATTTTGGATACCGCTCAGCCGACAAGTTGTATGCTATTTACTGATAATAGTTTAATCGTAGGCGCCGATAAATTCTTCGAAATCGATTTAAAAACATTCGTAGCAGAAGAATTCTTAGACGTTTCCGATGTTCAGCTACGGCAAGTAGTAAAATGCTACAAAATGGGCAGTTTCCCAATAAGTATTTTGGAAATTTCATCAAACCCAAAGGAGTATTTATTGTCATTCAATGAATTATCGATATTTATTGATGAATTTGGGCGATCATCTAGAAAAATGGAAATTCAATTTAATCATTTACCATTAACGTTACATTTGGCGGAAAATAATTTATATATTGTACAATTTGCAGCTATAGAAATATTAAAAATGACTGAAGATCTTTGCAACGAGGAACATCCGGGGCCGTATCGATTGCTAATTAATAGATTTAGACCAGTTGGTTTTAATAAAAAAGGCATCTATCTGCAACAAGAAACGGAAATTAAATTTGTAAATGTCAGAAAGTTGCCAGATTATGATGCAGTATCGTTATTATCAGATAATACTACTACCACCATCACAAACACCGCTGCTGGTGATAACGGTGCCCCCAGCACTCCTACTGATTTGAATTGTAGTGGTTTCAGTTTCACCAGTTCAATTGTTCAAAGTTTAGATGGGAATGGTGGTACAGTCACTTCTGAGGAGTGCAGTGAAGATTTAAAAATGAGGACAGTTCAATTTATGCCAAGCGATGTTTAACGATTTAGACTAAATGCTCAATTAGTTAATTGGACACGTACAACTATGTACTTTGATATTTTTCTTCTTTTTATCAGATAATTCTATAAGAATTATTAGAGGATATGTACACAATAATTTTAATACATTTTAGCAAATCTTTTAATTAAAATAAATATAATCAATACTAACTAATGGTTTAGTTATTTTAAGGGTTTGGATTCGATCATTTTCCTCCCGCAGAATTCTATCATCTTTAAATAAAAACAATTAAATATCAAATCAATTAATAAACATACAGAGTAAATCTCTCTAATTGGACATCAACTAAACCAGCAGAGTTAAGACTAACAAATCAGAATTGAACAGAAAATATTTAACAATTCCTTGCATTCTAGGCACCCGATAAGGCAAATTTAGCTGTACATGTATTATAATTCGTAAGCTATACTTGTGTAATTAAGTACTATGTGTAATAACTAGGGGTGTGCGATACACCGTACTGTGTATCGATATATCGAATTATTGCCGTATCAATATATCGATACACGCCGACCTATTAGCATATCGATATATTGAATTGTTGTCGTATCTTTCTTCGAAGAATGAAGGATTTTTTAATTCTTTTTTTATGACCTTTTATATTGTGGGTAACTGTTTCGAAACAATCAGGTGGTTTATGTATGTATATATATTGGTTATTGCGTTATTGGGGTATTGACACGTATCTGAATTTCGATACGTAACGGCAAAATCTATTGAAAGCCTTATTCGTCCAAACGTATCGATATATCGCCCATGCCTAGTAATAGCATCTACTATCCATTTCAAAAGTATTGAGACCTCACTTTAAACGTTAATATTAAAAAATCTGTGAAACGAATGCTTTTAAAAAAATGTATTCTATAGCTACCGTATCGTGTAATTTTACGGCGAAGTTATGCACTTATATCTTTTCTTCTCTGGAAATTATGCCCTATTGAATCCAAAAAAGTACCCTATTTTCATAAAATTGGAGTTATATGCAATTTCAATAATTAATAACTTTATTAAAAATTAAGATATTGAAATGAAGTTTGAAAAAATTATGGGTTATATATATATATATACTTCGAGTATATAGTTTTACTTTGAAAAGCAAAAGTACCCTTTCCGAGATAATAAGGGCTTTATGACTTATTGATATTCCGGAAATGGCACTATCTACGGACTTGATTTTTTCAGAAATGAAAAGATTTTTATAATTTAAATAAAACTTCAGCATTTTTCTATTATAAATTTTAATGGAAATTGTAAAAAAACGCATTCCAAAATTTAGAAATAGACTAAGGCGAGACTTTCAGCGCGGGAACGCTACGGTGTCAATTTTTGTTACGGTAGTATAGACGTTGGTTATTTTAAAAAAAATTATTACTCTGATTTTAATATAGTCGTATGAAATCCGTTTTTGCCGTCTTCAGACTCTGATAATCACTGAGGTATGCCTATGTTTTCTATAATAATCTAAAGCTAAAGCGTGTAACTTGATATGTTGACAAATATGTGTAACAAATCTGGATACTTTCGATTTAATATTTATTATTTATAGGTATTAATAAATAAAATAAAGCTTATTACAAAGGACTTTTTTCGTTACTATTTAAGTTTTTCATTTTATGAACAAATATTTATTCTCAATTTGTGCTTCGCTTTAGTCACTGCACATTTTTAATAAAAAGTTTACCATATCAAATTTAATCTAAGACCATAAACAAAAACAATTAAGCTCTTAACATAACAAAAAACTGTATTTTCTAATTTTGTAATATAATCGAAGACATTCTACGGAAAGAAAAAAAACATAATAGCATTATTATGTCATAATAACATTATAGCATAATTCAAGCGATCCGCCGGAGCTAGCTGTAACCCCTTGCCGCGCGAGCCCCGAACACATATTTTGCATCCCTATTCAAATGCATATTATTGAACAAAAAGCGGTTTTATAATTGATTTATAGTGATTTTCTAGAAATGTTGTGTTTTATGCATCAGCTGCTATGCGTGAACATATCTTCTTGATATGTTGCAGATTAAGCGAGATATCGAAGAGCGCTTTTATGCTCTATAACTCATTAACTAATAAATATTTTGACTGAAAAACACAATCTCATGCACAGAAAGATTCAGTTTAGCTGCTGTGAAAATTTCAAGTGATTCTACGCAGTAGTTTTGTCGGAAAAAAATCTTAAAATTTATGAAATCTAAATTCATGCTAAAATAGGAGCTTTTTATACTTTTTACTAATGTTTTAAAAAATAAACTATCGATTACTTTGATTTTTTGGGATGTCACAGAAAACATTACAGGCAATAGATTAAATCCAAAATGAAAAGATTCCGTCCAGAACTCTTCATTTTATTTATATATTTGTTATATATGCCTGTTTACACTGAAGGCTCAATACTTTTTAAACGGATAGTAGTAACATATACTATACATAAGGCTCGACTTGATAAACCGAGCCTAATGAAACGTCGAATTCAAATGGATCATATTTATAAAATTTCTCTATATCTACTGTTATAAAAATGATACATTTTTGATTCGTAGAATACCAGTACTTAATGAATGGTGATATCCATTTAAATCCATCGTTCACCGTATAAGTGATAAAATCTTTGATAAAATAAAAATATATAATGGAGTCATACTTTCTTCTGACAATCGCTTGAATAGTTTCATCATGCCTTATGAGTTTCATCAAATACTCACAGCCCTCTTCATAATTATACACATTTTCTGGATGTTAAAATTTCAATTAATTTTTTATCTCGTACTTCTTTTCTTTCAAGCATTCGTTTTCCACTTGTGTCACGAACTATCGTTTACTGATATATGAGAACATATACTTTTACTTCTACTTCGACTTTTACTACTGCTGCTGGTATATTTTCTGTTCATTTTATCAATATTCTGTTGACGATGAGTATGACAAGAAGATGATATTGGTGTATCATCAGATAATGACGAACGTGATCTATATATAAACTTCGATTCGCAAGAACAACGTCTAGATCTAGATCTAGATTTTTTATGGTGTTTTTTCGATTTCTTTTTAGATTTTGTATTGTGAGTACTTCTGGTATGCGATTGTTTTCTATAATAAGGGGAAGAAATAATTGATATTTATTGTTTCGTTTCACGCTGACGCTTGGCCAGTCGCAAAGAACTATCATCTTCAGAGATAAACATACCGTTTGCGTGATTTTTTCTTTGATTTGTCTTTTCTATCTTCCTTATCATTAGCTGCACTATAATTCTCATCTTCATTTTGCTTATCATTTTCATTGTTATTTGCATACTTGGTTGTGCGTGATTTACTTCTGCCTCTGTCTTTTTTTTTCTTTTTATCTTTCTTTTGTTCACTTGAACGTGAACTGCCGGCATGGGCAATTGATCTAATTACATTCTCATTGGAACCGTTTATTTTTGGTTTCTTTTCGATTTTTTTATTTTTTAACTCACTACTGCGACCTCTTACTCTATAAAATGATAATTATATACAGTCATAATACATACCTCCGGAACGGTATACTATCGACTGATTAAAGGTAAATGCCATAACTATAAATTGAAAATCGACTTAAAAATAAATACAGCACCGTTTCAGAACAAATTGCAAATTATGATGCCGTTTAAAGACAAAGAGCATGTCATTAGTGATGAAACACCCTGTATAGATTTTCCCTAGTATAATTTGAACAATCCTATTTAAAATAATGGTTAGTAAGTCATGTAATACCTCAAAAGCATCGATTTTGCACTTTCAGGTCTTAGTAAAGCAATAATTTTCATTTAGGGCGAGCACACATTCATTTTAAATCTCAATATGAAGATTGCGCAAGCGCTATCTCAATTTTTAGGCAACACCGTCTGCAGCTCTCGTTTCCCTTTCGCTAAAAAAAAAAAAAAAAAAAAAGCGCATGCGCAATATTCATTTTGAGATTTAAGATTTAAAATTAAGATTTTAACGCACATGAATTTGTGCTCGCCCTTACCTTTTACAACTACGAGATCCAATATTTCCTATTAATGGCGGTGACGGAGTCCTCAGTTTTGGGGGTAAAGCTTGTCGATTTGTTGTTGCTGATTTCATTTTCAAAAACATAGCAGCTTTCCTTTTCCTTTCTAATTGTAATGCTTTCTCTTTTTCATCTGATAGATTTTTTTCGTAATTTTCCAGTTCTATCATCCTCATTAGTATGTGATCATCATCATTTTTTGAATGTTCTTTTGTTTCTTTAATTTTTTTATCATTGTCTTCATCGCCAGCATCGAACATGTCGATAAGGACTGGTTTCTTTTTTTTAAATGAAGCGTGATTGTTTTTTACTGGTGGTGATTTTGATTGATTCCGAATTGAAATTATTAAATCTTTCTCGGATGGAGAACCGGATTTCTGTGGCCATCTGTCATCTATTGACGGTGGTGGTGGAGTTTGCGATATATTTTCAGTGTTTGGTGGTGGTAATTCCATTGGTTGAATATAGGTTGAATTGTTTATAGTTACATCTGTTGGTACAATTTTTGTAGATATTGTCTGAATACGATTTAAGATTTCTGCATCTTTAGTGGGAATAGTGTGTGATGCAGTTTTCACGTTTATTAAAAGAAATTCTTCTTCATCACTGGATTCTTCAACGGGTAAAGCGCTTTTGATTTCTTTTGTTGGCTCCTCTTTTGGTTTTTTAATTGAGAAGCTTACAGGTGCTAAATTCAAAGAAAAACATGGTATTTAATGAATAATTTAAGTAGCAAAAGTGTGTAGAGCAGCTTCAGTCATCTTCGACTGCTTTGTATATTTACCAATTACTTTTTTTGGTTTCTTTTCAACAGAATCTTTATTTTCTTTATCTTTTTCTTCCCACTGTCTTTCACCATGTTCCTTTAGTTTACTTCTAAGAAAAAAAAGTTACTTATTGGGATATTTATGATTTATGATCTGAAGTTGCTAAACTAAATACTTAATTATTGTATCTATAACTTTTGTATACATAATATATGAAAATATTACTTGTAATATTTAAAAAATTCATGCTCTGATGTTAAAAATGAAAATCTTGGATCATTTTTTTTCTTAATAATTTCCTCAAATTTTGCACCATTAATTGTTACATATTCAGCCATTTTGTCAATAATTAATCGTACATTGTCAGGTGGGAGACTGTGGATTAAAAATCAGTTGATTTTATTTCATTAGATACAGAACTAAATATGGGACTAATGGCTTGTTTTTTTGCATTTGAATGAAAAAAATTTTTTTTTTTATTTCGAAAAAGTATTCATTAGCATTACAAAAAAAAAACAACAATATTGAGTTAAATAAATACAGAACTCATAAATTCTGTGTTTTAAACATAACATAGAACACAAACATTATCATCGGAGGATGAAAAAAGATATTTCTACTTCCACCTTTCCAATCATTCGGTACCAACGTCATACTTAATTTAACTTAACCTTTAACACAATAATTGAACACACCTGAATGTTTTTTTGGACACAATTTCGTTTATTATAGGCAGATTTTCAGTATGCTCATTATCCGATTCACTGAGATCAGTATCTGATCCATATGCAGCAGCCAATGAGAGCAAGGATGGTTTTGCTATAAAAAATTTTGAAAATAAAACTTCAAAAACGATTATAACTGCTACTGAATCTATACTTTTCTCAGATTTATCTGCTTCTTCTTGTTTTTGCTCCTCATGTTCTTCGTCACTACGTTGAGAGAGTTCCTGTGGTGGTGGAGGCGGTAATTGAGGCATATTAGCCGTATAAGGATTTCCTTTTTTATTTAAATTTGATACTAGAAAAAACAAATTTTATGTAATACATAAAATGAATTCGCTATTTAACGTAACTTTTATACCAATTTGGGCATAAGAATTATCTGGTTTCAATTTTGTTGATGGAAGCGAACTTTGTAGTTGTTGGTTGTATTGAGCCCAAGCCATTTGCTGCTGCAGCTGCTGAATGTAATTTTGTACTTCAGTTGGCAAAGTTAAAAATGCAGCTGGAAATTCATATTACAACTCGTAGTACAAAATTCAATTTCCGATTTTAAGATTCATAGGGCATACATACATTGTTCGTTGCCTTGTGAATACTGCTTCCAATATTCATGCCATTGTTGCAAATAATAGTATTGTTGCTCATTACTTATTGGATAATTCTCACCACCACCACCATCACTACCATTATTAAATCCTGCCGCCGTCATTGCTTGTGTGGCAGCAGCAACAGCAACTGAATCAGAGTCTGATTGGTTGTCAAGATTTTGACCACTGTAACTTTGAATGCGATTAACTAATTGACTATAAGCGCAATCAGCTGATGGACGATACGACACTGATGGAACTGACATAAAATTTGCTGGCTGATGCTCATTCTGTTTAAAAAACAAAAAGGTAGCAGTTAATTTTTTGTAGAATTTAGAATATGAAGAATCCTTGACTGTAGAAAAAAACTTTAACCATTCGAAAGGATAATAGTTCTTTTAGGGGATGTAAATTGATTGGACAGCAACATTTTCCGTCTTTGCAATAGTCTAAGTGTCGGAAGCAGTCTTTGCTTGGAATCTTTGAACATTGCTAGCTATGTGAAAATGGAAATTGAGGACATTATTTATTCTATTAGGAACTTTAATTTTTGTGAAAATTTGCCATAATTTGCTGCAATTTCAGGACCACTTTTAAGAAATTTCTATTTATGATTTTGGCAAAGAAATTTAAGTTTAAACAATTTTACATCTGCAAATAATAAAGTCACGGCCTACTTGGTTATAATAGGATGGCCATAAGCAAAACTCCTGTAAAATTATTAAAATTAAAGTTATATGTAACTTCAGTTTTCGAAGAATAATTTTGGACAAAAAAATCTATGAAGCACTCTTAACAGTTATTATAAAAGAAAATTAAAATATTTTCTTTGACGTATTGCCAACAGAGCCGTGATATTTTTTATCATAGCACATTCTCCATTTTTCTTCTTAATTAATCGGAAAGGGCAAAAGATGGATCTTTTTTTGTGATCCTACGCTCCTAATACAAAATTGTGAAATCGAGAGAAAAAAAGCACACCTGTAACATAAAATAATCAGATTATTACCGGCATAAAATTCAATAATACACATTTATTTGTATGCAGAAATATGTTTTTTTTTTCATAAAGAAAAATAAATTGAATACCACTTTTACTAATACCAAACCTCTAATGCATCAATAAAATATTTTCAAATTAAATGATTTTCTTGATAAATGAGTGATCATATTTATTTTCTCTAGAGAATATAATTAGAAAAAAAACAATACGCTGTTATATAAATCACAATTCACACTTTTTTTAAATAACTGTTTTTATCAAACACATTTTTTTCTGTTTTTCATTTTATAAATCTGTATAATTTAAATATGTACCTCTAAAAATAGTGAAAGTAAAACTACAAATAACATGCCAACTAAAAACAGATATAGTACATACGGATGATCTGAAATCACCTACCAATTTATTGGATGATAATAAACTTGGATGTAAATAATCGGTGTCTTCTTGATCAGTATCTTCATTTGTAACGGAAATATTGGCTTCGACTGTAACAATAATATATGTATATAAGTAAATGCAAATCTTTCATATTTACAAACATCTCTTTCAGTTAAAATATCTCACAACAATCAGCAAATCTATACCTGATACACCTGAATTTTTATCACATTGTGGCTTATAGCGTCCATTTTTAAATGCAACTGACACATGTTGATAAAACTTATGTAGTGGGTCATTCGCAGATAAAAAATTAAATTGTGGGTTATTTGCTTGTTTCGCTTTTATTAGAATTTGCATTTGTAAACCTTGTTCACATACGAATAATGCAGTTTTCTCTATACGTGCGTATTCTTTTAATGTCTTTGGCTAAAATAAAAAAATAAATAAAAATTAAAATGATTTACCGTTGAAAGGTAAATTTTAAGGGTAATTTACTATTTCTATATCGATAGGCACATCCAAAATAGGTGATGGAACATATGGCTGTTCTTCCTCTTCTTTTTGTGCTACAGTTGGTATACCTTCCGCAGGTTCAGTTACAATAGACATATCATTGACTCCATAATTATAATGAAATGAATTAGTCATTTTTCTTTTAACTTCTTCTTCTAAAAAAAAAACACCTCTAATTGAATTCTCTGCTTTCGACATTAACAGTATATACCTTTATACATCTCTTCTTCTTCTTCATTAATGATTAATGAATAATACCTTTCATGATCACATAGTTCTTCCAATTTTCGATCAGATTCATTTTGATCAAGCCAACCTGTTCCATCATAACCTTCTTTACCTGCTTCAAATGTTTTCAAATCGAATAGAGCACCTCGACAATCATATCTTTAATAAAATTATTTGAATGCGTTAAAAACGATTGACTCCACAATCCCATAATTATGTACCGATCTATTTTTAAATTATCATGTCCCATCCAAGGAATCAAATGTTTGCCTTGATCAATTTCTAAAGCTTTTTCATCATCTCTAAATATTTTACAGGAATATCCAAATACTAATAACTGTTCTTGTTTCGTGTCTGTTTTGTTTCTCCTTAATATACCAGAATCCAATGAATTCCATTGGTAAGCCATTATTGCTATTACTTATTATTTAAAAAAATTACTGTCCTACAAAGATTGTCAAATTGTGAGTTTTACTTAATGTTTAATTTTTTTTAAATTAATTCAATTATTTAATAAAAGCGTGGATAAAATGAAAAGCAGCAGTATGTAATGGAGTCTCAATTTAAAATATATGGCTACACTTTTAATAATTGAATCACAATATTTATGATGACTTTGATCATGATATATTATTAGACTTACCACAAGACCAGATTACTCCGCGAGTAACATAATCATATCTGTGACAAATTATCATTAGTTTACTTAAATAAAGATGCATACCCAGGACCTGATATTCCGAATCTTAAAACGCGTTTGCTTTGCGCATGACGTAGCAAAAGAGTAAAATCAAAAAAAAACTGACAAAACGTTATGTACGTATTATGGAGAACTATAATAAAATATATAATATTATAGTTCACCTTAGTACATATCCATATGTGTTCATTAAATTAAATATGTAATGTTAAGGTTCAAATTGCATGTACATATTAGGAAGTAAGTTCTAAGTATGTCTCATATAAAAATTATTTATTAAAATATTAAATTAATTATAGAAAAAAAAACACTTTTACATAGTAAATTAGTTTTTATCAAAAAGGATTTAGAAATTAAGAATAGTTCATTAATAGAAATTTTGATTTAAAGCAAATTTCATAGTTAGGTAATCAGTAGTAAATTAATGTAATATAACGCCCTTTTTTTGTCCAGATGTTCAAACTAGCTTGGGCACCACCCTTTGATTTTTTTCCGTCTGACAGCTTTTCAAATCCAAAGGGAAAGTTGGGAAAAAGGCTGTACGAGTAGCCTTTCAACAGTAGAGAAAAAGGGTTCAGGGAAATAAAAAGTAAAAGCCAACAAAATAATAAGCAACCAAAAATATTGTATTTTTAAAAATGAATGTGTTCAATTCATTCTGAATGTGTACATTGTTCAATGTACAAAAATAAATCAAAATAAATTCCTCTACGATATATAATATAGGTATCGCTTGTTGAATCGTACGGCCCCAGTAATATTACCTAAAACCTAATATAATCTTACCGAACTATTAATTACTGGTCCTACACTCACAAGTCTACCCTCAGTTCCTTCACACTTACAGCAGCAAGTACCACGCTAAGGAAATGAACGTCAATAATTCAAATCCTCTTCTACCCGATGTCATCCTGTAACATGGTTTATTAAACTCGAAGTGATTTACTAATTATAATTCGTTTGGGAATCTGGAAAATTGATTGACGAAATCACCGGCAAATGGTATTTTCTTAAACCTTAATTATAAAAATCAATTAAACAATATCAACAAGTAATTACAACATATACCTGTATGCCCTGCGCCTACTATTGGCCAGAATACATGATAGTAAATCAGTTTTACAATCTTACTTAATTAATATTCCACTTACATATCTTAATTTATTATAATACTACGGCTTTGAAACTAAACTTAAACAAATGAATTAAAACACATAAATCTTAATACACTAGCATGATCTGGGCATACTATCGGCCAGCATGTAAGTTACATCTGATTGTAATTTAACACCTTAATTATTAATAATAATTCCAATTTTCACTACTTCTACTACCACAGGTAAACAACTACTCTTTTGCCCACGTCACAGCGAAACGCCCACACTGCGCAATATCAAATCTTTTATGGCGGCGAGTACACACTTGTCTTAATTTTTCCATCTTAGACATATTCAGAGTCTGAATTTCAGACTATGCCTTCCAGAATTTTCAAGGCGCACGCGCTAAACCACTGAAGCAATATTTTCAACGAAATCTGCCGAATTTAGCCGAAGTAAAACGAAATTTAGTAGTGCAGGGGAAATCTAAGTGATGAGGTCACTCCATGATACTGTTCCTTTCCAAGTTGATTTTGAGAATTGATTTATATCAATTTCTAAATATATGGGATTTGCATATTTAATTAATAAGGAAATAAAACAATAAATTGTATTGAATAGGAAACAGAAACTATATTGGTATAATTACATGAAGATTTCTTCATTATACATATATGTATATATATGTAGATATAGATTGTCATATTACAAACAATAAGAAATTGTAAATTGTATCAAAACTTTCGGACAAAAACACTGCAATGATATACAAAATAAGTAAATATAATTACTAATTACCTTATTTACAACTAGCAGTACATTTTCGAATAAATTAATTATAACAAAAATATCACGAAAAATCTATTATTTATGGAAGTACCATTGTAACGAGCAACCTATGAGATTTTTCTCAAATGTTCAAAACTGAAAAAAGTGTTATTATTTTAGCTAAACACAACACAGAAGTTAATCTACATCTTCCAAGAATCCAGAATTACGTTATAAGTCTTTGAATAATTGAACAATCTATTATTTATGATAAAGTCTTTTTTTTCAGAAATTGCACTAGATAATAAAAAATACATAACTTGTCTTACACCAATTTCTTTTTAGCTTCAATACAACAGCAAAATATTCTTTTGTCATCATAAATCTTTCTCTTATTTTTAAAAAACAGTATTTATATTAAATTTCAAAGATTTGTTGATGCACTGCACTAACATTTTAAAATTTTTCTTCGGTTATTTAAACAATATTAATTACTTGATTTTAATAGTTTGAAAGTAATGTCAAAACATTGAAAAGGTTTCAGTGAACCTATAAATTAAACTTCATAATTATTTATTGAATTTTTTCAGTGCACTAGCAATATAAAACCTACACATACAAATACTATAACTTTAGATTTATATAAAACCTAAAGTAAGGTAAACATTTTCATAAAACTAAAGCAAGAAAAAATCCAAATATTGGAGAAATATAATAATATATAAAATTAGATTTTAAAGGAAAACTTTAGAAAAAAGTTTAATTGCATCATTTCATCTGCACTACTAAATTTAAAATTTTACTATTAATTTTAGTATTATTAGTAATACTACTTTTAATACTAAATTTTAGTTAAATGCGGCAGATTTCGTTAAAAATATTGCTCCAATGGTTTAGCGCGTGCGCTTTGAAAATTCTGGAGACCATTGTCTGAACATGCCGTTAAACCTAAAAATGAAGATTGCACAGGCGCTATCTTAATTTTTACGAAAGGAGAAACGAGGGCTGCAGGCGGTGTTGTCATACTATTTTTCAAAATTTTTCGGTTATGAGAAGATCGTTGGCTCGACTTTTTACATTGAACTTATGCAGGAGTATAAGTCTTTATGTCTTTTAAGTTCTCCATAGTTGAACTATTACTTTCAAAATCAAATACATGTAGCGACCAATATAATTTCGATTGAATGTTTATTTTTGATTTATTTTATTGTGAATCAGCTGCTGTTTTGGGATTTCCTCCACTAAATAAGTTAAAGAAATTTCAAAATATGAGTTGTTCGATTCCATAGTTCAATGGAACAAAAAAAGAATTAAAAATTAGGGAAATAGAAAAATGTAATTTGGTGATTTGTGTTTGATGAAATACAGTGATAACTATGGACGAAAAAAGAGTTTTTGTGCATTTAGAAGTATTTTATAAAAATCAGAACTTGTGTGACTTTGAAAATGCTCTGCTACTGGGTTTCTTATACAATGGGAAATAATTAAAATTGCTTTTGTGGTGTGCGTTGTATAAGATAAATTCAAGTATCTTAAAAAATGGATTTTGCATATTATGTAACTGTAAGCTTTAAAGAAAATCTTTAGAAATCAAAAACTAAATCTTAAATGTAGAAGTTAAGAATGAATAGTTTTTATAAAATAAATCTTCCAGTTATATTTATTGTTTCATTTCATAACAAATTACCAACAGTATTATTTATTTACCTCGTGTTTTGTGATATGTGAAGCAAAATAAATCATTTATATGAATGTTTAATAAACGAATTTGAAACAGATTTTTTGGCAAACAGTGGGTATAGTTTTATTTTTTTTTTACATTCGAATATCAAAGTTCACTGTAACATGGGAGCAGTCAAGTTAGAATTTTTTTTTCTTCCGTATCAGTTAGTTGTGGTAAATACCCCAAGTTTTTGGATAACTTGGTAATTAATTCGATTAGCAGTAAATGCATTAATGGACAAGTTTAATCTAATAATACTAATAACATTAATTTGTTGCACTTTAATTAAAGCTCCATCATTATTTAATAAAGGTTAAGTCGCGGCAATATTCATAACACACAATTGAATTCAAAGATATTTTCTTTTATATATATATGGTTGCAGAACGTTTATTATTAACACATTAGTTACTAGTTTCATAATTATTTTATATTAATAAAGAGGGAAAAACATTTACTGCCTGTTTTTTTGGGATGATTTGTATAAAATATTGAAGTAATACGACTGGATTACATAAAACTTTTCCTCATTGTTATTGTTTATCATTTAGAAAAATAATTGCTAAGTATTATAGAAAAATTATATACTTATATGTATATACTTTATAACACAGATTTTAAACATACAAAAAACAAAATTCCAGTATATACCTCGGGTTTTGTGATATGTGAAGCAAAATAAATCATTTATATGAATGTTTAATAAACGAATTTGAAACAGATTTTTTGGCAACCAGTGAGTATGATTTTATAGTTCGTTTATATCTGAAGGCAGACTACTTACAATAAACGCCTGCTTCCATACGCTAATTCTTAAAAAAAAAGTCCTGGAACGTAATTTGTGAAAAAGTTGTGAATGAATGGAAAACTCTAAATTCAAGAGAAAGAAATGAAACGAGCAGTTTCACGTACTATTATAGTACGTCACTATAATAGTAGAGTAAAGTCGGTTTCATTAATTAAGATGAGTAATAAATTTAAGTAAAGATTAGCTATAAAAACATTTAAGTAATAAGCGTTTCTCACTTACTTATTTTTAGAAAATTGATCAAGTTATTTTACAATAGTACGTTAGTTATTACGTACTTCATTTTTATTGACTAGTATTGTAAAATATACTAATGCATTAATATATATTATATATGCATTAATATATAGGTAGGAAAACAGATACAACAGCGGTGGCACTATTGGAGAAACGTTTTCAAGGCACAGCTAAACAAAATAAGAAGTCGGCCGCTTGGATCTGGAACACTGCAGTATCATGATAAGAAGTTCGTTAATGTTGAATAAATGTTGTTCCTTTGTGAGACCGAATGACAAAGAACTGTGTGTTCACACCGTTCACTCAATATCAGCGGAAGAGGAATCGATCCTTGAAAACAATGCCAGCAGACGTCAAAGTACTACACGATATAATGCCGCATGCGAAGATAAGTTATTGCAAATTTGAAATTTGCAATTGAAGAAAAAGGACTTGATAAAAAAAAAATGTTTTATTATCTTTCTCCCTTAGTTTCAGATATTCAATAGGGATCAAGAATACCAAATTAGAATTGGATTGACGGAACTGTTTACTAAAGTTGGTAGTAGCTCCATAGCAAATGCCCAAGTACTGACAAAAACGTCAGCAACTCCATTTACTCCAATAATCCATTTGTCAGGGTCTGATACTGTTCCAAAGATAAGAATAGTCAAATCAACAGACACAACAACCATGAACCAGCAGATCAACAGAACACCGGCAGCAGCATTTTATAATAATTTTGGATCGTCCATTCTTGATTTAACGTGCGAAAACTGATTAATTCATATAGATTTACGGAAATTAAGACATTCGTAATTATTTTCTTAGCAGTATATCTTAGTAGTGTAATCCCACCCAACTACTTATTAAAATACTATTTTATAGAGCTCCATTAGATTCCTAGAATGTTTCGATTTAATTTACCATTATGAATTAGTCGGATTTCTCATGCTTGCTCTTCAAAGGATGTTTAAAGCATTTTTCAGGATTCATTTTTTTAGGAGTTGGAGTACCCATAGAATGGAATTTTTGTCGCGACTCTTTTGCTTTTCTATATGCTTCATTTTTTATTTTAATATTCTTAATATAAATTGCATATGGTACCCTCATATATTTAATATTAAAAAATATATTTAATCAGTTCTAATATTGTATTATAGATTATGTTCTATATTGTATTGTTATACATATATATGTATAAACTGGAATTTTGTTTTTTGTATGTTTAAAATCTGTGTTATAAAGTATATACATATAAGTATATAATTTTTCTATAATACTTAGCAATTATTTTTTTAAATGATAAACAATAACAATGAGGAAAAGTTTTATGTAATCCAGTCGTATTACTTCAATATTTTATACAAATCATCCCAAAAAAACAGGCAGTAAATGTTTTTCCCTCTTTATTAATATAAAATAATTATGAAACTAGTAACTAATGTGTTAATAATAAACGTTCTGCAACCATATATATATAAAAGAAAATATCTTTGAATTCAATTGTGTGTTATGAATATTGCCGCGACTTAACCTTTATTAAATAATGATGGAGCTTTAATTAAAGTGCAACAAATTAATGTTATTAGTATTATTAGATTAAACTTGTCCATTAATGCATTTACTGCTAATCGAATTAATTACCAAGTTATCCAAAAACTTGGGGTATTTACCACAACTAACTGATACGGAAGAAAAAAAAATTCTAACTTGACTGCTCCCATGTTACAGTGAACTTTGATATTCGAATGTAAAAGAAAAATAAAACTATACCCACTGTTTGCCAAAAAATCTGTTTCAAATTCGTTTATTAAACATTCATATAAATGATTTATTTTGCTTCACATATCACAAAACACGAGGTAAATAAATAATACTGTTGGTAATTTGTTATGAAATGAAACAATAAATATAACTGGAAGATTTATTTTATAAAAACTATTCATTCTTAACTTCTACATTTAAGATTTAGTTTTTGATTTCTAAAGATTTTCTTTAAAGCTTACAGTTACATAATATGCAAAATCCATTTTTTAAGATACTTGAATTTATCTTATACAACGCACACCACAAAAGCAATTTTAATTATTTCCCATTGTATAAGAAACCCAGTAGCAGAGCATTTTCAAAGTCACACAGGTTCTGATTTTTATAAAATACTTCTAAATGCACAAAAACTCTTTTTTCGTCCATAGTTATCACTGTATTTCATCAAACACAAATCACCAAATTACATTTTTCTATTTCCCTAATTTTTAATTCTTTTTTTGTTCTATTGAACTATGGAATCGAACAACTCATATTCTGAAATTTCTTTAACTTATTTAGTGGAGGAAATCCCAAAACAGCAGCTGATTCACAATAAAATAAATCAAAAATAAACATTCAATCGAAATTATATTGGTCACTACATGTATTTGATTTTGAAAGTAATAGTTCAACTGTTGAGAATCTAAAAGACTTATAAAGACTTATAGTCCTTCATAAGTTCAATGTAAAAAGTCGAGCCAACAATCTTCTCATTACCGAAAAATTTTGAAAAATAATATCGGCACCACCGTCTGCAGCCCTCGTTTCCCTCTAGATAAAATTAAGATGGCGCATGCGCAGTCTTCATTTTGGGATTTTAGATTTCAAAATTAAGGCAAGTGTGTCCTCGCCGTAAGCATATCGTGGTGCCTACTCATTTAGCTGACCCTAAGATGTCTGATGTCAGTGACAGATAAAGTCTTAGCGCGCAGCCAAAAATTAAGCGATTTTAAACATTAATGTCATATTTAGTCTGCTTCTGTTGCAGAGCTCCGAATTAGAAAATTTTAAAATTTAGTTTTTGGGGAAGTATCATTTTTTTTTAATATGAACATGAAATAATGATAATCATGAACAATTAATGACCAATAATAACAATAATAATAATAATTATAATAACTTCGGGTTATTTCATGCTGGCTATTTTAGGCGACGTTCTCAGATGAATTTTAAGGCGAGTTTGAACTTTTAAAAGATACTTACATTGTATTACAATATATTGTAATGTACTTACATTACAATATATTGTAACCATTGTAAACTAAAATATTGTGAACTATACTATAGTTTATACTGCGTATTATTCTGTTATGCATATTATAAAATTCGAAAATACGTTGGTTCCTCGGCATTTATTTCTCCATAGAAATTCATGCTGGTATGGGGGAAAAAGATCAGTAGACGTTCTTAACGTCACACTGATGTCCTAATTTTTTTTTTTTTTTCGCGTTCATCCATAGGTTTTCTATGGTTTGTGTATTTACGTTAGGATGCTGGGGAGCTACAATTATCTTCATGGATTACAACTTATCACAATCCAAATGAAGTTAAAGGTTACGCTACTGATGTTGGAGCATCAGTAGCGAAGGCGCAAAATTATTACTAACAAAGTACAAGAAAAACAATATTTGTTCAATTTATACAGACAAAATGAAATTCAGTATAATTAAAAAAAGATCAAAGGTAATTCTATAAAATTTAACAAGGCAGCTATCAGCTACCTTGGGAACCAGTGAATTGCATCAGAGCTGGATTGTAATCACCGACTGGGGCTTTCGTTTATTGGTTTGGTGGTTATGGGTTCGTTTATTGAACGACTAATTTAAAAGTGATGCTATTAGGACGCCATCCAGCCTTACGCGTTCCAAGTCCGGCTGAAGGGACAGGCAACTTGTTTGTGATTAGCGGACTATATGAAGATAGCCAGGTGAGTGACAATAAATGAGTTAAAATTAAAAAAAGCGTTATATCAAAAAAGAAAAAGTTCGCAATACTTTGTTGATGTTTTTGTTGATACTTGGTGGCTGATGGTGATTCCAAGAATTAAAAAGAAAAGCTTGTAGTCTGTAGTGTAGTTTGTACCTGTGGTACAGTGGAGTGGGACTCCACTGTACCCCCAGGGCCAGATTTAGGCCCCTCCTCCGTAATACTCCCCAATTTGATCACCGTCTCCGACAGTTCTCTCTGTCAAACCACGACAATATCTGGGAGCGAGTTACAGAATCGCCGATTGGGTTTTGCTTTTATTAGCAACTCCCAAGACCTTCGTCTGGACCCGAAGTCACGAAGACTACCCGACTTTACGCAAAAACAACCCGCTGAACGCGATCAATAATAAAAAATCAACCAGTTTTCTTAGTGGTCTTAGCTATTCTCCCCCTATCATTAAAAAAAAAAATCTCACATCGGTCACTCGCGCGCCGTTTTAAAAGGGTCGAAAACGCGCCACGACGCCAGAGGCGTATCGAGAGTTGAGAGTAATTATATATATATATATGTCTATAAGCCTTCGACCATAAACTGGTGTCGGCTTGAGCTTTTCTCGTTCTCCTCCTATTCCTCACTTCCTATGCATCTCTTCCACTCCTTCCTGTTGCTAGCAATTCTTGTTGCATCATTCAGCTTCATTCCTCTTTCTCTTATTGCTTTTTCAATTCCCTCATCACATGTAATTTCTGGTCTTCCCCGTTTCGCTCTTCTTCCCTCCCTTGCCTGCCAGACTCTCTTTACTTGCCTCTCCTCACTCATTCTTACCAGATGTCCCCACCATCCCAACGGCCTTCTGTGAATGAACTCCACCACTGGTTCTATCTCCAACTCTTCTCTTATTACGCTACTCCTTATTTTATCTCTTTTCGTTACCCCTTTTACTCTTCTCTAGAATTTCATTTCCACAGCTTGTACCCTACTTATGGCTTTTTGTTCCATTTTCCACGTTTCACATCCGAATGTCTTATCATGATCATGTATACATTTATTTTTGTTTTCCTTGTGATTTCCTTGTCCTCCACTATTAATCTATTGATTTTATAGTATGCATTCATTGCTTTATTCATCCGCTCTGTAATTTCATTTTCCTGTTTACCACCGCTGCTGATCTGCACTCCTAGGTACTTACAACAATCGACCAGCTCTATTCTCGTCTCTTCTATCTTAATTTCTAACTTCTGTTTCTCTCCTATTACCAGTACCTTTGTCTTTTCCTTACACATCTCCATCTCGTATTTTTTAAGCACTTCGTTCCATTTGCTCAATTTTCTCTGCAAACTCTTTTCATTCTCCGCAACTAACATCACATCATCTGCAAATGCTCCAGTCGTTATAACCACCCTTTGCATGTTTTTATATCCAACGACTAGTCCTCTTTCCTCTTTATCACTTTCTCTCATTATCTCATCCATACATATGTTAAATAATGTTGGACTCAGTCCTCCTCCCTGTCTTAGTCCGTCCATTGTTTTAAATGTTTCAGATTCTTTACTATTTACTATTATACTGTTTACATTCTCCTCATATATCTTCCTTATTAACCTAATCATTTTCTTTTCTATACCCCTCTGAGTTGAGAGTAATTAAATTATTAAAATAAAATATAAATGATTATCCACCAAATACACAGGATTTTCCTAGTGGCCGATTTAAACCGTTACTCGACTGATCTTTTGTCCCTCATACCAGCATGACTTTCTACGGAGAAATAAATATTGAGGAACCCCCATTTTTTTTCGCATTTTATAATATGCATAACGTAACAATACGTAGTATAAACTATAGTTATATGTAAGTATCTTTTAAAAGTTAGAAGTCGCCTAAAAATTTTTCTGACAACGTCGCATAGAATAGACAGCACGAAATAACCCGAAATGATGTTATAATTATTGTTATTTTTCTCGGTCATTAATTGTTCATGTTTAACTGAAATAATAATATTTCTGTGTGTATATGTTGTCTTTAGTAGTTCATAGTGCAAGATTCGCCCAACATTTGTTGTTGTTGTTATTGTTGTTGTTGTAACCTGTTACCAACCGGTAAACATGTACCTGTTCTAACGTCCAACACGTCTTAAAACTTCCAACATTTTTTTTATTTTTGACTTTTGACTTTGACTTACTTTTTAATTAATATTTTCTGTTATTGAATTTTTAACAAAAATTCAGGACTGATTTATGGAAGAAATACACTTGAAAAAGTTGTGCAATGACTTAAATTAATAGAAGACGCATTAAACTTTTCGGAACAAATTACATTCCTGTTCAGACCTGATTATTATCGATTATAACTTATTTATTGGCAACGTATGCACAGTATGAATTATGTGCTCATTGTTCTCGTTGATGGTACAATAATAATTTGTAAATGTATCAATTTTAATATAATTTACATATTACTCAATAAGTATCGAGTTCTCGATCTAGTTCCTTTGGCCAATTGAGTTCTCGAGATCCAGTTCCTTTGGCCAATCGAGTGCTCGAACGGCTATTATGTCCCATGGTGATCGAGTTTTCGAGACCCAGTTCCTTTGGCCAATCGTCATCACCGAAGAACAAGTCGTCCCCATAACTTCCGCGGCGGAGAACTTCAGCAGCTCTTGGATATGTTGAACCATCTCGTTTAACGAGTTCAAATAACATATGAAGTGCCAAATAACGGGGAGCAATTTTCACCATATGTAACAGTAGTCAAACTAAAAATTGAGATGTGGTCTTCGGCGCTTGACCTCCACAGATTGAGCTGAAATAGTTGATCGGCGTCATGTAATTGTATTCGCCGGTACATTTTTTCGATATCTACCGTTATGACATATATATACTGGCGGAATGATAATTTGTAGTAGGTCGGATTGTAATCGGGGACCGGTGTGTAAAATGTCGTTTAAAGAATGCCTACTAAATGATGATAAACGAGAGAATAAAAATTAAAATAGAGAAAACTCTGGACGAATCCCAGTCAGGATTTAGAGAAGGAAGAAGCATTCAAGACCATATATTTACGATTAAGCAGATAGTGGAAAAAACAAGTAAAAGAAAAAAAAATGTATACATGGGTTTTCTAGATTTAAATAAAGCATTTGATAAAGTAAGATGAGATAGATTGTGGAAGATGATGTCAGAGAAAGTTATAAGCAGGAAAATGATTAGCTTAATAAAAAAAATATATGAAGAAAACTCAAATAGCGTGATAGTCAAAAACAGACAATCAAAAAAATTTAAAACGACAGACGGACTAAGACAGGGAGGAGGACTAAGTCCAACATTATTTAATATTTACAGGTACAAAATAATAAGGAAAGCGAAAGAAAGAACTAAAGGACTTGACGTACGATGGAATTATATGGAGAGAGTTGAAGTAAAGATTGGAGCATTTGCAGACGATATAATGGTTATAGCATCTAACGAAAAAGAGTTGCAGACAAACATAAATAAATGGAATGAAAAACTTAGAGAGAACGGAATGGAGATGTGTAAAGAGAAAACAAAAGTAATGGTGATCGGGGAGCAACATGAGATAAAAATCATGGTAGAGAAAGTAAAGTTGGAGCAAGTGACAAAATGGAAATATTTGGGAGTAGAGATAACTAGTTCAGGAAAGCAAGAAGAAGAAATTAACAGCCGAATAGGATAAGCAATGAAAGTGTTTTACAGTATCAGCAATACGATTGTGGGGAAAAAAGAAATAACAAGAAAAACAAAGAGAAACATCTATAAAACAATAATAAGACCAATACTGACATTTGGATGTGAGACATGGATAACAGATAAAAAGGAAATAAGTAAAGTCCAAGTGGTAGAAATGAAATACATGAGGAGAGTAAAGGGAGTGACAAAGAGAGAAAGAATCAAGAATGAAGAAATAGGAAGAGAACTAGGAATAGAGGCGGTACACAAATACATAGAGAAGAGGCAGTTGGGATGGTGGGGCCATCTGAAAAGAATGGGACAGGAAAGACAAGTGAGAAGGGTATGGGAAGCTAGACCTGGGCAGAAAAGAAATAGGGGATAACCTGAGACTACCTGGGATGACATAATAGAAAAGATATTACAAAGAAGAAGAATAACGATGGGTGAAGCTAGTAGGATGGCAAACAACAGGAAAGAATGGAGAAAGTTTAGCGACGCAGTGACGTGAAGCAAAAACGTATAATCCTAGAGAAAGAAAGATAAAAAAGAAGAAAAAAGGAAAAAAGATAAAGACTAACAAGCCTACACCAGAAATGGTAGACAGGCTTTTCGATATATATATATATTTAATTATCAAATTAATTATGCATTGCCACTCTCCTTATGCACTCTAATTCTAACACGCACAGTCAGCCCCGCAGGTAACAGGCCAGTTGCTGCCTGGGCAACCATCGTAGGCGTAGCGCCACATACCGGTAGTGCCATCCTCCTTAAAACCTTATCCAGCTTCTGCAAATACAGCTCATGTCGTAAGGCAACCTTCCACGCCGGTTGCCTCGAACACCATCGTGTCCCATCGAACACTGCCAGTCAGCAAGCAACCTCCCTCTCGCATTTTCTGGTGAATTGAAGATATGGCACTTTGCATTCAGGTCACCACCTATTACTATTTCCTTTCTCACACTCCGTACAAAGGTCGCTAAGCTGTCCAGTAATCTCAGCTCAAAAGTCCTTCGTTCGGCGAGAAATAACAGGACACCGCCACCCATTCACCCATATCCACACCAACAAAACCATCCATATGACGAACCCGATGTACCACCAAATTAATTTCAACAAAACAATTACCAGACAAATCACAACACAAACTTCCTTTTACGCGTCTGTTAGGTTCCTGTCCCACGATTACATACCTAGCAACATCCTTAACGTCTTTCATTATAAGATCGTGTGCCAGCCTCGACCTATTAAATTTGAGTTGGTATACTAGCGCTTTCGCACCCACATCACGATCTGCCGCCCCTAAAACATTAGCGTGAGTAGCCATTTAGATTCACTATATACTATACACTACCGATCCTACGGCGCTTCCTTGTGGCACCATCAGCAACACTCGTATTACTGAGCGTTGTTATACGAACCAGCTTCTCTCTCACAGTTATAACGTTCGTATTATATTTATTTTTATCTTTGTTTCTGTTAATCCTATTTAAAAAATCTTTATATTTTTGACACCTACTTTGTGCCCGCTCTTCTCATACAAGGGACAGTATTCATTTTCCTTGCATGTCTTTGAAATATGTCCAACACCACCGCACCGGAAACACTGTCCCGTTTGGTCCTCACCGACACATACCACCGCTTTGTGTCCAAAGCTCCAGCATCTGTTACACTGGAGAGGATCTATTCTCCCGTCAACTTTGGCTACAACAATACCAACTCTCAATAATCTTTTCCGCTCGTCAGCGGACATCTCAGCCTTACCAGTTGCAACTCTAACAGCCGCCACCTTAGTGCCTCTAGGTTCGCCTCTTATTTTAATAAGTTTATCATCTTCAGTACCGCCACTATCGCGGGACAGGGCTTCCCTAATCTCTTTCTCAGTTACTAGCACATCCAAATCGCGCAGCGTTATCAATCTATTCTTGCGCCTTCCGACCTGCGTCCATTTATGACCATACACTCTACCTATATCACCTAGCGCCTTACAGACTCGCCCTACCGTGTCACCTTTTCGATCGGCGACAATTAAAAGTTTACCATTCTCTGTTCTTTGAATTTTTTTAATATCCTTTACACCATTCTTCTTTAGTGACTCTTTTACTCCCTTAACTAAATCTGCATACGACGGTTTACTATCTCGATCTTCCACCACAAAGGCACATGTCTCAGCAAGGTGATCCTCGTTACTCCTCACTAATTCTATCGCCACATCCCTATCTGTAGCTAAGCCTTCCACACACCTCTGTATCTTGTCTAGTGGCGTCTGCGTCATATTTACCAGACGCACTGTGGTAGACCCTAACTCCACAGCCTCATCTAGGACTTCTTTCAACTAGTGGTATAGGTGAACATCGTTATTCGCAACAATCCTGCCACCGCGCCGGAGTTCTCTACATACATATTTGCCTCGACCAACCTTAACTTTGGTCATCTTTTCCGCAAACGCAACACCGGCCGGAAAGTCTTTCAACACACTGTATTTAGCATAAAAGTCACCCACATTCCATAAGACCACATTGGTCTCATTCTCCACAATGAATACCTTCAAATTGCCGTTGGGCAAGTCATCGCTAGTTCTGACACACTTGGTCTTCCTGTAGCTCACTTTACTCCAGCATTTACGCTCACTATCAAGCCACTCGCCAATACCACGCCACCGCGGTACTTCTGTCATTTCCTCCACCGTATTCTCCAACTCAGATGAACGCTCTCTGTTACGCTCAGCATCTTCCAGCCAGTGCTGGAAATTATCATCTTTCAACCTCTCAATGACCCGTCTGAGGTCGCCCGCTAGAGACTTAATGGTCCCCTCAGTATGGTCGCGTAAGGACCGCCGCCTTTTCTCGAATTCTCTGCCATAGATTTCGCCCTTTTTCCTATCAACATCGTTATTGGCTCCGCCGACGGGTGGCTCAACAAACACACAGTCATCGTCATTCACACCTGTCCGTATCTGACTTGGCATTTCTGCCGCAACTTCCTCCGCCCACGAGACGCTGCAACTAATACTCTGCACAGTATTAATGGGCGACCTACTGGTCTTACCCGATCGTGAGAAACCCGTTATCTCATCCTCATTACTTGGCAAATTAAAACTGGTGGCTGCCGCCCCCACCAGAGTAAGCACTTTAAAAAACATCCATATTTTTCGCATTTTTACTAGCATTGGCGTAACATGCTGACGATGAGTCCAAGCCGCCTACACTTGAACTAACCAGCCCTGGGGAATCCGAACCCTGAGCAGTAAGCTTTGTCCTTCCTTTTGTGTTACTAATTTTTTGTTTTACATCCAAAAGGACACGACACCCCGCACACTTTCTCTCTTTTTTTTTTCCTTTATATTATAATATAATATTACTATTATTAATTTTTTTCTGCCTCCCAGGGCGTGTGCCGCCTCCAGGAGGTTACACATCACAGAAAAACTCAAGGGACAAACGGAATACACAAAAGAGAGCACGCTTCAATCCACATTGTACACTTTTTTATTCATCACGACATAAATAACCTAACATGTAGTATACACAATACAATCTATATAAAATAAACAAAGCAACATCAAGCCCCTAGGAGCAGGAATCACACGTCAACACAGAAATCCCATAATCAGACGGCATACCTGCAACAAAGAAAAAAAGCAGTAATATATACAACACACAAGGCGGGCAGCCCCCCTCCACGATGCGAACATCCCAGCCCTTTGGACTGGGGGTACCTGTTTAGTGGGATTATCATCCCACACGGCATCTTTCGGCCCTCAGCCAGCAAGCTGACCGATGTGTCATTTGCACTGTATTAGTTTAACCGCCCCATCAGCTGAAGGAGCAAATACTGGCGGCGCCCAGTATCCGAGGCACGCTACGTGGAAGCTCAGAGCAGGGCAACAAGCGGCACCTTTCCCTTCAGCATTAACTTCCGGTACTAGCATGACCGCTGCCCCCGTACCTCAAAAATGTGGAACGCTTCACGATTTTGCGTGTCATCTTTGCGCAGGGCCCATGCTAATCTTCTCTGTATCGTTCCAATTTTAGTATATGTACCGCCGAAGCGAGTACCAACTGGTTTACTAATCAAATCCCTAACAATACACTCAATCCTGCCAATGGAGCCAGCCACCGACCGACCACGCTTAACCCCATATTGGTTTTAGCTGAGAAGTTGCAGCTCATCCACTTCCCTTTCTATTTTCATCTTAATAAGAGTCTCGTATACTTTTCCCATCACGCAGAGGGGGCATAATGGCCGATACTTGACCTCTCCCGCTTTTCCTCTATCGGGCTTTTCTATGAGCAAAGCCTTCCAATGCGCCATACCGCAAGGGACTCCCCCCTAATCCACATCCCAGAGTAAAGGCTAGTTGCCACCTCCTTTTCTCAGGACTATTCTCACCAGTTCCCCTGGGATACCGTCCGGTCCAGGGCCTTACCTATTTTAATAGCTTGTAGCGCTCTATCGACAGCACTCTGATTAAATCCATTAACTAGTATGGGTGACTTATAACTGCCTAGGCGGCCTATAACAATCTAATACGCTTTACCGTAAATATTATCATTTAACAATTGAAGAAGCTCATTCCACTTGTCCTTTTTGCTTTTAAATATCGCACGCTTGAGCTCCCGTTTCCTCTTCTTATACTCACCCGCCAGTATGATGACTCGATCACCCCCCCATGCGCCTACCCCTGCGGTCCTCAACGCAACGCCCACGTAATTCACCGATCTCATCCGTCCACCAATAATCGGCGGTAAACATCGGTGATGTTTACCACCCCGTACCCTCTGGAGGTACAAGATAGCCACGTTCTTCATCTTTTTAACAAACTCGTCACAGTCAACCTCATCGTTAACCCCCGACAAACTCACACAAGCTGTATCGCTTTATCAGTCATTCTCGACATCCTGCGATTCATAGCTATAATCTCGTCGCCGCTGGGAACCCTAAACCCTATAGTGCGGTGGTCACTGCCACTTTCCCCCGCTTGATTAACAGACCATCATTCCATTCGACGGCTGAGGCGACTAGTCACCAACGTGAAACCGATCAGGGAACAACCCCTATGGCCAACAAACGTGTTCACACATCTGCGGTTGAGTACAACTAGCCCAGTCGAAACAAAGCCAATACTGAGTAGTTTCCCTCTCGCATTTTCCGTTGCCGAATTGAACACATGGCAGTTTTTATTTAAATCACCACCTAGCACGAACAAGCAAAGTCAGTTCATGTAGCAGGTCCCTAAATTCGTCGATGGTACGATTCGGGGAAAAGTAACAGGACACCGCCACCCAGTCCTCAAGATCAGCAGCCACATATCGCTGCGCACGATGCACGCGGTTTACAATGACGTTAGTCTTAACAAAACACATACATAACAGATCACAACATAAACTAGCCGCAGCACCCCGGTTCGGCTCCTGTGCAATGACGACATGTGGCTCTTGTTCTTATTATAGCACGTCGTCCCCGTCTAACCGCTGTGTACCACTGTCCGTTCTCTTCCTCTTTCTAGTAGAAACCCGAACCGGGTATCTACTAGCTACAGTTTCCGCTGCCGGTCTTTTATCTTCCCTGCTTCTATTACTGCGATCCCTATTCCGTTCCTGATTAACCTCTCTTAAAGCTTCTTTCTAAAGTGTTTTAAAGTGTTATCTGTTTTGAAATTTATTCGAAAATCATAATGTTCAAAATTTTTTTAAATTTTATAAGAGATTTCTCCAAAAAACGTAATACAAAAATTATTTAATGGTAGTTTATAGTTCAAGACATTGTAACAAAATTTATATTTATATATATATTTATTATAAAGTTTTTTGATTGAATACAATGAGAAATAATTTTTGATTGCCAAATTTTTTATATCTATTTCTTTTTGAAAATTCTCTTTAGATAAAGGGAAATTAAACAATCTATAGAACAGTGAATTAAAAGTAGCAAATTTATGTGAATAGGGAGAATCAGATGTATATTGAATTATCTTATCCGTAGAAGTTGGTTTTGTATATATTTGGAAATCTAAAGTATAATCTTTTTTTGTAATTAGTAAATCTAAAAAAGTTAATTTTTTATTATTTTCTCTTTCTAAAGTAAATTTAATTTTATTATGTTATTATTAAAAATTCTAAGAACTGATTCAAATGTTTATTATCTTTCCAAATGATAAAGATATCATCAGCATATCTTCTATAAAATAAGATTTGATCAGAATAGTTGCTATTTAAAATTTTGGCTTCTAAATTTTCCATAAAAATTTCTGCTAGAAAAGGTGATAAACATGATCTCATAGCTAAGCCTGTTTTTTGTTTATAAATATTATTATTAAATTGAAAAAAAGATTTGAGAAAATAAAACAAGCGGCATGGTGGACAGAAGAGATCAAGAGAAGAGTGAAACCCAATAAAAATAACGAAAAAAAGAGATTAGATGAAGATAAATCTCAAGAAGTGGATAATGAAGAGGAAGGCGGCGAAGAAATAGAAATGGAAGAATTGGAAAAGACTATTAGAGAACTTAAGAATGGGAAGTCTCCAGGGAATGAAGGAATAACATCAGAAATGATTAAGAATATTGGAGAAAAGGGAATGGAAAAACTGGTATATATATACAACAAAATATGGAGAGAAGAACGCATCCCAGAGGAATGGAAAAGAGCACAGATAGTACCAATATATAAAAAAGGAGACAGAGCTGACTGTAAGAACTACAGAGGAATAAACATAATAAATACAGGGATGAAGATATTAGAGAAAATAATAAAAAATAAGATAAATTATAAAGTGGAACAGCCCTTTTAAGAGCCACAATGTGGATTTAGAAAAGGAAGAAGCATACAGGACCATATATTTACTATAAAGCAAATGGTGGAAAAGGCAGGGAATAGTAAAAAAAATATATATGTAGGTTTTCTAGATTTAAAGAAGGCATTCGACAAAATAAATAGAAGTAGATTATGGAATATAATGAGAGAGAGGGGTATAGAAAAGAAAATGATTAGGTTAATAAGGAAGATATATGAGGAGAATGTAAACAGCATAATAGTAAATAGTAAAGAATCGGAAACATTTAAAACAATGGACGGACTAAGACAGGGGGGAGGACTGAGTCCAACATTATTTAACATATATATGGATGAGATAATGAGAGAAAGTGATAAAGAGGAAAGAGGGCTAGTCGTTGGATATAAAAACATGCAAAGGGTGGTTATAACGACTGGAGCATTTGCAGATGATGTGATGTTAGTTGCGGAGAATGAAAAGAGTTTGCAGAGAAAATTGAACAAATGGAATGAAGTGCTTAAAAAATACGAGATGGAGATGTGTAAGGAAAAGACAAAGGTAATGGTAATAGGAGAGAAACAGAAGTTGGAAATTAAGATAGAAGGGATGAGGATAGAACAGGTCGATGGTTGTAAGTACCTAGGAGTGAAGATCAGTAGCGGTGGTAAACAGGAAAATGAAATTACGGAGCGGGTGAATAAAGCAATGAATGCATATTATAGAATAAATAGAGTAATAGTGGAGAACAAGGAAATCACAAGGAAAACAAAAATAAATGTGTATAAGACCATAATAAGACCGATTTTAACATTCGGATGTGAAACGTGGAAAATGGAGCAAAAAGACATAAGTAGGGTACAAGCTGTGGAAATGAAAGTCTTGAGAAGAGTAAAAGGGGTAACAAAAAGAGACAAAATAAGAAGCAGTGCAATAAGAGAGGAGTTGGAGATAGAACCAGTGGTGGAGTTTATACACAGAAGGCAGTTGGGATGGTGGGGACATTTGGTAAGAATGAGTGAAGAGAGGCAAGTAAAGAGAGTCTGGCAGGCAAGGGAGGGAAGAAGAGCGAAACGGGGAAGACCAGAAATTACATGTGATGAGGGAATTGAAAAAGCAATAAGAGAAAGAGGAATGAGGCTGAATGACGCAAGAAGAATTGCTTGCAACAGGAAGGAGTGGGAGAGATGCATAGGAAGTGAGGAATAGGAGGATAACGAGAAGAGCTCAAGCCGACACCAGTTAATGGTATAAGGCATCTAGACATATATATATATATATATATATATTAAATTGAAAGAAATTTTAATTTACACATATTTAGTTTATGTTTTGTGATATATTTTTGGCCTAGAATAGGCTCCGAAATTAATGTTTAGATTATAATAAAATGGATTTATTCTTTATTTTCGTTTTAGTGTAAAATGCCATTTTCTAAGTGTTGCGTCAACCGATTTTAATGAAATAAAAACAAAATATTATCTATAAGTATCTCCGAAGACAATGCCATTTTACTCAGGCATGTCGTTTAATTGCATTAAACAGATAAGGAATTATCGACTATAAAATTTATTATTATCGAACTATACGCTGTTAACCGAATACGTACCGTAACAGAAACCACCCCTATGCGCATCTAGCATTTCCCATTACGCGAATTCCGAATTACGCGACCCAAAAGCGTATATAAAGGGTTGTTTCTGTAGAAAACGAACAATCCTGGTTGTCGGGACTACTCCTCCAGCCCCTCAAAAGGTAAGGAGATTGGGACCGGGATAAAAGCGGGGCCTGGGCCGCTAGGTGTACCCAATCCAAACAAAACCCTTTTCTTTCCCTCTTCTGACTAGCAAGCGAGTTCTCTGGCAGCCAGATTCTAACCTTTCCTTACTTCTAGTTAGCATGCGAGTTCTCCGGCAACCAGATTATTCCTTCTCTAGCTTCTGGCTAGCATGCGAGTTTTCCGGAAGCCAGAATTTATCCTTTCCAGCTTCGGACTAGCAAGCGAGTTCCCCGGCAGTTTGATTCTAACCTTGCCTCCTCTCTGGTTAGCAAGAGAGTTTTCCGGCAGCCAGAGTATTATGTTTCGTTGGATTGTGTAGGTCGGGGGCGCGTATGCCACGTAAACACCGGTAGCCGCGAAATATGCCGGTCCTGTGTTTATGTTGTGGTGCCTGCTGCCGTTAGTATTGGGTAATTATGCTGAGGTCCAGTGGTAGAGAGTAAGTTTTTAAGTTTATGGTTTTCTATTTGTTTTGCTTTATTTGATCTTCGTTTTTTCTTACTGGACCCAGCTACCAGGTATGTTTATGTACACTATGTTTCATCATTTCCTGAACAACGGATAATTTTCTCCACTGTCTAAAAGCTGCTCGTACAGGCTTTACCTAAAACTTTCCCTTTGGAGTTGTGAGGCAGCCGCAGGGCATCCGAAATCAAAGGGTGGCCCCCGAGCAAGAAGCCGAATTTAACCGACTGATGGGCGTTACACCACCTTCACAAGGAAAAGTTTACTGCTTCACTATTATCGACAGATTCACTAGTTGCACAGAAGCAGTTCGGTTACCTGACATGACAGCCAAAACAGTTGCGGAAACCCTGTATAATAATTTGATCACGCCTAACAAATCTTTACTGATCAGAGATCTGTAGCAGCAATAATGGGTTTTCATAGATTACGTTCCACAGCGTATCACCCTCAAACCAACGGAAAAATAGAACGTTAACACAGGGTTGTTAAGGGTCGCGACTAAGGCTCATGGAATTGAACAGTGGACCTTAATATTAGCAGTTATTCTGCTAGGACTAAGAGCAACTTCCAGAGACGACGCTACAGCTTCCCCAGCTTAAATGGTGTATGGGCAAACCATACGATTTCCGGGCGATTTCTTTTCCGAATAAGGGTACCTTGTACAACCAGGAGTTTGCATACAAAAGAAAAAATGGCAGCAGTACGTATACCCAGCACCAACCACGCCAAAAGCGAAGTATTTGTATCGCTCGAACTAGCGAAATGCAAATCAGATTTCATACGAAACTGCACAATAAGAATGCCACTTAAATCTCGCTACAATGGACCATTCAATGTAATTAAGACAATACCCAAGTACTACAGCCTAAATGTCAATGGGAAACCCACCAATGTCTCGGTTGACCGACTTGACCCGCGATATGCTGACCTGCGTTTAACATATACGAAGACCTCATACAACATGATCATAATTACGCCAAAACAAGTTCCTTATTAGTAGTCCTAATACTTTTTCGAAAAAGAGTATAATTACTCTTTTTAGATAATATAATATCGAAATAGAAGTATAATTAATAATTATACTTCTATCAGATTCAGACTATTTAAATACGTAGCGATTGCTGACATTGAAAAAATGTTTAGACAGATTCGTAGAAATCCAAATGATAATTTCCTGCCAAACGTATTGTGGAGAAATAGTCCTGACGCGCATTTAAAATGTTTGGAACTACAGACTGTAACATACGGAACAAAATTGGCTCCATTTCTAGCTACTCGTTGTCTAGAAGAATTAGCTATTACAGAAAGTAAACGTTATCCATTATCACAATCCAAATGGTGTTAGAGGTTACGCTACTGATGTTGGAACATCAGCAGCAAAGGCGCAAAAGTATTACTAACAAAAAAAATGAAAATCAATGCAAAAGTTTATATTTAAATTTACAATAAAAAAAAAGTTAAATTTACAAATGATTAAAAAAAACAAAATGAATCCAAATGACAAAAAGGTAGCCGCTAGCTGTATAATTTACTACTAGATTAATTTTAATTTAGTTTTTAGTTATAGTAATAGATAATAGTTTATGTATGTTATGTATATTTTTATATTTACTAACTGTTGAAACAAGGTCTTCAAGGCCTTGGGGGATGCCAAGGCCAAGGGAGTATGTTATGAATTAACATAGTAAATATTTAAAATCATCATGGGGCTCTGGGCATGGAGTTCCATGGTAACTGTCTGCTATGTTTATTATTGTAAAAAAAAGGTTGTTAATGTCATTCGTAATTTGTAATAAAAAACGTTAATAGAAAAAGAATCAAATCTCATCAAATTAAAAAGAAATAAGTAATAATTTCTATCTTAAACCTCCGTTAACATATAAAATAAATTCATATTGTAACAAAAAATTATTTGATTATGAAGGAATTTTAATAACAATAAAGTAAAAATTTTCGAAGACAATTTTCCAAATTGTCCCTCCAAATACAGTCCGCAAGAAATAAATACTTTTTATGTAACCTAAAATTACAACACTGAAGTTCAAAAAGAAATAAATATCAAGTTGGGAGCTAGATTTTCAGTTTTATTTTATTCGAAAACTATATAACACGCATCCTTGTTACTTGTCACTTGTTGAGTGATTATACTAGACCGCCAATTACACAAATATATTTAGGTTAAATATTCCATATCAGATGACGTTTAGCAGGTTTGGCAAGTTTTCAAAGCAAACCATTCAGTGAAATCAAGAATAAAACATCACGTGAACTGCTGCAGCGCTTTGTTCAGGGAATGCAGCCATTCGTTCCTGTAGCAGCGTAGATATAAATTGGCGGATATAATTGAATTTTATTGTGTGTAGTATAAGTATGATTAGTTCGTTAGGCATTATATCTTATGTACATTTGTGATATTTGATAATTAGTAAATCCCCAAGCAATCAAGTGCAATACATTTGTTTCATTTAAATAACCACCACTTCGGTCACATAAAGGCATATCATTAATAATCCAAATTCGACACAGCACTATTTACGTACATCTGCAGGGTGCAGATAGAAAATAAAAAAAAAAACTGTCTGCTTGATAAAATAAAATTTATCACTCTTGGTTGTTTTCAGATGAACACTTAATTATCATCTCATCTGTAATTACTATCATCTCATAATTTTGAAAATTTTTAAAAGTGTATTTTAAATTAAAAATCGGTGTATAATTTCCGTGAAAATAAACATGAGCTAAGGTTGAAGAATTGTCAATTGATTGTAGATATTGAGAAAGATATTGATATTATTTGTAAAAATGTCAATTCCCTTTTACTTTATTTCTCTCTACATGATTCTCCTTTCAATACAAACGATATCGAAATGTTTTTTTTATTTAATTTTTTTCTTTTCTTATTTTACTATATTTGCTTCTATTCTTTTCAATACAAAACGATATTATTCCAAATTATTGCCTTTTTTCTAGTCAGTACATTTTTAACGTATTTATCAAATCCTTCTGGCCCACTTCCACTGATTTACGATGTCCTATACTTCTCTCACACCATCCGAGTTTTTTCTGTCCCACTTCCACTTATACGCTTTGACCTATACTTCTCGCTGCTAGCATACGAGTCTACGAGTTTTCTAGTATACTGTCATATTTTTTTTACAAAAAGTAACCACACCAAGTGTACAGTTAAAAAAAAGCTAACGCCTAGAAAAAAGAGAAAGGAATATGAGACTAAATCAAAGTGAGAGAGAATAAGACCGTGTATTAGGAGGCGGGATTTTTTAAAAAAAGTTTTGATTTATTGAGCACTAGCTAGCTGGTAAACTCGCAAGGCGGATGCGGACCCTTATCGAGACAGCTCAGATTATAATAAAGTTTATATTGGATAAACAAGTTAGTATTTAAAAAATAGAATGAATGGACACAAATCTGAAGAAAAAAACAAAACAGCATTAAATCACCATACTGAAGAAACTAAACACGCATTCGATTTTGATAACACAGTAACATGTCAGTTTCTATGTAACCTTTGAAGAAATAAAAGAAGTATATTACTTGCCTCTTGTTCTTAAGTAAAGAATAGCCTATTTTCAAACTTTTTAAATGTCAATAATAAATGCATTACATATGCGATTTTGAATAAAATTGTTTTCCTATTTCAATTGTAAATTGTAATTTTGAATTGTAAGTGTTAAATTGTTCTAATATATATTGTTTCCAATCTTGGGGTATGGCTGTAATACAATCATCAACATATCTGAAAAAGAATGGTAGTTTAAAATTTAGATTTTTAATTAGTGTTTCTTCTAAATCTTTTAAAACTAATAGTGCTATCACACTTGACATAGATGCTCCCATTACACATCCATCTATTTGTGTGAAAAATTTTGTTTTATACAGGTGTGTCGCTACTAGTATTTTTAATTTCAATGGTGGATAGGGGATGAAAAACTGAACGGAAAATGTCTAAACAAGGGGGGGTCTATCTTCAATAGTTGCCGAGATAATCAGCATTTTCTGATTTCTTCAAAAACGTTCGTGAATTGCAGTCGTAACCGACCTACGTAATACTGAGTCCTGCAAAGTAAAATAAACATTGAACTCATTAACGAGTTCAATGTCACACGTCGTATAAAATTTCTCTATTTCTTGTGAGAGGCAGTGGCGGCGTTTTAATAATTTAATTTTAAACGAATTTTAAAGTTGAAATTTTTACAGATTTTCAAACTTTTAATATTAAAATTTGGTCATTAATCAATTTTGGAGTTTAAAATTAATTTGGAATTTGGAATCTAGAACCTTTTAGAGGGCATTGAAGGATTAGCTTTCTTAGTTATTAAACTAATTCATTATTTAATATGGCATTTAAGTATTGAAAATTAGTGTTAATTAATCGTATTCCGAAACATTTCCTAAGATAAAAGTTCAGTCTAATAACATAATTTAATTTCTTTTTCTAACGAAACAAAAAGAAAGTCATAATTGCGACTGCACTGTCCCTGACTCGACTCGCCGATAATGTAATTACAGTGTTGTAAATAAATGTACATAGTTCAAACTTGGTTTTTTTGTTGGTGAATTCCAATTGAGTCAGCACCTATCTATTTCTCTTGTTCTGGCAAGAGCCATCACTATTAGCCGAGGCTAGAACAAATGAAGATCAAATTCATGCACGAATTTTTAAATTTTCAAGAATAATTCGTGAAAAAGCTGCGGAACATTTCCCAAGAGTTCACGAATCTTTTATAAATCGGGCTCAGCATGCGATTGAAGAAAATGGTGGTCATATTGAACACAATCTGTGAATAACTAATAAATTTCTAGTGAATTGATAGTGATGTTTTAGTGAATCATTAATGTGGATATTGTACTTTTAGTGTAAAGTTGAATGTAATTTGTATTGTCTGACATAGTATTCATCGTCTAGTGTTGTGGACATTTGTTTATTTGATGATATTAATTATTAAATGCGGGCGGCAGCGGGGTGGTAAGCCATACCACCTCGCCTGGTAAGTTGAAGTTTTTTACTAAATTGCTCCAGTAATTACACCAAATAATTAGTGGTATGCAGGTATTGCCTTAATCTGCATTACCCTAATAAAGGTAACATTAAAGTACTGTTTGTGTTATTGATAACTTGCTATCTAATTTGGTAGCATCGAGATTGCACAAAATACATTTTTTTAAAACTAGACATGACTAAAGTCAAATAGTGTTTGTTGGCTTTAAAAACAATTTGATAGAAAGTACTATGAAATAAAAGATTTTACATACTCTCCTCTGATTGAAATTAGACGAAGAAAATTGAAATTAGAATTAAAAAATTAAATGTAAAGAAATAACTTCAAAATAGATTTTGCCTTTTTTTAAATAATAAACTTTAAATTTTTCTATTTTACATTACATAACTTTTACAATTTTTTTTAAAATTTTGAAGTGTTTTTAAAAGGTGTTCTTATAACTAAATAAACATGTTCAATTTTTCTTATTAAATTTTTTTAATTCTAATTTAAAGACATAAGCAAAAAAATAAAAATAAACAAGCCTGACCTTCAATCATTTGCTTTGTGGACAAGTCATTCAACGTTTTTTCCATCACGTCTCTCACGGCTGTTTCGATAACGGTTGTCTAACGTTGCCTGGCGCGAGCCGCCGCAAAGTACAGCGGATTTCAAACGTTTTCTAGCCGTTTTTAAATGTTGCGCAATATTGTGAAATAATTAAAGTCGAAAAATCGACTTTAATTATTTAATTAATTTAATTAAAAAAGTTATTAAGAAAAGTTGTTTGTATTGATGCCAGGAGCATGTGGTTACATTTTCTGACAACCTTTCGCGAAATATGTGAAATATGTTGAGTATAATGTTGTTTCTATAGCTTCTGTAAATTCTTTGATTGGAATACCTTGTGTTGTTTGATTTTGTTCTAGTGTTTATGTATGTGTTATGTATTGTTTTACTAAGATTATTGGTATATTTGTGTACATTGATATAACATCTAATGATATTAATATCTAATTGTGTGGTATTTTAATGGTTTTTATTTCATTTTTGAAATCAAAAGAATTTTTTATGTAATAATTGTTTTTGTATAGAATATTGTGTAGTATGTTTTTAAGATGTTTAGTGTGATTTCTAAGAAATGTTTTTGTTGTTTCTGCATTTTTGATTATTGTATTGTATGTGTATGGTATTCTTTGCTGTGATAATGAGTTTTTGAAATTTGTTGTTGTGTTTGCGCATTTTGATCGTATATCATTTTTAGCTGTTGTGGGTAAATTTATTAATGCGGCTTCTATGTTGCTAATTATATTGTGTGTTGGTATATTTTTTTTAGTATATGTAGGTATAGAGAAATTTTGACCTAAACTTAGTGTTTCTTTTGCATATTCTGGTATGTTTTCTTGTGTTAAATTGACAATCCATTCATTATTGTTTATGTGTGTGTTTGTATTGTTTTATTTGTAGTTGGTTTATTTTGTTGATATTTTTATTTTTTGAAATAAGGACAGGAGTCTTGTTTCTTCTGTGGTTAAGAATCTATTTAATATATGTGGTGGTAATATTGTTTCTAATTGTGAAATAATTAGTAATGTTGCTCTTTCTAATTTATTGATTGTTTTTACTGTGTCAGTGATTAGGATTTGTATTGTGCGGTTCATAAATTTTTTTATTTGATTTGTGAATTTATTGTGTAGTTGTTTGCTTTCTAATTTGATATGTTTTATGTTAATGTTCATGTATTTTGGTGTTAATTCATATGTTTTACATTTCAATAAAAATATTCGCCTATTTTTGATTTTACATAATTTTGTATTTGTTTGTGTATATGTTTTTATTAATTGTGTAGTGTTTATCCATAATTGGATGTGATATAATTATATATTTGCAAATTTTCATCCATTGCAATATTTATGTATTAATTTTTTATATTGGATAGTATAAGTTAATTTTACTTAGCTTTTTATTGGGGTTTCTATTCTGTTATAATTGCTTTTTATTTGTCTTCACTCTGACGGCCGTATCGATATTTATATCTTTTTCAAAGGGTTCCTTTTTTATTTTGGTGATTTCGCTTTGAATCTCAATTTTTGATTTGTTAATTTTGTTGTTTTATTGTTGCATTAACATATCACACTGAAGAGACAAAACACAGTAATTATAAACACTGAAAAAAATACGTACAAAAGAGAAATACTAAAAATGATACAAATCAAAAATCATGATAACACTATTAATTATAAAACAAATATAAAAATCTTAAGCAAATCATACTACAACATAATATAAATTAAATTAAGTACATAAACACACACATATGTATACATACAAAAAATACATACTTATGAACAAATAAGCGCTTAAAATTAAAAATATTTATAGGTAACGTATGAAAATGTAACCTTAGCAACAATAAAACAACAAAATTAACAAATCAAAAATTGACATTCAAAGCAAAATCACTCCTGAAAAAATTCAGGAGTGGAGGGTGGAAAGGGGCGAAAACGGTAATGATCATAGCTCCATCAGATTCATGGTGCAGAGTGATAGGGCTGGTGACTGGGTTCGAATGGGTGGGCCTTAAAGGAGGCAGACTGGCTCCAATCAGTGCAAAAGTCTGCAGGTAAGATAGTAAGAGTAAAAAACGCGGAGGAACTGGTAGAATGGGTAACGGGATTCTGTGATGAGAATTATAAAAAGAGAAGAATAGATGGAGGGGATAAAGAGGTTTACTGGTGAAATGAGGAGATTGCACGGCAAAGGACGGCTTACCATAAGGCTAGGAGAAATATGACCGGGGATACAACGAAGGTTACGGGTCCAAAAATAGAGGTATGGAAAGAGGATTGGAAGAGACTGGGGAAATTAATAAGGCGTAGTAAAAGGAAGGAGTGGAAGGCTCTTTGTGAAAAGGTAGAAAATAATGTTTGGGGGAAAGCATATAAGATAGTTATGGGTAGGTTAAGCACGAGAGACAAACTTGTGCCTGATGGGGGGTGGAACGGCAGGTGCCCTTGTGAGGGAGAGAATGGTGTGGTCTCATGACAGGGTAATGGAGGGGCTGGAGGATGAGCTAGTTTCGTAGAGCGAAGTTCTGGTGGCCCTCGCCGAGATTAAACGGGCAAGGAACCTGAACCGGACGGCATATTGCCGAGGGTCTGGAAGGACATTGACAAGGAAAATGTGGCAGCATTCAGCAAATTGTATGATGGCTGTATGAAACAGGGAGTGTTCCTGGCTTGCAGGAAGAGGGCCAGATTGGTGCTCTGCCTGAAGCTGGGAAGAAGCTTGAGCGATGCGGGCGTCTATCAGCCGCTGTGTCTGATAGATTTGGGACAAAATTGATGGAGGCGATAGTGAGAAATAGATTGAGCGAGCAGGTGGACAGAAGGCGGATGGTCTCTGGTAACCAGTATTTGTTTACCAAATGCCGATCGACGGTCGACGCTCTTAATAGGGTTAAAAAGGAGGCAAGGAGATTGAGAGGTAAGGCAATACAGTGTCAACCGTTCATAGCGATGATGGAATCGCTACGTTAGGAATGCTTTTAATGAGGTGTCATGGCACAAGGTGATTGAGGCATTGGACAGAGGTGGTGTATTTGGATATCTGAAGAATATTGTTAATTCATATTTGGAGGATAGGGTAATTGAAGACTCGTTTGAAAGGAAGCAACAAGTAACATGTGGTATACTCCAGGGGTCGGTCTTTGAACCTCTCCTCTGGAATGTGTACTATCATGAGGTAGTGAGAATGAAAGTTGCTGACGATGCCCTGGCATCACGATTACCTGGCAGTGGTGATTTGGGACAAACCTAGAGCCAGGTTAGATGATAGAATGGGCAAGTGTGGAGGAAGATAGCGCATATGGGTTTAAGAGTGGCAGAAGCTAAAATAGTGTTTTGTGTGTAGTATTGTTTAGTGGCAGAAGGAAGGTGCGAGAGGTGGCAGTGAGAATGGGTAAAGAAGTGATACAGTGCGCGAAAGGGGTGAGGTATTTAGTAGTGCATATCGATAAGCACATGAGATGGGGAATGCATGTGCAGATGGTATGTGGGAAAAGCCTGAAAATGGCTAATGTGCTAATGAGGGTCATGCCTAGAGTAGGAGGTGCGAGCGACCCGAACAGAAGGATCGTATGCAGCAGGGTTAGGTCGGCGATACTATCTGGCTGAAGGCGCTAGATGTTAACCTTTGGTTCGGTTAAAACTTTGTTTTAACCGAAATATCTCATGTAGAGTAATTCTCAACTTAATTTACACTTAACAACAGTGTGAAAATTTTTAACAGATTGCTCTCACCATAGTAGAATGAACCTCATATTTTAAACAAGAAACTGGAGTTTTCAATGCAACCTTCTCGCATTTTATTTCGTATTTGATTAATGCTATCAAATACAGTATTTATTTTAACCTCTTGTTGGATTATCATTAATTTTACAGCTGTCGCCTGTTCTTTTTCAACTTCAACTTTCATCTTACTTGATGTACTTTCTCGAGCATCTAGAAGCAGGTTGACATTGACTTTTTCTTTGGCTGAGATTCTGAACCATCATCATTCAAAATTTGTACAATTTCTTCCACGATCTTTTTTACAATTCCTCTGTGAATTTTTTCTCTTTTTAAAAAATTTCTCTCAAGTAGAGTGAAAGTTCAACATAATTAACTGATACACTAAAAAATAGCGTATTTAAAAAAACATATATAACCTATAACACATCCATCATAAACATAAGCCAACATATCAATTCTGATCAAAAATGAATACCGATGAAATCATAAAAGGTCAACAACAGATTACTGAAGATTTATGTAAATTGTATACCAACGTAAACAAGATCGCCACGAAAGAAGAACTAGACAATATGTTGATGATAGAAAAGCATTGGTCGAGAAAAATTGGGAAAAATTCCAGCAAAATGATGAGCTGATCCCACAAGAAGTAAATAACCCTGAAGCAAACATTAGAGGAATGGTAAAAAAGATCGTGGAAGAAACTAAAAATTCTGAATGGTGATGGTTCAGAATCTTAGCCAAAGATAATGTCAATGTCAACCGTAGATGCTCGAGAAAGTATATCACGTAAGATGAAAGTTGAAATTGAAGAACAAGCGACAGCAGTCACATTAATGATAATCCAGCTAGAGGTTAAAATAAATACTGTATTTGATAGCATTAATCAAATACGAAATAAAATGCGAGAAGGTTGCATTGAAAAATTAGACATACACTGGGAGGAAAAAAAATGCAGAAAAATATCCTAGTAGAAAACAATGCCGAGGCAGAAGCGTATAAAAGAGCACGGCAGTATAGAGAAGTAGAAGAAGAATATGACTCGATATAAGTTGAACTGCAAGTAATAGTTGAATTTGTTGTCACTGAAGTAAGAGAAGTGCTTAATAATAGTATACATTTACCGAAATTAATAATTCCGCTATTTGATGGTACTCATGAGCAATGGCCTACCTTTAAAGAATTATTTACGAAGGTAGTATACGAAAACCGAAGAGCGTCATCCATAGAGAAAATCCAGTATCTGAAGATGAATTTGAAGGGTGAAGCAAGCAGAGTAATACAAGATCTTTAGATAACAGAGGCAAACTACCAAACTACATGAAAATTATTAAATAAAAGGTTCGAAAACACAAGGTTGATTGTATTTAAATATATTGACAAAATGTTAGATCTGCCAAACTCAGTTGGAGAATCAGCAAATGGAATGAAGTAACTCCATGACACTACAAGGGAGTGTATGGAGGCAATCAACAATTGTGGTGTGGATACACTGGACTGGGGACCGTCCTGTCCCCAGTCCTATTTTATTATTATTTTAATAATAAAAATAGTATCAAAGAAATGAGATTAAGAATCAAAAAAGATATACGAGCAACAGCGAAAAGACTTGACAGAGATAGAAGAAATAGAAACAATGCTATAATATATGGAGGCCAGATTTAGAAGCTTAGAGGACTTAACTGACACGACACGCCGAGAAAATAGTTGGAATAAAAATATGTCGAGATATAAAGATCGACAAGCAACATGTTACAATTGTAACTTGCCGCATGAGCTAAGCAGCTCATCAAGCAGAATATTTTAGAGAGCAAAACCCTCTCAAAGAAGTAATATAGTGAGGAATAAGAATATCTATGGCATGTGTCTCAAACACAAAAAGACATACGATGCACAGAATCGAGGCTATGTAGCATATGCAATGGTGCTCATTACCACTTGTTACATAGAAACAGGTCCCAAAAACGACTGCAGCAGCAACCACGACAACAACATCAACGACAGCAGACAAGAGTAACTTCAGCAGTCATGCACAAACAAGAAAATCAAACGCTACTAGCAATCGCATTAGAAAATGTAATAAATGCTGCAGGTGAAAGAATAATATTAAGAACGCTCATAGACCCTGGCTCCCAAGCATCACTGATAACGGAAGAGGCGGCTCAACAACTAATGGTTCCCAAACAAAGAATACCTATTAGGAATAGGTTAAGGTACACCAAAAATACCAACTTCAAAAACAAGTATTGTAATTGTAATTAACAGAACAATTGCACATTAGAACAAGGGGATAAAGGTCATTTAGAAAGTGCTTTACATGATGATTTAGATGAGAAACAATTGAAAATTGAAGCACTCCAAACGAAAGTCGATTTATTACAACAACAATTAAATATTCGGGATTTGAACAACAATACTGAAACAAATAAAATTGATAATTTAATAGTTCAGTTAAACGAAGCAAGAAATTAAATTAAAATACTTAATGGTACAATTCAAAAGTTAAAAGCCAAAAGCATTGTTTCACAAAGTAAAGAGCAAGAATACAGAATGAAAATAGGCGATTTGGAGAGGAAAATTGCAAAATTTTCCGAAAGGGAAAAATAAAATACGATGAAAATAGCAAGAAATAAAACTGAACTTCTATCTAAAGGCATCGAAATAAATCAATTAAAGAAAGATATGGAAATATTGAAAAACAAAAATGCAATACAATGGAAGCTGAGTTGCTTCGCATCGATCAATATGAATTAAAAATAAGCAGCCTATATAAAAAATAGCATCGTTAAATGATAATGCAGCAGAAAGGGAAGAAGCTTGGAAAAAGGATGCAAAAAAATTAAGAAATGAAAATGCACAGTCGGAAGTTATTATTAACAATTTAAATGGCGAATTATCACAAGTTTTATTAGATTTCGAAAAATTATCAACTATAACCCACCTGTCGAGATCGACGGATGCAAAAGAGTAGACGACGACACGTGCAGGTATGCACCAACCACTGTCCAGAAATTAGAGGCAGCATCCTTGTGCGGGATCGATAAGTTGTTCGAAAGGCCGATGCTCCCCAGAGCATGAACGTTATGAGTACGATGGTAGGGAGAAGCGTAACACCCGTTAACGAGGCGATTTTGAGTGCGCTGAACGCTCTAACTAGCATTATGCACTCAGAGCCAGAGCTCCAACAATATCTAGACACCTGAATCTGGCGGCATGTGAATCAGCTTGCCGATGGTCCATCACCATTATAGTCGGCGTTATATTGGAGGTAAAATACTACGGAACAACAGAGCCAAAAGACCGTCGTCAGCAACCAGCCCACAAACCACCGACCAGAGCGGCCTCACAGAGATGCTGGGCCCACTGTTTCTAGGAGAACAAGTCACCACACCATCCTGCGAGACGGGTCTACTAGGTACGCCAGTTCGAAAAGACCACGACGTGAACACTAGGTAAAGACTTAATGACGTGAGATAGAACAAAGTGATATAGCTTAGGTTAGTACTAGTATATAGTTAAATATATTAGCTTAAAGTAAACGTTGCTCTGCGCCTGGAGGATGGCAAGATGTTCATTCATAACAATACGTACGTCACAGTGTAGGGTAGCATAACATAGGGTGCAAACAAGGAACTAAGGGCTGACGGGCAACGGGCGCTAATATGCTTTTTATTTTGAAAAATAACTTAACTTGTTGAATTATTTATAATAAACATAAGTAATAAACAACAATATTATAATTAAAGTTTATAAATAGATTGAATACCAACAAACTGTGTTCCAAAACAATTAAATATTTATTATTGACTATTTTAAACGACAACGTGAGGCGTTCTTTATAGAACAAGCACGTTGGTATAGGCAAATCCGTGCATCTAAGCAAGGATGTGAATAATACGTAGCGAAACCAACCAAAAGACATGAGGTAAGAATAATAATACAAAGTAAGTAGGAGTGCACCCTCCAGCACAAAATGAGAACGAGGGTACTGGCCATAACCAAATTAGGCCACATCCGTTAACGAAGTAAATTAGGTTGGCACGTACGCTGTACTAAGAGTAAGAGATGTAACGAATATATAAATAGGATAACTGATAAGTCTTTAGTTTTATGTGGTGTTACTAATCATGTGTTAAATTAGTTTTGTACGACATTGTGTCAATTAATCTTTAAGTGGTCTTTTATTTAATTAGTAAAGTACCAAGCAACAGAAAAAATTCTGTCTTTATATTTCAACACCAATTAACACCCTACAACAATTAACTAATCCTCATCGTCAATTCGCTTAGCAGTACGTATTGCTTGATAAGAGTTACGCCTTGTCAAGGGCCTGCTTGCGGTTTAAAATAAAGCCCGGTCGTTATTCATTGCGTTAAGTTTGCTAAGTTTGTAAAGCAAAGTGAAGTCAAGCATAAACATCACATAAACTGCTATAGCGCTTCGTATTACTGAATGCCCCCAATGTGAAAACTTAACTGTTCGAAAAATAAGAAAACTGTTTGAAACAATTTCGTTCTTGACGTCATAATCAAAAATTAAATAGCATATTCGAAATGTTTCACAATTTCGTGTCGCCGAAAAACGACCATGTACAAAACAAGTATCGCACAAGTACGATATATAACTTAACGGCCCTATTCACAGTTCCACAATTAAGTGATCCTTAAGTATTACTTGTTCAAGTAATACTTCACTGCCACTTCCATTGTACATTTCATAGTCGAATAATAGCATTCCCATGAGTAAGTGCTTACTAAAGTTTGAATTGCATATGGCAGCATTGAAAAATTTGGTTATTATATGATTTTTCTTCTATTTTATATTATTATTTCATTACAAATTTGAAATTCACCTCTCATTTATTCCAAAATATGCAAATGGTGAAAATAAATTTTTATTTTCGGTTAAAAAATAGAAATAGGCTTATACAGTAGGATAAAAAAAAGCTTTTTTTATATTTGTTATAGAATTTTAAATAATGCATAACATCAATTTTTATTTCCTATTAATCCATCAATTTTTTTCCACGAATTGATTGATGAATTGTAAATATTATATGTAAATATATAGTAAGTAACTAATTATTTAATAATTTTGCAATCCAATAATATATTCTCTGCAAATTCTATGCTAAACTACTAGAGTATGTTTAGTTGTACCGTATAATGATACAGTTGAGACATGCCCTTTAAATCACAACTAACAGCCTGAAAAAAATTGGGATGTGTAATTGATTATTGATTTAATCGTAACATCAATTAGCATTAGCACATATATTATTACAAGTACTGTAAGAAATAATTAATAACATCAATTATGTTTATATACTATTGGGATGGTGGGGCCATCTGAAAAGAATGGGGCAGGAAAGACAAGTGAGAAGGGTATGGGAAGCTAGACCTGGGCAGAAAAGACAAAAGGGGATACCCTGAAACTACCTGGGATGACATAATAGAAAAGATATTACAAAGAAGAAGAATACCGATGAGTGAAGCTAGTAGGATGGCAAACAACAGGAAAGAATGGAGAAAGTTTAGCGCCGCAGTGACGTGAAGCAAAAACGTATAAGCCTAGAGAAAGAAAGAAAAAAAAAGAAGAAAAAAGGAAAAAAAAGATAAAGACTAACAACAGAAGCCTACACCATAGACAGGCTTTACGATATATATATATATATATACTATATATATATATATATATATATACTATATATATATATATATAGTATATATACTATATATAGTATAGTATATATGTTTATATATTATACTATACTATAATTTCCAGTAGCAGATAGAATCGCAATGCTACAAGTAACTGGAAAAGAGTTGGTAAACCCCGAACGCTCTCTATATTTAAACAACTTATTACCAATTAATAAACTTAATTATTTTATTTTAATATATAAACTAATTGTAGTTTTAACACAATAATAACACACTTTCTTTTCTGAACTTTGCAAAAATGCTTTTGTGTAATTCTTCATAACATAACATAACAAATAAATTCCATTATTTATGATCCATGGATTATCCATGCTTCTTATATAACGTTTTGGAATTCATGGCATTCATATTGCCGTTTGCATATCGTCTACATACTCTAGAAAATCTTCTATTTCCAATACAAATACACATATATTGCAATCGATGAATCAAAAAAATCTTGTAAATCTTTAATGTTGGAAATTCTCATTAACACTACTTCTTTCTGTACCGCATCAAACAAGTTACGTGGGGACACAAATTCTCTCCACCCTCCGCCTCCTAGTGGCGCAGCTCGTCAACGGTTCCCCTGAACCGGCTGAGAGAGGGATTAAAAAATCGCATCTGGTAGTGACATGTAGAACGAGAGAGTTTGAGCGACTAGTGGATTAAAATTAAAATCCACGCGTAGTGAATAAGAGAGATAGGAAGGGAGTTGTGGTGACAGGGGCTACAATGACGACAAAGAGCGATAATGATCCTGTTGAGTTATTAGCTCAACAAGATCGAGCTAGTGGGAGTATTGAAATCAGGGACTTAAGAACTATTACGGTAGAGTTAAGACTGATAAACATTGACGTGATCACGGTGAGAGAGAGAATAGAACATCGTTCTCCGTTAATTGGGAGTGCGGTGTTGGGATTGGAATTGTTTTTTTAGTAGTAGCAAAGCTAGCTAGGATGTTTGAATCTTCCGAAATCCTTATGTTGAGGCGGTGCTGCAGCAAAGTTAAAACGTGCTTTGGTAACATGTTGATGCTGCAGTATACATTGAATACAAGTATATTGATAGTGCAATACACAGTCCGGTGCATTGCATATCATATACATAAATTCGATGTATGTGATTTTTGACTAATCCACATGCTCTAAAAAATCTTCTAAATCTTGCATTTTAAATTATATAATTAAATTTTTTACAGAGTTAATGAAGGCATAAAATACAAAAATTGAATGTAACTCAACTAAAATACACTTAAGAGTAGTAAAATGGACACTTAAATGTGGAGGGAAATTTTCATCTCAAAAAACTTATCGATGACTGTAAAACCGATTACTGTCACTTCGTGTCACTTAAGTGAAAAGCTACCCTTAAATAACGACTATGAATACGGTCATAAATTAAATGTTATATATCGAGATCGAAGTATCGATATTTAGTATTGACGTAGTTACCTCTATTTGTCGAGTCTGCTGTCGAACAAAAATACATAGAAGAATGTATGTCTCTGGCTGAAAAACAGAAAATACAGACGGATATTTTGGTCGGTTTCAAGAAGCTTTAGCTCACAGCGTTATATACCAGTATTTAATTTACCAATAATTGATCTGTTCTAATTTGATTGTTGAATTTTAATTTAATACTTTCATTGCTCTCATCGTTTTTAGTTCTATATTTGATACTATTGTAAAAATGGAGGTGGATTGTAAATTGTTGCAACTATCAGACTGTGTAATGCTCCGCATTCTATGTTATTTAGATGCTTCATCATTGTATAATTTAAGCAGGTAAAAATAATATTTATAATTTTTAAGCAGTAGAATTTAATGTACAAGAACCACGTAAATGTAATTTTGTAAGTTATGGTGTATCTAGAATATTAGAAAAATCATTTTTGGGATCATTAAATATTTACATTAGAAAACAATTAATAAAAGAATTTTGCCGACTACCTTGGTTTGGTTTGACATGGTCGATTAGCTTGATATATTTAATGAAAATCAGCTGGAAAATCTAGATTATCAGCTTAGCGTCGAAAATAATTGTCACTCATAGCTTATATAAATGTATAATTTTTTATTTAAAATTTGTATACAACAGTTTAATGAATTATATCGAAGGCTTACTAAATGTTGCCCATCACGATGGTCACATTCTCGAATGGCTTGATATATTTAATGAAAATCAGCTGCAATATCTAGATTATCAACTTAGCGTCGAAAATAATGTCATTCATAGCTTATGGTTTGGTTGGTATGGTACTTTTTCTTAGTTTACGTTAAACCCCGCCAGCAGAGGGGGCAGTATGTCGAGTCACGCGTGAAATCTGGTAAAAGTTGAAAAATTCTAGTTTTTTAGTTTATGGATAATCGGCAAAAATAATTTTTGTAATTGTCTTCTAATGTAAGTATTTCGTAATTCTAAGACAAAAAAATCTAAAATGTGAGATCCACTATAAGTACAGGATCCAGTTAATCCATTTTCCAGAAGGATTCTGATTCTTATTAAATTATTTCAGAACATGTTTACGTTTTAAAAACATTATCCAAGATTCATCATTATGGCGTTACATAGATGTAAGAAATCAGTCAGTTTCGGCAGACGAATGGAATTATTTATGTGATAAAGTAAATAAAAAAACAACACATTTAATGCTACCGGGCGATACTGATAGAGTAAAATTAATATCAAATGAAATGTTAATGAAATGGTTTGATTTCAACAATTTAGTAGTGCTGTCACTGGAATATCAACGTTTTAATGCCAATTCATTTAATATAACAAATTTTCCTAAAACATTAATTGAACTAAGTCTACGTGGAACACAAATTTATAATGGACGTTACTTTTTTGTATCACATTTGGACATGCCAAACTTGCGAGTATGAAAATTGGAATAAAAGCATTTAGAGCGGGACTACCCAGCTTCGTAAACTTAATGCATAAACATAGTCGTAATTTAGTATGTAAATCTTGATATAAACATATTAGAGTTTTTATGTCCACTATTTCCTAATTTCATTGTTCGTCGTTATTTTGCGCGTGCACAGTCTGAAGTGAGCAACTTTTAACTTTATTAACGATAACGATGTCCGTTATTACCAGAGAAATGATTAACTAATTGCTTTATTGCTTATTTTATTTAACTTCTTGTGACATGGTTGAGCTGCCATATCATACTAAGTTAAATGAATTTAGTGAATTCACATATGTCTACTATAACTTTATTTCACAATGTATGTCTTTTTAAATATAATATAATAAGGATAAATTCAATAGCGTATAACTTGCTGAAACTTAAAACGTATTTCTTTTCTATTATCAGCTATGATAAATGTATACTTTTATACTAATGATATAATTTAATGTAAGGATTTATTTAAGAAATCGGTTGACAACAATGGTATTCTAACTTAAAAGTCATATTGAAAACACAAAGAAATTTGACAATACTATAAGGAATTGTTATTTTTCTTTATTTCTATTGTAGGTATAAAAACAATTTTTTGTCTGTAGTTATGGTTATCTTTATCACAAATAACGACAACTTTGGCAAGAATTGACGTTGTTTTGGACGGCATATTGTTTTATATCGTTGTTTATTATATATCTATATATAATATGCATTATATGTATACATATAACATATATATATATATGTTTATCTATTTCTTATCGTAGTGGTTAACCAATTTCTTAATACATAAACGTAATTTCAAAAGTTCCCGACTTTTAACTTTTACATATTAGAAAATAAGGATTAGGAACGCGCTTGCACTTTAGCCGCAATATTTTCGATCAGCTGAGAGATGGAACATAATCTTAATTGAACTATTCTAGCACTATTTTCGATCATAATTTTTGAGCATATTTGAATCGTTTATTTACGATTTTATTATTATTTATTACGTTTAGCTTTGTTTAGTATAATTGATCAATCTTTACATCTTTTCTCATCAATTTCATTTCAATATCAATTCTTTCAAATTCTGATTACGAATTAAGAAATAAGAAATTGTATAACCGTGTTTTTAATTTTTAGTGATTAAAGTTATGTTTACGAAATAAAAATTAAGTTTACGAAGCTGGGTAATCCTGCTCTTATTGCAGTAACATTTATTTATTTTTAGGTACTTATTTTGGATGAATGTAACTGGTTTGGAAGTGAAGGTTTTTGTTATATAGTTGATTCTAATATTGAAATATTATCTTTGGCAAAATGTCGCCGATTACATTTCGACATTACTCCGTATCTTTGCCTTGCTAGATGTAGATTTAGGAAATTGAAATTGTTAGATGTACGCTTTAGCAGTAAGTTTTCTTAATATTTAGATTAATAAAATTCTAACCGATGTCCAATGACACATGACGCTCTTTTCAGTGCGACGGGAAGTAGAGGGTTTGGGTATTTTTCTCGGACTCGACACACAAACGTACAAAAACGGTTAACGCTTACGAGCACAGTTATTTTGGCCAAATTATTTTTATTACATTTTCTTCATCGTTATATACAATAAATTATTGAATTATTATTCATAGCAAAAGTAGTACCGTGTTGCCGTAATTAAATGATTCATGCTTAAATGTTATAAACAAATAGGGATTAATTGTTAAACAACTTAACCAACTAACAACCAAAACGAACAGACCCGTTATAAATAAGAATTCTTTATAAGGCAATTGTAAATTTGGTTTCGTTATGAGTTCTACCTTATAAAGAATTCTAATTAGAATTCGTTATAAATTGGAATTCTCTGTAATACTAAACTTAATTACGACCAAACTAAGCGGCTCGTTATAAATCAGAATTCTTTATAAGGCAATTGTAAATTTGGTTCGGTTATGAATTCTGCCTGTTAAAGAATTCTGATTTAAAACGGACCGCTTGCTGTGGTCGTAATTAAGTCTAATATTACAAAGAATTCCAATTTATAACCAGTCGTTTGGGTTGATTGTGACTTCTGTCTTATAAAGATTTTAAATTAATAACTCAACTCGGACGAAAACGAAAAGTGCTTATCTTATAATGACTCTATTATATTTTGGTTTCAGGATAATGAAGATTCTGAGTTGTTACTTGAAAAGAATTTATTTTTGTTACATCTACGTTTCGAGGTGTTATCACCTCATCATCAAAACTCACAAATTAAAATTCTTAATATTTAAAACAACAAATATTTAAATATCCAAAACAATAACATTGCTACTATTACATCTTGGTTACTATTCTTTACTACTACTACTACTCATCATCTTGATGACCATCAAGATGTAGCCATTTGTAAGCTGGTAGCCATTTTGTAAAGAAACAGTATAAAACAAATTTAGTATGTATAATTACAAAACTAAAGCACAATAGTAACCAAGATGTAATAGTAACAATGTAAGTGTTTTGGATATCCAAATGTTTGTTGTTTTAAATGTTAAGAATTTTAATTTGTGAGTCCTGATGATGAGGTTATCACTTCATATATCGAGGTATCACCTTGAAACGCAGCTGAAGCAAAAATAAATTTATGGCAAGTAACGACTCAGAATCTTCATTATCCTGAAATCAAAACGAAAAGAAATGTTGCGAAATTTTCTTTTTTTTATTTTACGTTAAAATTGGGAAAATCACGTATGATAGTAGAAGAAGTTCGAGTACTTATAGTATTCAGCCCGAGAAGTCACTCCGGACGAAGTTGGGTTTATACACTAGTTAAAAATAAAATCACTTTGAATCAGATTCTTTTATTTTGTTTTAGCAATAGCCAGTGAGGTTTTAACAACATTAAATCGTCACCAACTACTATCAGTTCTCTATTGTCAAAGTATGAGATCATATGAGTTGGATAAGGGCGCGCCTATATTTAAAAACTTTAAGGAACTGTCATGGGACTTGACAACTGATGTAAGCATGTTTGCTTTTGAAGTAATTAGGAAAATAATTGACTGTTAATATAATAATTATATGTTGATATATCAATAATCATCATTTTATAGGGTATTGTTTGTGATTCAACATTTACATCTTATGCCACATTAGTGGGTAATGCAGTAACAGAAGTGCCACCGAATAGTGTTTTATATAAAGATCCTTATCCTGAATGTAGATGTAAAAATAACAAAAGTTTAGGTACTTTATGGATGTTTATAATGTGTAGTGTGTGTTTATTTATCTACTGATTTGTTTTAGATGTTGAAACTTCGATATTGACATTACCAACTGATGTAGCTGATGATTATATTAAAACATACCGACATAAAATAAGACTTCTATGTCCCAACCATAAAACTGCTGAACTTGAAAAATCTGCAAAAAATTTATTTTCTGGATTTCCTATTGGTATAATTTTAGAAAATAATTCTTTCTATCAATATGCAAAATTTAATCTGATATAAAAATTTCAGATAGTCCTGATAACGATAGCGATTCATCAGATAGTGAACTTTATGACACAAACAGTGATTGTTGTGTTTATGGATCGCGTACAAAACACCCGGTTATAATGTTAAAATTTCGAGATGTAAATTGTTAATTATTTTAATTAGTACAACAAATTCTCTACTTTTTAATTGTATTTTTAGGCAGATAATTCTGGTCGTGTTCTACAACCACAAATGATTGACATATCTGATTGGGGTATATCACCAATTGGAAATAGTACAACGAATAATAGTAACCATGAAAGTTCTAATAATAATAATTTTAATGACCAGCCAAGTACTTCGTCATCTGACCAATCCAATTCAAGGAATTCATTGAAAAGGCCAATAGCAAATTCTCTTTTTGAAGAAGAATCAGAAGCAATGAAAAGACGTAGATTACGCGAACCGTCACTGACACATTCAATTAAGAATAGTTTATTATTTGAGCAGCAAAGGTAAAAAGTAACAGCTATTATTCATAAATATATTTTTTGTTCATTTTATTATCAGGAATTTCGGCTACGAAATAATCAGCTTACTAATCTTTAAATTATAAAAAATATTTTTTTTTACAATCACATAATAATATGATTATGTTTGTATGTAAATAAAAAGTGCCAACTTTTCGAACTAAAGCTGTTATCATCACTTTGTTACCCGGCTAGCGATAAAATGATTACTTTAAAATATGGAGAACTAGAATAAGGTAAACTAGGCTTAACAAGTCAATTTACGGGTCAGATAACTTTTTGTCCACTAAGTGGATTCGGGTTCCTATCGCTGCTGTTAGACATTTCTATTTATTTTGGTGAAGCGATTCAGTGATTTGCCTGAAAAACGAACTTGCCTACGATTCACTAGCCAATGAATCACGACGGTAACAATCTTGGGAGGTGTCGAACTTCGAAGCAAAGCTGTCGTGAGTGCAGCCATTCATTTTTTACTTTAGGTCCTAAAGTAAACAAATATCCTACAGAATAATAACAGCGCTAATATAACTAATGATTATTACTGATTAATTATTTATATTTTTAATAATTTTGATATTAACTGTAAATATAAAAGAATTGTAGTAATTTTTTTTTCACTAGACAATAATCAATAGTATACAAATAATAAAATTTATAATATGAATCGTTAAAAAATCATCTTCACAAGAAGCGTAGATCTGCCGTCAGATTTTGTCGAATATAAATACAACCAGTGTTGGTCATGCATACAACATAACAATTTCGAAGCCAATGTGATCCGATTCATCACTTCACACACAAATTACAAGGCTAGTGAATCGTTCTCGCCGAAGAATCGCGAAGAGTTTTCGGATCGGACTCGATCTGTGGGAACGATTCAGTAAGAAACAAAACAAACAGAAAGAAATGAATCGAATCACCAGAACGCGGTTGAATCTATTCAGCGATTTATTGTCCAACCCTACCTATAGCAACTTGTAGAATCATTGACGTGCTTTATTATTGTTTTGTTTTATTAGTTTTCATTTAATTAATTAATCAATTTAATTGAAATTTCAAAATAAATTCTATATAATAAATTAACAATTATTTAATAATTTTTGTTTCGAAACCATATTTTTACTTCCACTTATTTTTATAGCACGCCACTGATCATAAAATGGGGGAAAACACAATTATGCCGATTTTTTAAATACAAAGTGCTGTATTATATAAATATGTCTTATTTTAATAATAGTTTTAATCTGCTGCACTGAAATCCACTGATTGCCCATAAAATTAAGAAAATTTCATTTTCTCATACGAGCAATGTTGAAAGACGCTATCTGTAATACTAATCGCAATACCCTCTGATGGCAATCCCTTTTCTTGTCTCATTTCAATTTTCTTATAGTTCTCCATTCTTTAAAAAAATGCACTTATCGTTTGCGTTTGAAAGCAAAATCACCTATTATTAAGTGATTGTAGAAAGAACTTCTAATGCATTTCGGACAAAAAGTAGATTTGTTGCTAACATTGATTATCGCGAGTTGTAATGCATAAATAGTTTAAAAAAAATGTACATTCCAGAAACAATTTTCATAGAATCCAAGCAAAAAGGCAATGGGAATTAATATTAGAAGCTGAAAGTGCACATAAAACGCGATCTGCTTTGAAACGATTATCATTAAGAGGATATCGACACATTACTGATTCTACACTGACTAGCATTAGAAATTTAAATTTAAGTTTATTAGATGTAACTTATACAAATGTAACTAAAAGTGGTATCGAACAATTTTTATTGTATAATCCAGATTGTCGAGTAGTACATAAAGATTATTGTATTTGTCAACCATTAATTCCTTAGAACGACTGTATTTATATATGTGGTAGTATTATATATTCATAAAAATAAGTATTTTATGCTGGATTTCTCTTATAATAATACGGACTTATTTATATTTTTATTTTAAACTTATTTATATTATAAGTTTGAATTTTTTCATCCCTTTCATATGTAAATAATTATTTTTCTATTTATTTCAAAAGAAACAGAGTTGAATTAATATCTTTCGTTTCATTATCAAATGTTTGCCTAAATTATTTTATAAAGTTTAACATATGGAATGTAAGCGAACACGTATGTTGGAAATCATGACGGAACTCTCTATTTTTACCAATTTATAATATTACATAGACATATAAGAATGAGCAAACAAATTCTCTTTATACTTTATATATAATATAGTTATACTAGTATAAATAACTTCATACTATTATAAAGTTGAACTTTTCTAGTAGTTTTCTAGAGACCACAGAAGGTAAAGTATACACTGGTGTCTGCAATGGTCTTCAATACGTGAATTTAAAACTACTTAAAATGAACATAGCCATCGCTAGGGGCAGGGTGGTCTTGGCTACCCTGAAACGACATTAAATCAGCCCTGTCGTTTCTGTTTTTATGCACAAATTAGAAAGAAGAAATTTATTTTATATAGAGAAAAAATTAAATGTCTCTTCAAGCTACATACAGAACTTCGTTCTATACTACCTGACGCTGTCACAAATTTTCAAATATAGGATACATGTGTTCATTTGGACATACTATCCAAAATATTTGGCGGCATCCTTGATTCTATAAATTATATTCAATTAGACTTCTAGAATAGAATAGTTATTAATTAAACACAAACTTAATTGAGTAACACGATTTACAGCAAATACTATAGATGTATAAATAATACAGATATATCATCTATAGTATGTTTAAAACAGTTTAACACATTTACAGTTTAAAAATATCAATGTACACGATTAACTAGTATTATCGATATTTCTGTTAAATTGAAATCCTCGGGAACTAAGGTTTTGTTTTGCGATTGTAATTTCCTAAAAACAATGCATATAATAAAATATTTACGTAGTTTGAAAATATATACAACAGATAGTTACCTGCACTAAATCAGCTTCTGCTTGCTCGCAATTATTAAATGTAAATACTCTGTATAATACCAATAAAAGTGAAAAAATCTAAAAACGAAAATGTACATATTGAAAGTTAAATCACATTTAATCAATGATAAACTTACGCCAAATGCACTTATAATAATTAGAGGCGAATAAAGAAACAAATTGTAATAATTTCCGACGACCCTTGTCTCCTTTAGATTTGAAAGTAATGATACCCATATCGAAAAGTAAATAAAAAGAGCGTACACCCATTGCTGTAATTTTGTCATATGTATGTATGAATTAAAAAATATTTTAAATTAAATGGCTCTTTTCACAGGTATACGGTTTTATTGCTTTTTAATTTAAGAAAGGAGGTGTCGGTGTTGCCACTTCATTTTTTGTAATTTTTCAAGTCTGAGAATGATCTCTCTTAAACTTTTCCCCCGGATTTTTGCGTTCGATTTTCCCGCGCTTATCTTTTACGTTTAAATTAAATAGTTTAGTTTTTTTATTTCGTCTAGTGAAAATCAGTGAAAATTTTGTGAATTGTATGGCCACTTTGGCAACTTCAGTATTTATTCGTATTCATTTTTACCTAAATTGTATTTCTTTAAAATATTTTCAAAGTTGAAGAAAATCTACAGTAAATTTTATGAAAATTCAATGCTCAATTAGATACAACGAAAAAAAACAATGAATGTTTTCATAATCATATGTTATCCAACATATGATTGTTATTTTCATTGTTTTTACATCAGCACCTGTAGTGAGTAGTGCCGTGTTGAATTATTAAGTATCAATACAATGTTATATCAGTCACATGAAATTGTGTATGTATGGAACTTCCTGGCCTTAAGCTTAAAGATCTTAGTAATACTCTTAATTTTTAACAACACTATCAACAGTTTCTTATTTTTTACTTCGACATACTGCAGAAAAGTTGCGTGGCAACATTGTCAAATATTTTAAAATAAAAAATCACTTGGTAAGACGAAATTTATCGTGACGAAATGGTGACTGAACAAAAAATGGAACCTAGCCACAATTTTTTCATTTGTTAGAAAACTTATAAATTTCAATAAATTCATAAATCATTAAATAAGTTAAAAAAAGCGTAATAGTCAATATATTATCTAGTATATAATTTACATTATGTATGTACATTATTTAATACGTAAACTAGATACATGTATCATTTTAAACTTCTCAAACTAAAAAAATAAAGAAATATACTGGAATATAAATCATGTCAAATTATACAGATGGAATTGATAAATTAAATCTACTTATTTCATACATACTACCTTAGGGTGAGAAAAACAATAAACATTTATACAAGTAGAATAAAATTTACGAAAACTATTTTCACAGAAAAGATTATACCAGCCTTTAGGCAAAATGGTGAATATAGGGATGATAATCTAATTTTCCTATTGGCAAAAAAACATGATGCATCTTTAAAATAAAAATTAATTAGTGATATAAAATTAATATAGAAATTTAGAGGGATATCGGGAATCGGTACTTGGACACAATAAACTCTTTGTATTGTTCTCACTATTTCGATTGCGGTTGCAGTCTTCAGGAGAAATACATGAGCCTTTTTTAGACTCCGTCCAAACACACTGATGCCTGTTACATCACTCCTAGACCATGAGACTCGTCAGTTAGCTTGTTTTAATTACTTGTTGTAATTTAAGTTAACAGTTTTAGATGTAGTCAAGATCAAATTGATAGAATGAAGACAATTAAAAAGACATTACTTTAATAAATTGAAATACTAAAAAATGTACCGGGACTCCAAGTACCGATCCTGATATCCCTCTAAATTTAAAATAAAAAACTTAAATTTATACGCCAATATATTTATGGTATTTTTATATTAACCACTAAATAGCCAATTATTTTATAATTACATTATCTAAACATTTACATTATATTTGAAATTCAGTTAAAATATGTAACATCAAAATGCCGAAAGACGGTTTTAAAATAGCTTATTTCTTGAACAGGACGTTGTTCAATTTTTTTTATAGATATACGGCTTAATTGCTCGTCTTTATATAAAGCACATTGTTTTCTAACGATTCTAATATTCTCTTTTATATATATATATGTATCTTAAAGCCTGTCTACCATTTCTGGTGTAGGCTTGTTAGTCTTTATCTTTTTTCCTTTTTCTTCTTTTTTTTTTCTTTCTTTTTCTAGGCTTATACGTTTTTGCTTCGCGTCACTGCGTCGCAAAACTTTCTCCATTCTTTCCTGTTGTTTGCCATCCTACTAGCTTCACTCATCGTTATTCTTCTTCTTTGTAATATCTTTTCTATTATGTCATCCCAGGTAGTTTCAGGTCTTCCCCCTTTTCTTTTCTGCCAAGGTCTAGCTTCCCATACCCTTCTCACTTGTCTTTCCTGTCCCATTCTTTCCAGATGGCCCCACCATCCTAACTGCCTCTTCTCTATGTATTTGTGTATCGCCTCTATTCCTAGTTCTTTTCCTATTTCTTCATCTCTCTTTGTCACTCCCTTTACTCTCCTCATGTATTTCATTTCTACCGCTTGGACTTTACTTATTTCCTTTTTATCTGTTATCCATGTCTCACATCCAAATGTCAGTATTGGTCTTATTATTGTTTTATAGACGTTTCTTTTTGTTTTTCTTGTTATTTCTTTTTTCCCCACAATCGTATTGCTGATACTGTAAAACACTTTCATTGCTTTTCCTATTCGGCTGTTAATTTCTTCTTTTTGCTTTCCTGAACTAGTTATTTCTACTCCCAAATATTTCCATTTCGTCACTTGCTCCAATTTTACCTTATCTACCATGATTTTTATCTCATGTTGTTCCCCGATCACCATTACTTTTGTTTTCTCTTTACCCATCTCCATTCCGTTCTCTCTAAGTGTTTCATTCCATTTATTTATGCTTGTCTGCAACTCTTTTTCGTTAGATGTTATCACCATTATATCGTCCGCAAATGCTCCAATCTTTATTTCAACTTTCTCCATATAATTCCATCCCACGTCAACTCCTCTAGTTCTTTCTTTCGCTTTCCTTATTATTTTGTCTATGTAAATATTAAATACTGTTGGACTTAGTCCTCCTCCAAGTCTTAGTCCGTCTTTCGTTTTAAATTTTTTTGATTGTCTGTTTTTGACTATCACGCTATTTGAGTTTTCTTCATACATTTTTTTTTCTTTTTTATATTCTTTTTTATAATTATTTAAATATTATGTTTGAAGTCTGAGTAAAAAAAAGCTAAACAATTAAATACTATATAGTATATATAATAAGTAATATCCATTTACTTTGATTTACTTCTTTTTATTGTGGTGGAATTTTCAGGTAAATGTAAATATTTCAGTTAGATGAGTAAAAAAATCACATCATTTTTATGACTAAAAATTTAAAATTTTCGTTATATCGGTTGTATAAAGTTTATAAGCACAGAATAGTTGTTCTACATTTATAAGTTTAGAAGCCTACTTAGTTATTTTCACGGCCAGAATGCATGTATTATGTGCCTTCCCACTTCTCGAGTTCAATTGTAATACGAATCCGGTAGATGCTAGTTAGAGAACCAGAGTCTGATATTCCGAATCTTAAAAAGCGTTCGCTTCGCGCATGACGTAGGCAAATCTACCTCATTTAATCCCGAAAACTTTAAAACAAGTATCCACTTGAATTAGGCGACATATTGCAATAAAAAGAAAAGAGCAAAAGGAAGAGCTAAATAAATTATTAGAATGGAAAAACATATAATGGGTATTTGAATGTAAAGTGTTTGTGAGGTTTAATGTTTTCCTTCTATCTTTTAAAAGCACAAATTTAGCCAACCTACAAGTAGTAAGTACTAAGAAATCTAGCAATAGTTTTTTTGATGAATGCGTAATAAAGGTTGATCGATTTGGGAATACGGCTTTTATATAAAATGGGTCTTTAGTATTTGATTTAATTTTAATTAAGCAAATTAATATAACCATTAATATTTGTAAAAAAAATTATTACATGTGAAATAACAACAATAATGAAATATTAAAACTCCAGTAAAATAGTTCTTAGATGAGAGTTATAACATACTTTCTAATCTTTACATACCATTTGAATCTTGACATTACATACTTAATTTAATGAACAAATATGGATATGCACTAAGGAGAACTCTAATATTATGTATCACTATATTATATATATACATATATATAATATATTTTATTATAGTTCTCCATAATACGTATATGACGTTTTGTCAGTTATCTTTGATTTTAATCTTTTGCCTACGTCATGCGCGAAGCGAACGCGTTTTAAGATTCGGAATATCAGGCGCAGCTCACCAACTACTCTTTTGCCGATGTCACAACAAAACGTCTACAATGCGCAATATTATATTTTATAGATACATCGTGATACATAACACATACTTTTAAGACCGTTTACTCCATACTATCTGGAACGGTCCCGCAACGTGTAATCATTACTAAATTTTCTGTCAGGGACACTAGACAGGCACACCTATATTCTGAAGTAGTGCTATCTCCTTTTATTTCACGGACATATGCAATTTTTCATTACTGAAATCTCCAGTTAAAAAATACCTGTTATTGTTTTATATATATGATGTATATATTGCGTATTCATTGATTATTATCAGGAAAATATTTCTTTTAACTTATATAAATTTTCACCTGTTGAAGACATGAATATGCGCGCGCAGACCTTGTAAGGTCTAGGGTAATAAGAAATAGGTCTATTACATAACCTATAAAATATATATTTATATGTATGATATAAAAATAATATTAAAACATACTATATTATATTAGTATATATAATATAGATATTATATTTAATAAATTAGATGTTATCTAATTTATTATTAAAACAACTATTTTCATTCAGTCTAATATTATTGTTTTAATTACATCGTTTATTGCGATGTAATTTTATGTAATTTTATTAACAAATTTATAATGTTGTTAGTTTGTTTACTAGCAAAATGGCTACTTGTCCTTATATCATGTATTCATAAGTTTTGTATTTCAAATTTACAAATTTGCTAGTTTCTCGTAGAAATTACAATTTTCATGATTGCATACAGTATTAATAAATAATATGCTGTTCTGCATGGAATGGCAAATAATGTTTTTCTTGCATTAATAATAAGCTTATTTCCAGCATCAAAGACTGTGAGATATATAAACGGTTGCAAGTGTTGCAACATATGAATTTTTCACAAGTCTTGTAAAAGCAGTGAAATTAATTGTAATTTTTTATGGTAAATTTTTTTTACCAAAATACTAACATTAATAAAATACCTGTTATTGATTTATTTAAATGATGTGTAATAGACTTATTTGCTATTACCTGTAAGGTACAAGATTTGCACCCGCATATTCAGGTCATCAGGATGTAACTTATATAAGTTACAACAAATATTATCCTGATAATAATAATCAATAAATACACAATTATTCATCATATATATGTAAAATAATTAGTTGGCTTAATTCATAATTGGTTGCTGTGGTAGTGTTTCGTAAACACATATTTTTTTTTTCAGATTCATTTACGATTTTTGTTGAGGTTGAAATTGTTATTTTTTGTCTTTAATAATTGAAATCATGAACAAGTAATGCCCGAGAAAAATAATATTAATTAAAAATAATATTAATTATAAGAACATAAATTGCAATCTCAAATTGGCAACATTTAACTTTATTAACGATAAGGATTTCTGTTATTACCGGAGAAATAAATAACTAATTGCTTTAGTGGTTAATTTATTTGACTTATTTTGACATAGGGTTGCGTAAATAACTTAACGTTACTAATTTAAATGAATTTAGTGAATTCAAATATTTCTAATAAAACTTTATTTCAATGTATCTTTTTTTAAATATCTATTAGGGGGTAAATTAAATAACATATAAATTATTTAAACTTAAAATGTATTTCTTTTCTATCATCAGCTGTAATAAATGTCTACTTGTGATGATATAATTTAATGTAAGGATGTATTTAAGAAATCGTTTGGCGGCAATGGAATTTTAACTTGGAAGTCATATTGCTCATATTTGCCATATTGAAAACATTGTTTGATTTGTGAATACTATAACGAACTGTCATTTCCCTTTATTTCTATTTTAGGTATAAAAACATTAAAAACGCTTTATTTTCTGTCTGCAGTTAAAAACTTTAAAAGTTTTTAAAACTTTTTAAGTTTAAAATTTAAAAAACTAATAATTCAGAACAGAAATTTTGCAACTAAACATCTAAACTATGGTTTCGCAAATTTCACACATGTTCTTGTGTGAAATATTGCTAAAATGGCACATTTATTACATTAAAATAGAGAAAATAGAATAATTTATTTCGTACACTAGACAATTATATATAGATTCCCATCATCTTGACATCTACACACAAATCATTGAAAACCTCTGAATGACGGCACAAATAAAATTAAGACGTCAGTGTGAAATGTGTACTGATCTTTTTCTCTCTTACCAGCATGAATGTATATGGAGAAATATATGCCGAGGAACCAACGTATTTTCGAGTTTTATAATATGCATGATGCAACAATACGTAGTATAAACTATACAATATATTGTAATGTATGTAAGTATTATTTCGAAATTCAAAGTCGCCTAAAAATTCATCTAACAACGTCACATAGAATAGACAGCACGAAATAACCTAACATTATGTTATTATAATTATTATTTTTCTCGGTCAGTACTTGTCGCAGATAAAGTTTAAATATAATAATTATATATTATGGGTTATTAGAGGCCAGCGAACTAGCATGTGGAACAACAAGAAAATGCACCAAAGCAAAACAAACGTCGTGGTGGACAGAGGAAATAAAATCGAAAATTAACGAAAAAAAAGCTAGATGGAGGGAATACTTGAAGGTGACCAATAAAGCCAACTATGAAAAATACAAGAGGGAGAGGAATAAGGTGAAGAAATTAGTGAGAGACGAAAAAAGGAAACAATGGCAAGAATTTGGTGAGAAAATGGAAAGAAATAGTAAGGAAAATAAGAAAGTTTTCTACAGTGTCCTAAGAGGGTGCAGAAAAGATAAAGAGGAAAACAGAGTGCTCATGAAAGACAAGAATGGAAAGGTAATAAAAGATGACGAAAAGGTGATAAACAGATGGAAAGAATATTTCGAAGAGCTATTGGCGGGAAGTGTAAGTGGGAAACCCAATAGAAATTTCGAAAAAAAGAGAGGAGGTGAAGATAAATCACAAGAAGTTGATAATGAAGAGGAAGGCGGCGGAGAAATAGAAAGGGAAGAATTGGAAAAGACTATTAGAGAGCTTAAGAATGGGAAGTCTCCAGGGAGTGAAGGAATAACATCAGAAATGATTAAGAATATTGGAGAAAAGGGAATGGAAAAACTGGTATATATTTACAACAAAATATGGAGGGAAGAACGCATCCCAGAGGAATGGAAAAGAGCACAGATAGTACCAATACATAAAAAAGGAGACAGAGCTGACTGTAAGAACTACAGGGGAATAAACATAATAAATACAGGGATGAAGATATTAGAGAAAATAATAAAAAATAAGATAAATTATAAAGTGGAACAGACCTTGGAAGAGCCACAATGTGGATTCAGAAAAGGTAGAAGCATACAGGACCATATATTTACTATAAAGCAAATGGTGGAAAAGGCAGGGAATAGTAAAAAAAAAATATATATGTAGGTTTTCTAGATTTAAAGAAGGCATTCGACAAAATAAATAGAAGTAGATTATGGAATATAATGAGAGAGAGGGGTATAGAAAAGAAAATGATTAGGTTAATAAGGAAGATATATGAGGAGAATGTAAACAGCATAATAGTAAATAGTAAAGAATCGGAAACATTTAAAACAATGGACGGACTAAGACAGGGGGGAGGACTGAGTCCAACATTATTTAACATATATATGGATGAGATAATGAGAGAAAGTGATAAAGAGGAAAGAGGGCTAGTCATTGGATATAAAAACATGCAAAGGGTGGTTATAACGACTGGAGCATTTGCAGATGATGTGATGTTAGTTGCGGAGAATGAAAAGAGTTTGCAGAGAAAATTGAACAAATGGAATGAAGTGCTTAAAAAATACGAGATGGAGATGTGTAAGGAAAAGACAAAGGTAATGGTAATAGGAGAGAAACAGAAGTTGGAAATTAAGATAGAAGGGATGAGAATAGAACAGGTCGATTGTTGTAAGTACCTAGGAGTGAAGATCAGTAGCGGTGGTAAACAGGAAAATGAAATTACGGAGCGGGTGAATAAAGCAATGAATGCATATTATAGAATAAATAGAGGAATAGTGGAGAACAAGGAAATCACAAGGAAAACAAAAATAAATGTGTATAAGACCATAATAAGACCGATTTTAACATTCGGATGTGAAACGTGGAAAATGGAGCAAAAAGACATAAGTAGGGTACAAGTTGTGGAAATGAAAGTCTTGAGAAGAGTAAAAGGGGTAACAAAAAGAGACAAAATAAGAAGCAGTGCAATAAGAGAGGAGTTGGAGATAGAACCAGTGGTGGAGTTTATACACAGAAGGCAGTTGGGATGGTGGGGACATCTGGTAAGAATGAGTGAAGAGAGGCAAGTAAAGAGAGTCTGGCAGGCAAGGGAGGGAAGAAGAGCGAAACGGGGAAGACCAGAAATTACATGGGATGAGGGAATTGAAAAAGTAATAAGGGAAAGAGGAATGAGGATGAATGACGCAAGAAGAATTGCTTGCAATAGGAAGGAGTGGGAGAGATGCATAGGAAGTGAGGTATAGGAGGATAACGAGAAGAGCTCAAGCCGACACCAGTTGATGGTATAAGGCATCTAGACATATATATATATATATATTATGGGTTTGTTCCAACTTGACATTTCCGACTAGATTTGGATTAGTTTGAAACTATGTAGTTAGAAATTTCTAGTTGCATATTTGTCTCTGATTAGAGTAGGTTGGAACACGATTACAAAAACAGTTTGAAAATTAAACAATTTACAGCACGATGTAACTTACATATATAGAGCATCCATAAGTTTATCCAACACAATTAGTTTACATTTTTAGTATGAATTATAATCTAATAATTTATTAATTTAACAATACTTATTTTATAAGTATATAAACTTATTTTATGTATAAACATGGAACATGTTTATTTAGTCATAAGAACACCTTTTAAAAACACTTCAGAATTTAAAAAAAAATTGTAAAAGTTATGTAATGTAAAATAGAAAAATTTAAAGTTTATTATTTAAAAAAAGGCAAAATCTATTTTGAAGTTATTTCTTTACATTTAATTTTTTAATTCTAATTTCAATTTCCTTCGTCTAATTTCAATCAGAGGAGAGTATGTAAAATCTTTTATTTCATAGTACTTTCTATCAAATTGTTTTTAAAGCCAACAAACACTATTTGACTTTAGTCATGTCTAGTTTTAAAAAAATGTATTTTGTGCAATCTCGATGCTACCAAATTAGATAGCAAGTTATCAATAACACAAACAGTACTTTAATGTTACCTTTATTAGGGTAATGCAGATTAAGGCAATACCTGCATACCACTAATTATTTGGTGTAATTACTGGAGCAATTTAGTAAAAAACTTCAACTTACCAGGCGAGGTGGTATGGCTTACCACCCCGCTGCCACCCGCATTTAATAATTCATATCATCACATAAACAAATATCCACAACACTAGACGATGAATTTGATCTTCATTGTCAAAAGGCTCTTTGTATACTAGATATTTTATGTAGCCCCATAAATAAAAATCTAAGGGATGTAGATCAGGAGATTTAGCTGGCCACGCAATAGGTCCTCCACGGCCTAACCACTTATTTGGACATTTTTCATTCAAAAAAGTTCTAACATTAGAATAAAAATGAGGTGGAACTCTGTCTTGCATAAACCACATATCATGACGTAATTGGTATGGGGCATCATCCAATAGTTCTCATAAATTGTTCCTAAAAAAATCCAAATACCTTTCTCCAGTTAAACGGGAAGGTTAAACGAAGGGACCAATCAAATAATTTCCCACAATGCCAGCCCGTACATTAATTCGTAACTGTTTTTGGAAACTACTAAGACCAGAAGTATGCAAGCTTTCTTCGCTCCAAATGTGACTATTTCTGCTATTAAAAACTCCAAATCGTTTACAGCATGCTTCGTCCGTAAATAAAACTTTGTGACGCAATTGTCACCCATTGACAAAATTGTAGTCGATTTAAATGATCTTGCGGGTCCAAAGAATGGACACGGTGTATGTGATACGGATAGTGCCCATTTTCCCGTAATACACATCACACTGTAGAATTGGAAACTTCAATATGTTGCACAATATGACGGGTACTGTCCGACGGCTAATTTTCAATCATGCTTAAAATGTCTGCTTTGATCTGAACCCTTAATTGCCTTCCTGGTAAACTGGATTGGGGAATTAACGAACCAGTGTCTCTTGCACTTTGCACTGAATTAACAAATGTCCGTTCACAAGGATTTTGTCTCTCTGGAAATCGTTTTCGATATAATCTTGTCGCAGCAGCTAGATTTCCACGGGTTTCTCTATAAATCGCCAGCATATCGCATCATTCGGCTGTATTATAATTTGCCATAATTGTTTAGAAAATATTTCATAAAACTTTCGAAAAAGTTAAAATTAAATCAAAGTAACTCGCTCCAAATTCAACATGCTTCTTTATAATTTGTTGTTCTCTCTTTCTTTTTTCTTTTCGATTCTCATTTTAGCATAACAATATCAAGAAATTTATCAATAACCTGCTAGTAGAATTTTTTTATGTTTCCTGTTTTTACTTTTAAAGAAATTTTTCATGCTACTGTTCAATAACTGTTTCATGCTACGTGCTTCTTTATTAGACACATAATGTTGTACTTATAATACGATGCACAATTAGATTTCGAAAATAAATTAGTAGATTCTATTTGTACGGTCTATTAAAATGTAAAAAATGTTTTTTGGCATGTAGATATTTTTTTATGATAATTAAATCTAAATGTTCATTAAACTTCATACTCAAAACAAACGCGATATGTCTAAATTGTTGCTATAAAAATAAGGTCAACATTTAAAAAAAAAGCATAGTTGCTTTTTTTTCTAAGAGTACTATTTAAATGGGTAATTGCAATTTGTATTGGAAAATGCATACGCTAGCATTATCGGCGACTCGAGTCGACCAAGCTATTGAGACAGTGCCATACAATTATGCTTTTCTTTTTGTTTCGTTAGAAAAAGTTATATATAAAATATTTATAATAATAATATATAATATTATAATTTATAATAATATATGATATAATATATATAATAATATATTTATAAATAAACATTATGTTATTAGACTGAAATTTTATCTTAGGGAATGTTTTACAATAAGATTAATTAACACTAATCTTCAATGTTTAATATGGCATATTAAATAATGAATTAGTCTAATAACTAAGAAAGCTAATTTTTCAATGCCGTCGAAAAGGTTCTAGATCAAATTCCAAATTAATTCTAAACTCCAAAATTGATTAATGACTAAATTTTAATATTAAAAGATTGAAAATCTGTAAAAATTTAAACTTTAAAATTCGCTTTAAAATTAAATTATTAAATGTTTACCGAAGTAAAACAAAACCTCAAAATCTAGCTCCAATTTATTATCCTTTTCTTTCAATTTTTGGTATATAACATGTTTCGTCCTTGGGGCATCTTCAGATAGACTACAATAATAAATATGGGTGATCATTCTTAGGTAGATTGAGGTGGGAGGGTGATCTAAGCCTAACACTAATACCACTTAGAGGTTTATAGCCCTATTTACGTTACCTTATGAACATAACATATAATTTACAATAACTATCATTACTAACATACAGCACTATAACTTATAACAAGGACCTCTAAAATTCTTCGCATAAGTATAATTATTATCTTAAAATTTTTATTACATTACATATTTAGTCTCTATTACTAATATTATAAAGTCTGTTTTTGTTTTATATTGAAGTGTGTATTCTATCTATCACTTACCTCTATGTTTCTATTATTAAATGTGTGTCATATTGATTTTTCTATTGATTTTATTCATATTGAAATTCTATTTGAATTTTTGTCAATTTTGTATAAAATGGCCGGTCATAGTATTGATTTGGTACGTCATCAATTATCTATTTGGACTATTAAATATTGGAGGATGAAAAAAAATATTTTGTTTATTTTTATTACTTATTTTATTAGTTTCAACTGTAAAATTTCATAATCGCCACCTAGTTTCGGATTGCCCACTACTGTCAGTAGTGGGCGTTCCGTGTCTTTTAGTTCTAGTAACTTGAAGAAGATGTAGTTACCTTCAGCATTTTGGACATAGTTAAGACATAATTCCTTCTTATCCGTCACATGTCACATCCGACTTATGTATATAATATTTTTCCCATAAGTTTAAAGTGACGTCTTTATCTGGCTTTTTGCAATATTTCAATGTTGTTTGGTTGTAATTTATGTTCATTACCTAATAGGTGTTTTGCAAATCCCGATTGAGTATTAATTATGTCGGTGTTCTTATATTTATTATACTGCGGTACATGTTCTTTCAATCTTGTTCCAATTTTTCGTCCACTCTGTCCATGCGGTGAGCTTCACAGTCACCGCATGTTATTTTATATACTCCTGAGCTCGAAAATGGAGCTGGATTCTGTTCATTTTGTTGGAAAACTCTCATAAGCTTGTTGTTAGTTTCGAAACTGATGTTAATATTGTGTTTCCCAAAGTAATATGAAATAATGTTGGATATTGGACCATAATATGTCATTGCTATGATATCTGGTACTATTATCTGGATTCTTGATTATGTTAAACGACCACCAATGTCTTACCTTGAAGTGGTGTATTTTAGTAAGTATTAATTCTTTTGGAAATTTGTTATTATGGGCTATTTCCATAATGGTTTTATTTCCGTATTAAATTATACACTATTCAGTGGAGTTTTGAATGCTCTATAAAGCATGGAGTTGAAAGCTGCCATCTTGTGTGTACAAAGTGTTGAAGAATCGAATGGTATCACATTGTCTGTCGCGGTTGGTGTCCTATAGATGTTGAAGGACAGTATATTGGATTTTCTGTGTATTATTAGATCTAAGAATGGTAGAGTATTATTAGTTTCTGTTTCCAGGTCAACTTAATGCAGTCATGTAGCCTGTTGGAGTATTCCATAAATTCCATCAAAGATTGCCCATCGTCAGTCCACACCATAAAAATATCGTCGACATAGCGTTTATAAACTAAGATAAATTTAGAGTAGATACCTTCTGTAATGCCTCTTTCTACCACATCTATAAACGTATCTGCTAATAGAGGTGACAAGCATGATCCTATTCCTTACCCATATCTTTGTGTGTCAAATTTGTTAATGAACTTGAAAAGTTTTGTTGAGAAGCACCAGAACGTCCTGTATAATCGCTTCTGGAATTGAATTTTCTATTAGTTTCTGTTCTACTATATCACAGCACTGTTCATTGGGTATACTTGGGAATAGATTGGGGACATCTAATGACACTAATCTGGCTTGTTCTGGTAGATGTAGATGTTTTAGTACTTCAGTGAGCTGAAGGGAGTTTCTAATTGTATTATTCGCTTTGAAGTTAGTTAATCTTACTAAAGTAGTGTTGAACCAAGCTGTTAGATAGCAAGCTGGCGAGTCTTCGTAGGAGACTATTGGCCTGATTAGTTTATGTATTTTACTCTGCCCGAATAGTTCGGGGGTATTAGGGAGCATAGGTCGTAGCTTATATTGGTTGGTGTGTAACTGTGAAGATGTGATGGCTGTTTTATCCAGAACTTGTTTGAATTTATCATAGTATTTTTCTGTGAGATTGTAATCACTCTCCTCGAAGTCTGCTGATGTAAGAAATTGATTGACCTTGTATATGTATTCGTTTTTATTTATTATTATCGTGCAGGCTCATTTATCAGCCTTTGTTATATGTAGGTTGTTACTCTCTATTTTCTGTTTGATATCCTTTATCTGCTCATATATTCCTGATTGGTATATGGTGGTACCTTGAACCACCTAGTCAGCCACAAACAATAGAGGACAATCACGCACATAAATTCTTTGAGAGGACACTGAATTAGAGTACCATATTCACAAAAGAAGAGATACTAAGATTGAACCTGAAATACAACATACCAACGACGAGAGTAGACAAACACAGAGTAAAAATAGCAGTAGAGGTAGAAAATATACATAAAACCAATACACCAGCTAAGAATGGAATCAGAACTGGTGTCGCAGCTATTTTAAACAAACCTAGTAACTTCACACTATAAAAATACCAACCAGGAATATATAAGCAGATAAAGGATATCAAACAGAAAATACAGAGTAACAACCTACATATAACAAAAGCTGATAAGCGAGCCTGCACGATAATAATAAATAAGAACGAATACATAGACAAGGTCAATCTATTTCTTAAATCAGGAAACTTCGAGGAGAGTGATTACAATTCCACAGACAAATATTACGATAAACTCAAACAAGTTCTGTTAGAAGAAATATAAGTTATATCAAATACTATCTGTATTTGATACTGCAGTACTGATCTGTAGTACGACTGTACTACAGATAGTATTTGGTTATATATATAAGATAATATATTGTCTGTGTTACTTGTTCATCTTTACCGTTTTAGATAAAATTGTTTGCACATTGTTTGTTTAATTAAATCTAATATTGTTTTAATTAATAAAGAATGTTTCAAGACTCAATCTCCGGGACGGCCTTATTGTTCTGCCGTACCTGGAGGTTTTAGGTACAAGTCTGGAAATTTTGCTTCTATTATTAACTGTGACCGATTCTTCCAGTCTGTTACTACCTCAGTTTAGTTTACCATTATTTCCGTTATTATGTTGTCTATTGTTGTTTACTTCACCTTGAAATTCCGGGTATAATTGAGGATCTAACAAGACTTTACTATTTAGCATTCTTGTATTAGATAACCTTATCTGGTGTGTGTTTGGTCTCCCTATTCTATTATTATTTTCTTTCTTCACCCAGGATGACCATTTGACTGAATTGGCTTCAGAGATTTGTTACTGTCGACCAACATTTTAAGCTTCCACTTTGGAAAATCTGATTCGGGGATGTACTTAAAAATTTTAATGCTGTGTTGTTATAATCCATCACCAGCTCACGATAATCTAGTCTTTCATCATAATTTTTCCTTCACATTTTCTAACAAGTATTTACTGTTTGCTCTGCCAACCAATTACGCTGATGATAATGTGGACTGTACGTTGCTATTGATATATCCTTGCTTCTATAGTAATTTATACATTGAATTGACGTGGAAGGTAAATTATCAGTAATGGTGCGTTGTGGATATCCAAACTTTTTAAATATATCTTGGAATTTACCCAGGCCAGAGTTCGACGTTTTATCTTTTAATTATGACATGTTTATCCAATGTGAATAGTAATCCACTACGACCAAAAATTATTTGTCCCCATATTCTAAAGTCTCTGCTCCAATCTTATTAAGTGGTAAATTCGGTATTTCATGTGATATTAATGGTTCTTTATACACTTATTTGGCATATGTCATATGTTTTTTGCATGTTCTACATGCTTGTATATAATTGTATATTTCGTATGACATTTTAGACCAATAATATAATTTTCGAGCTTTGTTAATAGTCTTGTATACTCCTAAGTGACCTGTATGCAATAGCTTCATTAGATTATTTCTAATGCCTAGACCTATAGGAACAATAACTTTGTCTCTCCACGAAAACTGTTCCATTTTCAACCTAAATTTCATTTCTCATATAATACTGCTGACAATTCTCTAGGATGTATTTTTTACTTGGCCATCCTTTATAATAATATTCAGTCATTTTCGACAGTGCTTTGTCCTTTTTTATAGCGAGCTTAATTTCTGCTTTGCTTTCATTACTCATCTGCGCATGTCTAGATATACTATGAACGATCTCAGAATCTATCGTTTTGGCCTTTAAACTGGATCTCGATAACATCTGCAAAGTGAATATCTTTTCCGGGTATGTAATAAATATTGAGTGTATATTTTGACATCTTCAATCTCGGCCTTTGTAGTCTAATTGATCCAATTTTACAAATAGGCTTATTCATTATTGAAATAATAGGCTTATGATCTGTTTGTACATCTATCTGTAATAATTGTACATAAAAATTGTACATAAATTTCTGTACAACAACAAACAAGTATTTGCTAACTTTTATTTTCTTTTTTTTTACATTTAACGTTTTATGATTATATTTATTGTCACTTCATAGGCTATCATCATATAGCCCATTAACCACAATCGAGTGTCTTTTATTTTTTATATCTATTGGTTTTTTTATATTTAATTATTCTGTATATTTTATTTATTTCCGGAACCCGGATTGTAGCAGAGTTCTATGAATAAAACATTAGAGTCCTTCCAGCCGGACTTGGTATTTGTAAAGGCTGGATGGCGCCCTAATACCATCATTTGTAAAGACAGTTCTACAAACAAACTTATGAGACACCCAGTCGGTGATCACGATCCAGCTCTGCTGCAATTGGTTGGTTCCTAAAGTAGCTAACGGCTACCTTTTTTTTTCGTTTGGATTCATTTTGTTTGTTTATCTTATATTGTAAATTTAATCTTGACTGTAAATTAAATCAACTTTTATTCTTTTTATTTGTATTAATTTTGCGGCTTTGCTACTGATGCTCCAACATCAGTAGCGTAACCTCATTTTAGCGTATGCAATGTAGTGTTTAACACCATTTGGATTGTGATACGATTTCACAATAGAAGATAGTGATGATTTGGAGATTAAATATTGTGATACTTATTCTAGTTTAAAGGGAAACATTGAAAAATTAATGTTTGATGAAGTGATTGAACCAAATTCCAAATACGACAATATTCTTGAACATTGCAGCAAGCAAACAAAACCTTGGTTGCAGAATTAGTTCAAGGATTGTCAATAAATCCGTCATCTACTAGGGTTGAATCTCAAGCAAAATTACCTAAGATTGAAATACCCATATTTTCCGGAGATTCAGAAGAATGGAATAGTTTCATTGATTTATTCACAAATTTAATTTAGGACCATTCCTAATTAAATGATGCGTAAAAATTTATTTATTTAAAAGGGAAGCATTAAGTTTTATCGAAACCTTGACGGCAATAGGTTCAAACTTAACCATTGTATTAAATTTGTTAAATAGATATAAAAATATTTATGCAACAATCGACGCACATAAATAATTTACTAAATATATCTGATTTAATAAATCCAAGGTCAAGCAATATGTGAGAGTTTCTCACTGTTATAAATCAAAACCTAGCAAGTTTAACAAACTTAAATGTACCGATTCATCATTGGGACCTCATACTGATTAATGTAATTTGCAAAACATTAGACTACAATATAAATAAAGCGTATTTCACTTTCACATTCACTCACTTTTCACCTTCCTTCAGAGAAATTCTCAAGATATAGCTGCACTAATAAAATTTCTAGAATTACTCGAAAGGCAGTGTAAGGTCCTTGAAGAATTGGATACGAAAGCTTCGAATCTGAAACAGGCGAAAAAGAGTGCCGTTCACTTTTTAGGAGCGAATTTCTCTGAGGTAAAAAAACCTGAGAAGACAAATTCACCGTGGAAATGTATTTATTGCTCAGGGTGACACACTATATACAAATACCGTGAATTTAAACAATTATCCGTACACGAAAGAAATTGTTTTAGACGACATAACTTGTTAGCTGCCACAACAAAATATATTAGACATTTTCAACTTCGTAGCAAAATTCAATTGGCCGATCCAGAATTTCATATTTCATCAAAAATAGATATTTTAATTGGTGCCGATATTAATTACTATCTGATTATGCCAGGAATCATTAAGCCCGGAAAATATCTTCCCACATTAATAAACACAATTTTCGGTTATGTAGTGGGGCGAAAATATGTTTAAGAAAATATGTCACGAGCATATTGTTTAGTCAAGAACAAAATAAAAAATGCTTCAATAATGTTTCGCCTGTATCATAACAAAGCCTAACAAACGATATCATAAAAAGGTTTTAAGAAGTAGAGGAAGTTGAAAAAGAAAGAACGGTGGATCCGGAATCAGATAGGGCTGAAAAATTATTTCCGGAAACCACTATTAGACTCGAAAACGGACAATTTCAAATTGATCTATCATTTATAGAAGCGCAGAATTATTGTAATCTCGGAGATTCATTTCTTAAAGCAAAAATTCGGTTTTCTTCTTTAGAGATTTACTAAAAATTCGAATCTCAAAAAATTGTATACTGAATTCATCAATGAATATATATTTCACTTAATCATGCCTGATTCGTACCGCTATTGTTAACAAAAGAGGGGTGAAGAAAAATACTTCATGCTGCATCAAGCCGTTATACGTGAAAATAGTGAAATTACAAAGTTACGAGTAGTATTTGATGTCATGCGTCAATGTAAAGAAATTCGGCGTGGTCTTTAAACGATTTGCTATTAAAGGGGTACACGGTGCAACCAGATCTCTATGACATATTGATAAGATGTCGCTTATTTAAATACGTCGTTATAGCGGACATTTAAAAGATACATTAAAACATTAAGAGATTTAGGCAATTTCGTATCAATCCCAATCATACATTTCTTCAAAATATTTTATGAAGAAATAATCAAAATGAGGAAATTACATGTATTGATATGACTACAGTTACTTATGGAACTACCTTTGCATTGTTCGTAGCTACAAGATGTCTAAATGAACTGGCTAATATCGAAAAAGATAAATATCTTTTAGCACTAAGAATATTATATCAAACATATGTAGATGATGCCTTGATAGGAGCCGATACACCATATGAATTGCACCGCTCCTGTGAGCAATTAATAGAATTATTGAATTTAGCAAGATTTGAATTACATAAATGGCATTCGAATTCTGCAGAGTTTTTTAAGAAATTTGTGTCTAACAATAATGTTGACAGTCACTACCAAATAAAATCAGAAAATGGTTCAAACAAGGGATTAGAACTGGAATGGAAAATAGATTAGAACGCGTTTGACAATGCCATTCTAGAAACCCAAAAGACTTCTGGGCGTGCTACCAAAAGGGAGGTCTTATTTAATATAGCGTCGATGTTTGATCTTCTCTGGTTGCTGGGTGCATTAACAGCATTAGCAAAATGCATAATGCAACAAACTTTGCAAAAATCGATTGGAATGACTATCTGGGCGATGAATTAAACAATAATTGGATTAAATTTGTTAAAATGTTGCAGACATTAAACGAACTAAAGATACTTTGTAATTTATTTAGCAGTTTAAATCGCGAAAGGATTGAAGTACATGTTTTTTCCGATGCCAGCGTTAAAATGTATGGTACATGTTTATACATACGAGCATTGTATTCCAATAATAAAATTGTTTCTTGTAATTTGGTGACATCAAAATCAAAGGTAGCCCTAAAAATTACTAGCCCCGTTAAAAGCTGGTGTTAGTGTCTAAGCCGGTTGAGGACCGGAATGCGACGGTAAAATACAGGCCTCTGTGCCTGCTAGATGGTATGGCAAAGATATTGGAGGGGATTATTAAAATAAGACTGGACAGAGAATTGGAAGAGGGTGGACTTCTGAATGGGCAACAGTATGGTTTCAGGAAAAATAGGTCGGTCATAGGGGCTGTACTGAGAGTTACGAGTATAGTCGAGGAGGTACGGTTGAGGACAAGAAATAGAAGGGATTGCTGTGTCGTGGTGTCGCTGGATGTGGTTAATGCCTTTAATAGTGCCCCATGGGAGGGGGTGATGTGGGCGCTTCGTAGATTTGGTATTAGCCTGGGAGTGAGGAGGATGGTGAGGAGTTACTTACATGATAGGAAGATTATTGCTGGGGGTCGGGAGATTTTGTTTCAAGCTGGCGTTCCGCAAGGGTCAGTTTTAGGACTTACTCTGCGGCACGCTTTCTTCGATCGGGTGTTGAGGATTGAGCATGAGGCTGGAGTGATGCCTATAGCATTCGCTGATGATTTGGCTCTAGTTGTAGTGGGTAGGGACCCGAGTAATGTTAGAGGCAAGACTAGTTTGCGATAGGTACGGTGGCAAGTGAGCTTTCCAGGATGGGCCTTGAGTTGGCAGCGCATAAAACGGCAATGTTGGCACTGGTTGGTGGAAAGAGACTGGGCCTGGATTTTACGGTGACAGTGGGTGGTGTGGAGGCTAAAAGCCAAGATGCTGTTAAGTACCTTGGAGTTTGGCTGTATAGGGATGCTCGCATGATGAGGCATGTCAGCGAGGCGTGTGCTAAGGCTGTTACTGATAGGTACGGTATGATGGTGGGACGGATCATACCGCGGGTAGGTGGCCCTAAGTATGGATAAGTGACCTAATGGATAAGTGGCAAGAAACATGGTCAAGGTATGATTGTTGGGCAACAATATTATTCAACGACGTTCGGTGGTGAATGGATAGGGAATGGGGGGAGTTAGATTACTGGGTGATGCAGGCTATCACTGGACATGGGGCGTTTCGAGTTATTTTGCGGGTATTGGCAAACTAGACTCCCACAATTGTTGGTTTTGTGGGAAGTACGATAGTACGGCACACACAATCTTTGAGTTCAATGAGTTTAAGGATGTAAGAACTGTTGCACGTACTAAGTGGGGAGAGGTGGTTAACGCAGCTAATGTGAGGGATATTATTATGCGCAGCGGGAAAGAGGCGGAAGTGGTCTTTGGAATGTTGAGAGGGATTATGGGAATGAAATGTCAGGAAGAACGGAGGAAGGAAGGGCAATATGGCATTGATTTCTAAGCAAGAGTACTTTGCTTACTCTCATTGCACGTTATGCAATTGCTGATATCACGCTTAAATTGACCAGCATAATTTATTCCAATATCAGAACCTTTTTACATTTGATGCAACTGTTTCTTGTTTAAATGACTCATTCGACGGTGCCAAGAATGATCCTCCGGCTCCTTCGCCATATTTAATAAACATTTTATTTTTTTAGATCCAATTTATGCATATTATTTACCAATCTCGTAAAATCATTTTGACGTCCACGGTTGCCAGTTCTCTTTCGCTATGTTCTCGTAGCAAACGCGAAACAACTGTTGTCAGCATTACTAACGTCACTCATTTCCAATAATTTTGTTTTAATGAAATCTGATGTAATGACAATTCCAGTATGCTCAATAACCATAATCATGGACTCAAACATTTTTGGCAATCCAGCTAGCGATAAAGATCCATTCTATTCTGGTGTGAATTCCAGACCCGATCTTTTTAATCTTTAAGAAATGTCAATCATCTTGTCAACATGTTCGGCAATATTGTTGATATCCAAAGATATGGATATGGTGTATCCAAAGATCCAAAGATTTTGCCCTAGCTTCAATATCTCGTGCTAAATTAGTATCATCAGCCGCATCAGTCATGTTAATTTTTTTTTAGCCTTTCCATCACTAGGAAAGTTTCTGCCGCGAAAGCCCATTCAGCGTAATTCGCATGACTTTTCAGCTTAAGAATACTTGCTAAATAATTAGCAGCTATTGCTTTTTCTTTTTAATTATATAAAGTCCATAAAACCAGTAAGAACTAAATGAATAACACCCTATATCAACTGACCGATAAAGCGTACAAGAAGAAAATGAAACTGGAAATATCTGGGCCCATACCCTGATAATCTAGCAGAGTTATAATAAGACACGTTGTTCTAAAGAATCATAGAACAATACTGACTATAGTATTGAGAATTATACCATATAACTGGATTACAATGTTGCCAGTCTCTAACTTAGGCAACCAAGAATTAAACGAATTAGTAATTAACATCATATACCTAACAGGGTATTTATTAAAATTATCAAAAGGTTTATTTGCTAAATCTACTGTTAAATATCTTGGATACATAATTGGAAATAACACTGTTAGACCTTGTAATGATAATTTGAAATGAAAAAAGGTGAAGGCTTGTGCTTGCGTACCACATGGATAAGTATAAAGATGCCGCTGTGGTGCAGTCATAATAGGCGTCCTTACACCTATCCTCAATGTGGTAAGCACACCTCGTGATTGCAGCAGTAAAGCAGAGGAGTAAAGGAAATGGAGAGAGAGAGACAGATAATCTTTAAAATAAAATTTTTAGATGTGAATAGTAATCGAACCTATAAACTTTGATTGGGGTATAAGGACCTTACAACTGCACCACAAAGCCAACCGACATCCATTATGTAGGGTTGAGTATTGAATTTTGGGTTGTGCCGAACAATAATCTGTATTTTTAATATAAAATATAAAATCGCTCGAGATATTTAACAGGATGCTATTTGAAAGGATTATAGGGGTGAAAAATTTTTCTATAAATGTTATAATCTGTATTAAATCTAAATTAACATATTTAGCCATATGCAAATGGCTATAAAATCAGCTTTTATAAAATTATTATAAAATGTGATAGTCAATTAAATTGAGCCTATTAATTAAGGGAACGACATGATATGTATTGATGAATATTATGTTAACCAAATCAGATTCTGTTAAGCATATAGTCTTTTCCTGTCTAGTAATTTGAATCATTTTTAATTCCTCATTATTATTACCTGTTATGATTATACTCTTACAACAAATAAAACGTAAATAGTCTAATTCCATTGTACTAAAATATATATGACGAATCCACTACATATTTAAAATCAGTGTTTCCAGTTCAAATTCTTCCAATTCGAGGACATTATTTAATTTTATAAAAGGTCTAATGTTTAGTCGATCATCAATCATTCAGTTATTGCAGAAAATCTCGTATATGCTATACATATTAGGGTTTCCTATTCAAATGCTTCAAAATAAGAGGGCATTTTTTAATTTTACAAAAGGCCTAATGTTTAGCCGAGCATCAATCATTCTTTATTGTATTTAATAATAATAAAGATTTTGTTTCATGACAAACCTACAAACAGAAGTTTATCGATTTGATCAGCACTTAAAACACATTTCTCTTAAGGAATTTTAGAATTGGTGGAATAATAATCTGTATTTTTAATATAAAATCACCACAACTCTTTAACAGGATGTTAGTGGTATTAAAGGATTATAAGGATGAAAAATGCTTCTAGAAATGTTATAATCTGTATTGTATATTTAGCAAAATATAAAATCAGGCCGATTTTATTTTAAAGATTTAAAGGATTTCTTATGAAAGGGACTATGACTTTTGCTGGTGGTGGTGGTGGTGGTGATACCTGCATCAGGTATTTAAGCCGTATGCTTATAGTAATGTTAAAGTATTCTACTTCAATGAGTTAAATTTACGGTTGCTTGTAATATTATAAAGTCACTAGTATTGTTTTTAATTGTATAAGTGTGCATATAGCGATAATGGAAAGTGCAATTAATTTAAGCAGTGATATAGTAAATATACTTTCAATAGCTGTACCTTTGTTACAAGAAAGTTCCAGTTTAGAAAGGAGCACATGGATCAGGAAAATCAACGAAAGTATCCGAGACATCATGAAAATCATGCGCGAGAAGCAACCAGTAAGTGTTTGTAATAAGCTTTCTACTAATTTAAGTCACTTAAGAAGATTTCGTCTTATATTAAAAAATAATAATTACCAGACTCATACTGGTAGTGTATTTTTGCGTGTAATTTGCGAGCTTCTAAGAGAAGTGATAGAATTATTTGGGACAATCTAAAATCTGCATTCAACAACCGTATTCGAACAGGCATCATTTATAACATAAGACACACAGATGCCATAGAATTTTTAAAAGATTCCTTTGAACTTTTTAAGAGACGTATAAATAATAAAGTAAACACCTGTTTATGCGCTCAATATATCACCATCAAAGAAAATATAGAAATCTTGGAATATAAGCATTTTCGTACCAGAAACGAAAAAATTGATAGTGGCACGGATTTAGTAAACTGGTTTCAAAATAACGTCATTGACCAAATACTACATAAAATGGGTGAATTTCAAGAACGTGATAGTGGTTGGGCCCTGAAGGCAATAGTTAATTTGCAAATTAATATAAATAAATATGAATTCGGTCTTGCTGCTTCATCCTATATACAATTACCTAAAGAAATTTATAATAAAAAGGCGTGTCTTAACATAAAAATTATGATAATTCACGTTTTTATTGAAGCGTTAGTGCAGGAGTTTATCCTGCTAGTAATCATTCAGATAGAATTTCATCGTATCCACATTATTTAAATTTATTAAAAACAAATGGCTTACAATTACCAATTTTAATAGGTCAAATAAGTATATTTGAAAAAGTTAATAACATTTTAGTAAATGTTTATGCGTTAGAGTTACATGAAAACACTGAAAAACAAAAAAATTATATAACAGTACCTTGCAGAATAACGGACACCAAATTAGATAAACATGTGAATTTATTGTACATACAAAATAAATATTATCCTAAAATAAATGATTACTCTCCGTTACCCGATGTTAACACGGAAGATGAGAAGTTTAAGTATCACTATTGCCTTATAAAAAATATGTCTAGGCTCATATCAAAACAGATTAATAAACGTAAAATTTTTGTGTGTGATAGCTGCCTTAATTATTTTCTAACTTAGGAAAAACTAAACAATCATCTCATTTTATGCGAACAATTAAAATTCTGTAAAATATCTTTTTCAAGTTATGATTACGTAGAGTTCAAAAATATTATATATAAGCAAAAAGCACCTTTCGTAATTTATTTAGATATTGAATGTGTATCAGAGCAAATAGATATTTCACGCAATAAAAGTCAAATTTGTTATCAACAGCATACGCCATTTAGTGTAGGCTATCATGTAAAATATGCTTATGATCAATCACTTTGCTACTACGACTTTTATCGAGGAGAAAATTGTGTAGGATGGATTGTAAATCAGTTATTGTTATTAACAAACAAGACTGAACAAAAAATTAAATCATCTGTGTCCACGTCTAGTTGACTAGATGTTGAAGCAGCAAAAGATTGTCACATTTGTGAGAAACCGTTTCTAATTAATTATGAAATTGTTAGAGATCGTAATTATTATAATGGCCTTATGCGAGGTTTAGCTCATGCAGCCTGTAACTTAAATCTGAAAAAATTATTTGTAGTACCAATAATTTGCCATAACCTTTCAAATTATGATAGTCACTTCCTAACTAAAGAAATATGTAAAATGGGAACCATTACTTTATTACCAATAAATAAAGAAAAATACATTTCATTTACTCAGCATTATCCTAACAGTTCTGCTCGATATTGTTTCATAGATTCTTACAGGTTTTTAAACACCTCACTGTCTGAATTAGTATCCATCCTACAAATAAATGAACTAAATATTCTAAAATATTAATTCCTTAATTTAGATGCAGAATCTTTTAAACTGCTATCTAGGAAAGATGTCTTTTGCTATGATTATGTAGATAATTTAAGTAAACTAAATGAAGCAGAACTACCAGCTAAAGAATAATTTTATAATAAGCTGACTAAATCACATATAAGTGAGGCCGATTTTGATCATGCAAAAGTAATCTGGAAAAGATTCAATATTACTAATTTAGGCGAATATAGCGATTTATACATGAAAACAGATGTTCTCTTGTTGGCTGATGTATTTGAAAACTTTAGAAGTAAATGTATAAATATTTATGGTTTAGAGCCGGTTTTCTACCATACGCTACTTGGGTATGCTTGGGATTGCATGTTGAAAATAACAAAGTGTAAAGTTAAGCTTCTCAAAGACATAGATCAACTTTCATTTATAGAAAAAGGTCTAAGACGAGATATTTCTATGTGTTCTAATAGATACTCCTCGGCAAACAACAAATATATATGTAAAATTTTGACATTGCAAAGCCATCTAAATATTTATTGTATTTAGATGCCAATAACCTATATGGCTGGGCCATTTCTCAGTATCTACCTTACGATAATTTTGCTTGGCTAAATAATGTAAATGAGGTAGATATTATGAATGTTCCTGATGATTCCGATAGTAGTTATATTCTCGAGGTAGACTTAGAGTATCCAATGTCATTGCATGATAAACATAAAGATCTGCCGTTCTGTGCAAATCATGAACGACCACCAGGTTCTGAATCTGTTAAATTACTGAATACAGTTACCAATAAAAAAATTACATTATACATTATCGAAATTTACAACAAGCCTTGCAGAATGGTCTGGTCTTGACTAAAATTCATAAAATATTACAATTTAGCCAAGTACTATGGCTTCAACCAGATATAGACTTGAATACTAAATTCCGACGACAAGCTAATACAGATTTTGAGAAAAATTTATTCAAATTAATGAACAACGCCGTTTTCGGAAAAACAATGGAGAACATTAGAAAACATAGACAATGTAAAAAAAAATGGGAAGGCCGTTATGGTGCTAAAAATCTAATACCGAGCCCATTATTCCATAACCATAAAATATTTTATGAAAATTTAGTGGCTATAGAGCTAAATAAATCAGATATAGTGCTTAACAAACCGGGTTATATAGGAATGTGTATTCTAGACATACGTAAAACTCTTATCTATGACTTTCATTATAATTTTATATTAAAAGAGATTTCACCAAATAAAAATTGCAAATTAATGTACATAGATACAGATAGCTTCATATATTAAATCATATTTGATAATGCATATTTAGATCTTATTAAAACGCATATACAAAAATTCGAAACAAGTAATTATGCTGTAGATAATCAATACGGTATACCATTAAAAAACAAAAAAGTTTTAGGTCTGTTCAAGAATGAGGCAGCTGGCAATATTAATACCAATTTTATAAGATTAAGATAAAAAATGTACACTTATAAAATAGATTGGTTGAGTAAATGCATAAAAAAAATTAAGGGGGTGAAATACACCATTGTAAAAAATGAAATAGATTATAATGATTATTATGAATGTTTAGTGAAAGTCTATATCGGACAGTGAAAGTGGTCGGATATCTATTTGTGTTAAAATCGAACAATAGATACACAGATAAGCAGAGTATTGATTGTTGGTATCTAGTGGTTAAGGTTAAAATAACAATAAAGTTTTTTTTTTTTTTTTATAAAAATAGGATGTATCTCGCTAGAATGGAAGATAAAAATCCATTCAAAGTGGCGACGAAGGTAAAAAAAACTTCACCAGTGGGAAAGGTGGAGTGTAGGAAAAGCAAAACCTCAACGGAGGAGGATAAGGAACATGAGGAGGAAAATATAAACATATCATATAGAGGAGTAGTGATGAGCGAGGAAGAGGACAACATAGAAAAAAGAATTAAACTAAGAGAGAAAGATATGTGGAAAGAAGAAAGAGAAGATAGTAAAAAAAAGTCAAGTGGAGTATCAGATGAGATAATAAATCAAATCAAAATGATACAAAGGGAAATTAGGGTATTTAAAGAGTGGAATAAAAGAAAAGCAGGACAAACTCGGGAAGAAATGGAAAAAAGCATAGAGAATATAGAAAAAATAGTAGTTAAAATGACCGCCACAGTATATGAAAACATGGAGAATGAAGAGAAAAAACAGAGAACAGAAAAAGTAGATAAAGTAGAACAATGACTGGAACAAATAGAGAAACAATTTAAAACCAGAATGGATAAATTAGAAACGAAAATATTGGAATTGACAGTGGGAGGTACAATAAACCAAGAAAGAAGCAAAACCACATATGCGGCGACCACGGAAAGCAAAAAAGAAAATGGTACAAAAAAATACAGGGATGGAAAACACCAAAAAAAAATAAGAGAAATAACAGTGAAAGCGGCAGAAGGGGATAATGTAATGGAAAAAATAAGAGAAAACCTTACGATAGAAGCAGTAGGAGAAGAAGGTATAAAGGAATTAAAAAAATGTAAAAGTGGATTGGTAGTGATGAAGTGCAGAAATGTTTAATGCTATCTAAGGAAAAAGTTATAAAGCAGCGTTCCATACGTTCTTATAATCATAATTTATTTAGTGTTGAGGAAATTAAACTAGCTCTCAATTTATTTGATGCTAAACGTTATTTGATTTAAAACAGTACAGACACGCTTCCTTGGGGTCACCATAAAATTCAATCTAATTAACGAAAATAGTAATGATATGTATATAATTTGCATCTCAAATGTATGGTAGTATTGTGTGTAGTAGTACTAAACATCTATAAATTTATTCATTTGTAGTAGAATACTTTGAAATAGATAATTAGAAATATATTTTAGGAATAGCTATATAATATGTATGTATGGATTTTCTCATTTTTTATGTTTAAAATTACTTTTACTTAAACCTTGTGATTTTTGAATAAATGAGAATCACGATTTGTTTCTGTCGTTTCTTATACTTAACATCACTATACAATGAATGCTATCAACTAAGCTGACACTTAGTTGATAGCATTATATCAAAATATAATAAATACAAAAACATTCAAATATATCGATTTAAAATAATTTCTTCACATGGAACCGTTAATCCTATGTGTATGTAGAGGTCCATCAATTACATCACAATCATCATCATGTTCACATGTACGATGTCCCCAACAAGGCTTCAAATATTCTGATACCATTTCTTCTGGTAGCTCTAATTGATTACTCAATATTTTTATAAAATTATCATGGAATTTCAGTGGATACTCAATGCTGTTAATCATACCTTCTAATTCTAAAATTTGATTAGTCGTTACCATGATTTCTTCTTTTACCAGTAAATTTAAAAGCACACTTTAAAAATAATGTTGTCGCTACTGCTACCACACAATAGAGTATCTACAAGATTGAATCAAGTTTCTGAATTGACGAATCAGATGAAGTAAATATTGGGGCTTGGAATCTGTCTAAACTCTTCCTTCGACAAAATTTTGTTGAATTATTTGGAATGGTTGTAAACAAAACTGAGTCTGTAGGTTTTTCCATCTTACTTCAATTAAAAGGCCAACTATCACTAGTTGAATTGAAATAAATATAAACTTGTTCTGCATTTTTCGGATTAATCACATATATTACACTATTAAAAATTGTAACTAAAAAAAGGAAAGTAAATCCAATCATGATGATCAGAGTTAGACTACTTGAATAAATCGAAAATCAACTGTTTCGTATGCATATATATATATATTTTTATTGAGGCAAAAACTTATACATCCAACTACTAAGTATAAAACAATTTCTTAAACTACACATATACAACTTATCATTTACATGTTCCATACATTTTGGAATATCACGATTAAATTTAAGTACACAATTAGAATTAGTTGAAGTTTCAATATTTATAATTTTGGGTAGAAGTGATGTTGATGATGATCCGATTCTACTAGATTCACTGAATAATGTGAAAAAATAGAAATAATATTTCTATTTTTCTATTGTGGTCTTGAAAAAGAACGATGTTAATTTTAGCCCCATTGCTCATTTTGTTTCCGAAACAATGTTCAATTTGTTCTGAAAAGAACAGATTGGTTTGTAACCGTCGTCTAGGTGATGATGTGATGTCGCCAAACGCAGGACCAGCTACTGCGGTCGCTCGCTGGTATTGTCGTCTTTTTATGCTCGTTACCTCTCCTCTGCCGCGCAACCCGTTTCTAATCGTAAGCTCCACCCCGCGTCTGTCATCATGCAGAGTCAACTACATTGATTATTCTAACTCTTTCTAAACAATGAATTTTCTGTTAATAATTGAAATAGATATGTAACACACGTAAAATCATGTTGCTGCTCTATCTACGATTTATTGGGCCAATTTTTTACCATTTATCCATCTGATAATTCTAGTTTTCAAATGAATAAAATAACATACAACGACTAAATATAACCAATGCTCTTGACCCATATAAATAATACCATTCAATTATGAACTCAAACAAACTGCAAACTATTAACAACAACATAACGGTTCAAGTTTTTTACTTAACGCAGATCTACCATATGAATTACTTTTCATATACACTACGTGAGTAAATCTGCATACATAAGAAATTTGCAAAGAAACAATACATCTGCTTTATAGTACAAGGCACATAAAATAACACATTTTTACCAGTACATAACACTAAGGCATTCGAAAATACTGTTTACTGCTTATTAACGTGACGTCAGAGGAGTAGCCAAAGAAATCCGTCTTGACTACATATGGCACTTGTTTTGCCGGCGATTTAAATTTCGCTGCTATATGTTGTTTTAGTTCTGTAATTACTAATAATTTTTTTTGTTACGTAGATTTAAATATGTATTTACTTTTCACACAATTTTTGTTTGTATACAATATTTACGTTAATTACTATGCACTTTTTTATCGTTTCTGAACGATGAACTCTACTTATTTTTATATGATTTTGATTGTATCTTTTTTATTGATTGATATTTTTGTTTAGTAGTGATATGTATTATAGAATAACATTTCCACATTCTGTTCTTATCAAACTTGCATCGAAAATTGTTCAAATTTATTAATTATAAGAATTTTCCAATTACCACTTCGATTAAATTCACGCTTGAGAGAGGGCCCATCAATATACGTTTAATGGTGGTTCAGTGCTCAGTGCGTCCTCTTTATTATGTATATGGGAATGGAACATTCAAGAAGACAGTGACTAATTTAAAGTGTTTCTACACAAGTGTATCTCAACAATCATATCTCACAACCAATCACTCACGTGTCTCAAGTATAAGCTCTCTCACTCTCGCGACAGTAAAGTTACTTACGTGTCGACAAGTATAATTCTAACTCTCTCTCGACAGTAAAGTTACTTACATGTCCTCAAGTGATAAAATAAATCACTAGCTCACTCCATCGCGACAGTAAAAGAAATCTACTGATCGGGAACAAGATTAGCACTGTAAAGTTTATATTCACGACAAAAGACTTCTCTCACTACATGAATCTGAGTTGGTTGTTTTGTATTTACATCAAAGTTGTATTATTTCAATCATTGTAAATAATCTCAACCAGTGTTGTAAATAAATGTACATAGTTCAAATTTAGTTTTTTTTGTTGGTGAATTCCAATTGAGTCAGCACCTATCTATTTCTCTTGTTCTGGCAAGAGCCATCGCTATTAGCCGAGGCTAGAACAAATTGGTCCTTTGTCACTTTAACGGACGTACAGAAACTAGTATATTTACGCTCTTACTTAGAAAAAGAACCACTGCACTTGATAGTAACACTACCATTAGTTAATGACAATTTTAAAATTTCATTAGAGACCCTCAAAAACAGATATGATAATCAACTTTCAATTATCTTTGCTCATATCAAATTATTAGTTGATATCCCAGCGCTCACTAAAGTTACTGCTCACACTCTTAGAGACTTTATCGTAAAAATCAAACAAAATATCGCGTCTCTAAAACTTCAAAACATTCCAACTGATCATTGGGATTTAATACTAATTTATTTACTCTCTAATAAATTAGATTTCTCCACTAAAAGGGCATATATCGCTGATAGAGGCAGTCGCGTTAGATCTGGTACAACTTTAAAATTACCTACGATCTCGGATTTTTTATCATTTTTGGAACAAAGGTGTATTGTATTGGAAGATATGTCTGAACCAATTCCACAATCACGGAATAACTTTAAATGTCCAAGTAGTCTGCATAGAGTGGCACATCATGCACAAACCATATCTTCCAATAAACCACCTTTACCCTCATTACAATGCGCTTACTGTACTAACTCAAATCATAAAATTTATAGGTGCCCTTCATTTAACTCTTTAAAGGTACTTGAACGCAGTAAAGTTGTTCAACAAAAAGGGTTGTGTTATAACTGTTTAGGGCCCAAACATAGTTCTAAACAATGTATATCTCCACGTCTCTGCTCTATTTGCCAAAAAAGGCTTCACTCCCTCCTTCACGATTCATCTCGCAACCCTCAGCAATCAGTTCGGTTAGCGAATACACACAACACAACCCAATTCACACCTAATCACTCAGCTGATCGTGCCTATCGATCAGCAACCACATCTAGAAACACACAAGCTCAACAATCCACACAAAACACCAATGTAGTGAAGTCCAGCACAGATGATGATGCTAATACACAGACCACATTATCAGTTCTTGGATCTGATAGTTATGAGGTACTGTTGGCCACTTGTGTGGTTTTAGTTTCTGATGTGGATGGACAGCTACATCAAGCTAAAGCCATCCTCGACCCTGGAAGTACCATATCCATACTCACTACGTCATTCATGCGGCAATTGAAACAAGTTCCAAATGAAGAACACGTACAAATCTCGGGCATATCTGGAATAGTTAGGCAATCTAACAACTCAGTTACGATAGATGTGAACTCGTCAACTGACTCTAACTATTCCATAAAGGTCAATTGCTGCGTGCTTGACAAAATCACATGTAACACACCACAACGATTCATCAGTAGGCAAAGGCTAGCTTTGCCACATCACCTTCCACTAGCCGATCCAAACTTTAACGTTCCTTCCAGGGTCGACATTCTCTTAGGTGCGGCTGTATACTATCAAATTCTCCTCCCCAATATGCAAAAAATTAATGATCACTCTCTCACATTAATCCAAACCAAATTTGGATATGTACTATCAGGTATAATTCCTGACACAGCTTCTAATAAGCAATCTCTCTCACCGAATAGGGAGCACAGTTGTTTTTTGACCCAACGCCCTACAATAGAGCAACTCATGCAACAATTCTGGGAAATAGACAACCCAGAATCACTCTCGCCTTCTCTCCTTTCAAAAGAAAATCAATTAGTTGAAACACACTTTCAAAACACTACACGTATCTTAGAAAACGGGTCTTTTCAAGTTGATTTACCTCTTAAACAGCCCACCAAAAAATTTCCATTAGGTGATTCATTCTGTATCGCCAAAAAGAGATTCCTCAACCTCGACAAACGACTACAAAACTCTCCACAACTGCACGATGAATACAAAAAATTTATAGACGAATATGTCGCTCTAAATCACGCAAAAATAGTTCCACTCACATTAGTAAACGACATTGGAGTATTTTCTTCCTCATCACTGTGTAATACGAGAGGAAAACAAAACAACTAAACTTCGCGTAGTGTTCGATGGATCCATGAAAAGCACATCTGGATTATCTCTCAATGATATAATGCATAAAGGATACACGGTACAACCAGAACTGTACGACATTTTATTAAGATTTCGCACATTCAAATTTGCTTTAACTTGTGACATTCAAAAAATGTATCGTCAAATCTCAATTAACCCCTCACAGACTTACCTTCAAAATATTTTGTGGAGGGAGAGTCCATCTGAAGATTTAAAATGTCTCGAGTTAGTCACAGTGACGTATGGTACAAATAGTGCACCTTATTTGGCCACTAGGTGTTTAAAACAATTAGCTGAAACACATGCAGCTGAATATCCAATAGCAGCTGAATCTCTCCTCAATCAATGTTATGTAGATGATGTATTAACAGGGCATGACTCCTATGAATCAGTAACCACCCTACACCAGCAGCTGGTCGACTTATGCGGAATAGCTAAACTCACACTTCATAAATGGTCCACAAATTGCTACCCTCTACTCAGAAATCTATCAAATGACATAGATACTGACAACAATGGTATTCACGAGATTACTGACAACAATCAGTCTAATAAGGTGCTTGGAATATTATGGGACTCTAATAATAGATTTTCTCTATTATATATACTCTAATAACACATTTTCCATAACTTTGCCAAATTCTACTGTCAATAAACAAGCAACAAAACGAGAGGTGTTATCGAAAATTGCTCAAATGTTTGATCCATTGGGGTTGATTGGTCCAGTCATTGTCATCGCCAAACTTATTATGCAAGAACTATGGAAATTAAAAATTGACTGGGACGACAATTTGCCAGCTACACTACTCCAACAATGGAATATCTTTTTTGAAAAGATTGGCCAGTTGAAGGAATTAAAAATTCCAAGATACATCATGGAAGATGGCACCCCAATTATAGTAGAGCTCCATGGATTTTGTGATGCAAGCAAACGAGCTTATGGTGCTTGTATTTATGCATGAGCTATTTTCCCTTCAAAAAACATTTCGACACAGTTATTGACATCAAAAAGCAGGGTAGCACCAATAAAAGAAATCACCATCCCTAGACTGGAGTTGTGTGGAGCATTATTACTTTCTACTCTAATGAAAAGAGTATCATCTATCTTGACAAACAGATTACCCATCACTAATATCCACTGCTGGACCGATTCGGAAATTGTTCTCGCGTGGTTGAATTCAGACTCATCAAGATTCAACACATTTGTATCAAATCGTATTTCTCAAATCCAAACTATTACTCAAAATTACACTTGGAATTATATCTGTTCGACGGACAATCCAGCAGACTGTTTGTCTCGAGGTCTTATGCCTGCTACACTGTCAACATCAACACTTTGGTTTCACGGCCCTAATTTTCTTCAACAAGAAGATATCACAACCAAAAGCAGATCACCATCATCATCCATCCCCGTGCTAATAGGTGAAGAAAGAAAATTAAAGCCAATAGTTTCAGCTTGTCTGGCAACACAACACACATCCACTGAATATTGGCAAGAAATTTTCAAAAAATTCTCATCATTTTCACGATTGCAATACACTATGGCTTATATAATAAGATTCACAAACAATTGCAAGTCTGATGTTGACAAAATCCAAGGACGGTTAACAGTAGCAGAATTGACACAAGCTGAAGCACTAATCTGTAAGCTGACACAGTCTCATGCATTTCCAAAATTATACAAGGAACTCAATGAAAGCTCATCAAGCATCACTGATCAATACTTACAAAAATTAAGTCCGTTTTTGGATAATAATAAACTAATAAGGGTTGGAGGTCGACTAGCAGCTGCAGCTATACCGTATGATAAAAAGTTTCCTATACTACTACCCTCAAAGGATCACGTGACTACTCTAATACTAACTCGAGAACATATCAAGCTAGGACATGCAGGTCCACAAGCAGTATTATCCAATATCCGAGCAAGATATTGGCCTTTAAATGGACTCAAGGATATCAAAAAATTAATCATAGAGTGTCATCCATGTTACAAGTTTAAAGCAAAAAACTTCGAACAAATAATGGCCCAGCTCCCTAAAGAAAGACTTACACCCTGCCGCCCTTTCGAAAAAGTTGGAGTGGACTTTGGAGGCCCATTTTTAATTAAATCATCGACATTAAGAAGTTCAAGAACCGAAAAAGCATACATCGCCTTGTTTGTATGTATGGCCACCAAGGCAATTCATCTGGAATTAGTGTCAAGTCTATCAACAGAAGCCTTCTTAGCAACGTTAAAACGTTTCATTTCACGCAGGGGTTGTCCTAGTATCATATACAGTGACAACGGCACCAATTTCGTAGGAGCAAAAAATCAACTTAAAGATTTATATAACTTTGTAAATAACACACACACACGCACTACCACGGAGTCGTTTCTCGTCACCAAAGAAATCTCTTGGAAATTCATTCATCCGTTTTCACCTCATTGGGGTGGGTTATGGGAAGCAGGCATCAAAAGTACAAAATATCACTTACACAGAATAATGGGCAATCAAGCTTGTACTTTTGAAGAACTCACCACTATTCTCTGCCAAATCGAGGCTATATTAAATTCACGACCACTACAACCCTTAACCAGTGACCCCAGTGACAACCAATGCTTAACTCCAGGCCATTTTTTAATAGGAGGACCTCTAACGGCATACCCCGAGCACAATGTAACAGAAATTCCATTAAATAGGTTGAATCGTTGGAAAAGACTCACTCAAATCCAACAGTCCTTTTGGTCTCGGTGGTCAAAAGATTATCTCTATCTCCTCCAAAATAGGCCCAAGTGGATCACCCCTGCTCCAAATATTAAAAATGACGATATTGTTCTCTTAAAGGGAGAAAATTCCCCACCACTCGAGTGGCCATTAGCCAGAGTTTTGGAAGTATTCCCTGGAAAGGATGGGAAGGTAAGGGTTGCGCGAATTAAAACAAAACAGGGAGGGTTTGTTAGGAACATTACGCACCTATGCCCGCTTCCACTCTGTAAATAGTTCATTCTACTATCCAGCATTCACGCTGTATATATATGTATGTACTTGTAAATATTTTTCAGCTTCTCAAATTTCATTAAGGCCACTCATATTTCAGTCACTCACTCAAAACATTGACATACATCATTGCCCAGATCGTTCACACAAGGGGGGAGTTTGTTGTAAAACAACAAGGGAATTTATGGCATTTTTTAAAAATAATAACAATGACGTGACGTCACAACAAAATGCGGGTCGTATTTCACTTAGAAACGAGCTGTTTTCGACGTGACGTCACACTACTACTAAGTACTGCTACATTAACACGATTTTCTTTTTTTTCTTTGGGTTCTTGAAAAAGAACATTTAGTATTTTAGTATGATATTCTACATTTGGTTCTTGAAAAAGAACGATTTACTTTCAGTACGATTTTCCAGAATTTGTTCTTGAAAAAGAACGATTTGTTTACAACACTAATATCTCTTCTTTGTTTTAAAACAGAACAATAGATTTCTATCCAAATCTTCTATTTCTATTTTTCTATTGTGTTCTTGAAAAAGGACGATTTTAATTTTAGTCCCATTGCTCATTTTGTTTCCGAAACAATGTTCAATTTGTTCTGAAAAGAACAGATTGGTTTGTAACCGTCGTCTAGGTGATGATGTGATGTCCTCTCCTCTGCCGCGCAACCCGTTTCTAATCGTAAGCTCCACCCCGCGTCTGTCATCATGCAGAGTCAACTACATTGATTATTCTAACTCTTTCTAAACAATGAATTTTCTGTTAATAATTGAAATAGATATGTAACACACGTAAAATCATGTTGCTGCTCTATCTACGATTTATTGGGCCAATTTTTTACCATTTATCCATCTGATAATTCTAGTTTTCAAATGAATAAAATAACATACAACGACTAAATATAACCAATGCTCTTGACCCATATAAATAATACCATTCAATTATGAACTCAAACAAACTGCAAACTATTAACAACAACATAACGGTTCAAGTTTTTTACTTAACGCAGATCTACCATATGAATTACTTTTCATATACACTACGTGAGTAAATCTGCATACATTGGAAATTTGCAAAGAAACAATACATCTGCTTTATAGTACAAGGCACATAAAATAACACATTTTTACCAGCACATAACACTAAGGCATTCGAAAATACAGTTTACTGCTTATTAACGTGACGTCAGAGGAGTAGCCAAAGAAATCCGTCTTGACTACATATGGCACTTGTTTTGCCGGCGATTTAAATTTCGCTGCTATATCTTGTTTTGGTTCTGTAATTACTAATAATTTTTTTTGTTACGTAGATTTAAATATGTATTTACTTTTCACACAATTTTTGTTTGTATACAATATTTACGTTAATTACTATGCACTTTTTTATCGTTTCTGAACGATGAACTCTACTTATTTTTATATGATTTTAATTGTATCCTTTTTATTGATAGATATTTTTGTTCAGTAGTGATATGTATTATAGAATAAGATTTCCACATTCTGTTCTTATCAAACTTGCATCGAAAATTGTTCAAATGTATTAATTATAAGAATTTTCCAATCACCACTTCGATTAAATTCACGCTTGAGAGAGGGCCCATCAATATACGTTTAATTGTGGTTCAGTGCTCAGTGCGTCCTCTTTATTATGTATATGGGAATGGAACATTCAAGAAGACAGTGACTAATTTAAAGTGTTTCTACACAAGTGTATCTCAACAATCATATCTCACAACCAATCACTCACGTGTCTCAAGCATAAGCTCTCTCTCTCTCGCGACAGTAAAGTTACTTACATGTCCTCAAGTGATAAAATAAATCACTAGCTCACTCCATCGCGACAGTAAAAGAAATCTACTGATCGGGAACAAGATTAGCACTGTAAAGTTTATATTCACGGCAAAAGACTTTCTCTCACTACATGAATCTGAGGTGGTTGTTTTGTATTTACATCAAAGTTGTATTATTTCAATCATTGTAAATAATCTCAACCAGTGTTGTAAATAAATGTACATTGTTCAAATTTGGTTTTTTTTGTTGGTGAATTCCAATTGAGTCAGCACCTATCTATTTCTCTTGTTCTGGCAAGAGCCATCACTATTAGCCGAGGCTAGAACAGAAATAATACAACTTTGATGTAAATACAAAACAACCACCTCAGATTCATGTAATGAGAGAAAGTCTTTTGCCGTGAATATAAACTTTACAGTGCTAATCTTGTTCCCGATCAGTAGATTTCTTTTACTGTCGCGATGGAGTGAGCTAGTGATTTATTTTATCACTTGAGGACATGTAAGTAACTTTACTGTCGCGAGAGAGTTAGAATTATACTTGTCGACACGTAAGTAACTTTACTGTCGCGAGAGAGAGAGAGCTTATGCTTGAGACACGTGAGTGATTGGTTGTGTGATATGATTCTACACTTGTGTAGAAACACTTTAAATTAGTCACTGTCTTCTTGAATGTTCCATTCCCATATACATAATAAATAGGACGCACTGAGCACTGAACCACCATTAAACGTATATTGATGGGCCCTCTCTCAAGCGTGAATTTAATCGAAGTGGCGGTTGGAAAATTCTTATAATTAATAAATTTGAACAATTTTCGATGCAAGTGTGATAAGAACAGAATGTGGAAATCTTATTCTATAATACATATCACTACTAAACAAAAATATCAATCAATAAAAAAGATACAATCAAAATCATATAAAAATAAGTAGAGTTCATCGTTCAGAAACGATAAAAAAGTGCATAGTAATTAACGTAAATATTGTATACAAACAAAAATTGTGTGAAAAGTAAATACATATTTAAATCTACGTAACAAAAAAAAAAATTAGTAATTACAGAACCAAAACAACATATAGCAGCGAAATTTAAATCGCCGGCAAAACAAGTGCCATATGTAGTCAAGACGGATTTCTTTGGCTACTCCTCTGACGTCCCGTTAATAAGCAGTAAACTGTATTTTCGAATGCCTTAGTGTTATGTGCTGGTAAAAATGTGTTATTTTATGTGCCTTAGTGTTATGTGCTGGTAAAAATGTGTTATTTTATGTGCCTTGTACTATAAAGCAGATGTATTGTTTCTTTGCAAATTTCCAATGTATGCAGATTTACTCACGTAGTGTATATGAAAAGTAATTCATATGGTAGATCTGCGTTAAGTAAAAAACTTGAACCGTTATGTTGTTGTTAATAGTTTGCAGTTTGTTTGAGTTCATAATTGAATGGTATTATTTATATGGGTCAAGAGCATTGGTTATATTTAGTCGTTGTATGTTATTTTATTCATTTGAAAACTAGAATTATCAGATGGATAAATGGTAAAAAATTGGCCCAATAAATCGTAGATAGAGCAGCAACATGATTTTACGTGTGTTACATATCTATTTCAATTATTAACAGAAAATTCATTGTTTAGAAAGAGTTAGAATAATCAATGTAGTTGACTCTGCATGATGACAGACGCGGGGTGGAGCTTACGATTAGAAACGGGTTGCGCGGCAGAGGAGAGGTAACGAGCATAAAAAGACGACAATACCAGCGAGCGACCGCAGTAGCTGGTCCTGCGTTTGGCGACATCACATCATCACCTAGACGACGGTTACAAACCAATCTGTTCTTTTCAGAACAAATTGAACATTGTTTCGGAAACAAAATGAGCAATGGGGCTAAAATTAACATCGTTCTTTTTCAAGACCACAATAGAAAAATAGAAATATTATTTCTATTTTTTCACATTATTCAGTGAATCTAGTAGAATCGGATCATCATCAACATCACTTCTACCCAAAATTATAAATATTGAAACTTCAACTAATTCTAATTGTGTACTTAAATTTAATCGTGATATTCCAAAATGTATGGAACATGTAAATGATAAGTTGTATATGTGTAGTTTAAGAAATTGTTTTATACTTAGTAGTTGGATGTATAAGTTTTTGCCTCAATAAAATGAGCAATGGGGCTAAAATTAAAATCGTCCTTTTTCAAGAACACAATAGAAAAATAGAAATAGAAGATTTGGATAGAAATCTATTGTTCTGTTTTAAAACAAAGAAGAGATATTAGTGTTGTAAACAAATCGTTCTTTTTCAAGAACAAATTCTAGAAAATCGTACTGAAAGTAAATCGTTCTTTTTCAAGAACCAAATGTAGAAAATCATACTGAAAGTAAATCGTTCTTTTTCAAGAACCAAATGTAGAAAATCATACTGAAATTAAATCGTTCTTTTTCAAGAACCAAATGTAGAATATCATACTAAAATACTAAATGTTCTTTTTCAAGAACCCAAAGAAAAAAAAGAAAATCGTGTTAATGTAGCAGTACTTAGTAGTAGTGTGACGTCACGTCGAAAACAGCTCGTTTCTAAGTGAAATACGACTCGCATTTTGTTGTGACGTCGCGTCATTGTTATTATTTTTAAAGAATGCCATAAATTCTCTTGTTGTTTTACAACAACACCAAATAAATGAGATAATGGTATTCGCATAAAGAATTCCTCTATTGCACATGTTGATAATCTATTCGGGAATTGCCAACTTCCTATAATTAAATGTTTTGCATCTTCTTCAGTATAACATAAGTATCCACGAATAAGACTAACAATTTTCGGATCTTTACCATGCTCCACTTCTACACCATTCAATTCATACGTTACTGAATCAAATAAAAATGGTCCTGCATTATTAACTACGCACACAGTTCCATCTCCTTTTGTCTTTTTCAATTTTCCTTTAATTAACCTTAGCAGATTCGGCCATTAATAGCCAAACATCATTTCTATTTATTGTTATTTCAATTACATCACTGTTAGAAAATGATTTAATATAGGGAAGATATGTGAGATATTCCATATGTGTTATAGAATCATCATCCAATTGAGATTTATACAGGTTTATGTCAGGATCTGACAACATATCCAATCGATTTAAAAAAAGTTATGTTTAACTTGGACAGTTTACCCCTCTACTTTCTAGAGAAAAGGCGTGTTTGCTTGTTAACACTCCCTTTGTATGATTCATTAAGATACTTATTACTATCATTATTAATTATTAAAAGCATGTTTGCAATATTTATCGTTAGAGTCCTAGTAATTCTGCTAGTGAATTTTCTGTATTAAAGTCTGTATCAAAATCACGATGAAATATTTCCCACTTTAAAGTATAGATATAATTGGTGGTCTACCATGATCTCTTAAAGGAAGCTTACTATTTAACTAAATGGAACAAAACTTCAAAATCTAGCTTCAATTTATTGTCCTTATTCCTTCAATTTTATTTGGTCTATAACATGTTTCGCATTTAAGGCATCTTCAGATAGACTGCAATAATACAAAGTATGAGTGACTATTACTAATAGTTAGATCGAGGTTGGAAGGTGATCTGAGCTTAACACGAGTACTGTTTAAGGTTTATAGCCCTATCTACTTTCCTTGTATGAGCATAACATATAAATTAATAATTCTGTCCTAACTAATATATGTATTAAACATGTAGCACTCTAACTTTAACAAGGATATCTCAAATTTTTAACCCATAATTATAATCCTTATCTTAGAATTCTTTTAAAATTTGTCTTACATTAAATATCTAGTATTTGTTATTAATGTCATAAGACTATTTTAATTTCTTATTTAATTCCATCTATCACATACCTCTATATTTTTATTATCTATTGTATAATATATTGATTTTCTCTTACTTTTATTTAGATTGAAATTCCATTTAAATTTTTGTCAGTTTTATATAAGAAAATGTCCGGCCATAGGCCACTGATTTTATTTTCTATTTTTATCCATCGTCTGTCTATTTGGACTATTAAAAGTTTAAAAAGGTATTTTGTCTATTTTGTTGCTTATTTTCAAAATTATTTGATTATTTCAACTGTAAGATTTTCATATTCGCCACCTATCTTCGGATTGTCGTACCCATTACCTGTTTGACGGTGATACGGTCGGTAGTGGGCGTTCCATGTCTCCTAGTTCTTCTAATTTATAGAAGACGTAGTTACCTTCAGCGCTTTGTACATCATTAAGACATAATTCCTTTTTATCCGTCACAGACTTATGTATATAGTATTTCTTCCATAAGTCTAAAATGACGCTTCTATTCGCTTTTTTCAATATTTCAACGTTGTTCGGTTGTAATTTATGTTCATTAGCTAATAGGTGTGTTGCAAATACGGATTTGTTATTAATTATGTCTGTGTTCTTATATTTATTATACTGCACCACATGTTCTTTCCATCTTGTTCCAATTTTTCGTCCACTCTGTCTTATATATTCAGCTTCACACTAACCGCATGTTATTTTATATACTCCCGAGCTCGCCAATGGATCTGGATTCTGTTCAATTTGTTGGAAAACGCTCATAAGCTTGTTTTTAGTTTGGAAACTGGTGTTAATATTGTGTTTCCCAAAGTAATAGAAAATAATATTGGATATTGGACCATAATATGGTCCAATGTCATGGATGACATTGGATATAACATGATGTTATATCATGTTATAACATGATGCCGTGTTACGACATCTGGTACTATTCTCTGGATTTCTGATTATGTTAAACGACCACAAATATCTAATCTTTAAGTGGTATATTTTAGTAAGTATTAACTCTTTTAGAAATTTGTTTTTATGGGCTGGTTCCGTAATTGTTTTTAGTTCCGTAATACATTGTACACTACTCAGTGGAATTTTGAATGCTCTATACAGCATTGAATTGAAGGCTGCCATTTTGTGTGTGTAAGTGTGTTAAGAATCGAATTGTATCACATTGTCTGTGGCTGTTGGTTTCCTATAAATGTTGAAGATGAGTATATTGGTTTTCTTGTGTATTATTATACATCTTCAATAAATTAGAAGAACTAGGAGACATGGAACGCCCACTACCGACAGTACCACCGTCAAACAGGTAATGGATACGACAATCCGAAGATACGTGGCGAATATGGAAATCTTACAGTTGAAATAATCAAATAATTTTAAAAATAAGCAATAAAATAGACAAAATACCTTTTTAAACCTTTAATAGTCCAAACTGACAGACAATATATTTTCTTATATAAAATTGACAAAAATTTAAATGGCATTTCAATCTAAATAAAAGTAAGCGAAAATCAATATATTACACAATAGATAATAGAAATACAGATGTACGTGATAGATGGAATTGAATAAGAAATTAAAATAGGCTTATAACATTAATAACAAATACTAGATATTTAATGTAAGATACATTTTAAAAGAATTCTAAGATAAGGATTATAATTATGGGTTAAAAATTTTAGATATCCTTGTTAAAGTTAGAGTGCTACATGTTTAATACATATGTTAGTTAGGATAGAATTATGAATTTATATGTTATGCTCACACAAGAGAAGTAGATAGGGCTATAAACCTTTAAACAGTACTAGTGTTAAGCTTAGATCACCTTCCAACCTCGATCTAACTATTAGTAATAGTCACTCATATTTTGTATTATTGCAGTCTATCTGAAGATGCCTTAAATGCGAAACATGTTATAGACCAAATAAAATTGAAGGAATAAAAACAATAAATTGGAGATAGATTTTGAGGTTTTGTTTCATTTAGCTTCAAAGTATTATTATTTGGTCTTAAAAAAAATATCTTCTTCTTTTTCATTTCCATTCAACTTAAAGAGTATTAATTTGTTCTTTAGATAATTATTAATATCTGTTATCTTATATACTCCAGCAGGTCGACTAATTGAATTGACTAGTTTGTTTTTATCTGTATAGTGAAACTTAGTATAGTAATATACTAGTTAGTATTTTCTTCAACGTCCGGTGTAGTGTTGTAGGAAAGGAAACCAATCAACGCCAGACCGTATTGAAAATTTGTATCCAGCTGGATGGGATTGGGAAAACCTACGGAAAGTGTTGATTTACGACCGTTTAATGTGAATACTATGGACATAACTAACAATAGACTGTACTATGGCTTGCTAATATATAGAAACTGAATACATAAGTGACCACAATTATTGGAATTAAAATTTTGGTATCGACTTCTATTGTAGATTATATTACTTGATTCGACGAAATATTTTAGAAGTTCTATTGTGGTTTCAAATTGCCGAAACTATCTAAATAATTGATAGAATTACCTAGCTTCTTATACGCCACCCAATGAATGCCTGTATTGGCCTTCAAATTTAAATTAACAATACCACTTTCATTATAAAGTAAATATTTGGGTAATGTATCAATCATAAAGACACCTCTAAAATACGGCAATATCAGTTTATTTACACAATTTAATATTTCATAATCATAAAGAGTTCTGTAAGGCTGATTCAGTGATTTTTATTTTAAGTACAATCCATGTCCCCCAGAACTTTTGGGCAAAAACGATCCTGAACGTTTCTTGCGAATTTCAACATTGTTGTCATTATTCCAATTTATTTTCTTTTTCATATCTATTATATTTTTACCTACAGAAGACGCTCCACCAGCTGGGGCACGCATTGCTCCCAAGGCATATAAAATAGGCAAAATTGGAGAAAATCGCCCAGATTTATGTTCAAATAGAATAACGCGTGACAGACGCATATTTTCTCGGCCACCTGCGTCTTTAATTGACAATCGGGCAGCTTCTAATCTTTCTAAGGTTGATTTTCGTAAATTTGTATGATTTTTATATTGTCTTAACGCTTTCGATTTATTATCACACGTCGATAACGTGTATTTTGAATGAAAGCCCCATTCCCATGTCTCTTTTAGCTTTCATGGTATTTAAAACTGTCCAAGATGCAGCCTTTTCACCAAAACTGGAATATTTTGATTTCACTCGTTCCCACGCACGATCTTCTAATTCTTTGTTCGCCTTATGTCTATCAGATAATGCAGAACTTGAGTTTGTAACGCCCATCTCTCGGTTAAGCCGTAATTCGGCTACTTGCTCGGGCGCCACCCTTTGATTTCGAATGCCTTGCGACTGCCTCACAACTCCTAAGTGAAAGTTGGGGGAAAAGCCTGTACGAGCATCTTTTAGACAGTGGAGAAAATAGTCTGGGGTTCAGGAAAGAGTGAAAGAAAAGTCAGAAGAAATACTAAAAACATCATATTATAAAATTAAAATAAAATACTAAAACTCAGATAAATAATAAAATAAACATAAACATACCTGGTAGCTGGGTCCAGTAAAAAATCGAAAATCAAACAAAGCGAAATAAATAGAAAAACATAAACTTAAAAACTTACTCTCTACCACTGGACCTCAGCATAATTACCCAATACTAACGGCAGCAGGCATCGCAACATAAACACAGAAACGGAATATTTCGCGGCTACCGGAGATGGCGTGGCATACGCTCCCCAGACCTTCACAATCCAACCGAACATGATATTCTGGCTGCCGGAAAACTCTCTTGCTAACCAGAGAGGAGGAAAGATTAGAATCTGGCTGCCGGAGAACTCGCTTGCCAGCCAGAAGAGGGAAAGGAAAGGGTTTTGTTTGGATTGGGAAGGCAGGGCGGCCCAGGCCCCGCCTCCATCCTGATTCCGATCTCCTTACATTTTTGAGATGTTGGAGGACTAGTCCCGATGGTCAGGACTGTCTGTTTTCTACAGAAACAGATCTTTATATACCCTTTTGGGTCGCGTAATACGAAAAGCGCCTAGTGGGGAATACTAGATGCGCATAGGGGTGATTTCTGCTACAGTACGTATTCGGTTAACGGCTTTATAGTTGATAATTCCTTGTCTAAGTGATGCAATTACACGACTTTCGGTAAATGCGACATGCCTGATTACAATGGCATTGTTGTCGGAGATAGTCATAGATAATATTTCGTATTTATTTCATGAAAATCGGCTGACGCAACACTTAGAAAATGACATTTTGCACTAAGACGAAAATAAAGCATAAATTCATTTTATTATAATGCAACGTTAATTTCGGAGCCTATTCTAGGCCAAAAATATATCACAGAACATAAACTAAATATTTGATGCTACGGTAATTCATTGGCTCAATTAATATTAATCAAATAATCAATACAATATTATTGTTATTGAAAATCGGTTTTATACATAAAGTGCCCGAAAAGTGATAGGTCGGGGTAGTTTTCTTAAATAAACAAATTCTTTCTTGTAAACGACGACCATAGATGGCTCTACTTCCCTTGCTAGCGAAATTAAATTATTAAAACATTCTCAAATTTAGTAACTTCGTTACAAATTGTATGCGAGGTCGTGTTGCTTGCAAGCTGCATCTAATGGGTTGATTCCAGGATCACCACGTGCCAGGCGCTTCTGGATTCGCGTGCCTGGACCGCAATATTGATAATGAGGGACATGGGCCTCAAAGGGAAGTTTATCAATTAATGATTTTAATATACCCGCACATCTGTAGTCAATAGGTTTCCTATAACTAGACCGTATCAGCAAAATGAATTCATTTATATAGTCAATTCGTTTTCATCTCAATAGTTACAAAAATGCGTTTAGTAAGACAAGATCTTAAAGTTGCTACCGAGAATTTGGACTTGCATAATTCGGCATCTAAAACATGTATACACAGCGAAATACTACCAAAGCATTTTTGCGGAATTTTCTCTGGATCGATGCGGTTTTGATGTATATGTGAAGGTTCATCAATAATTTTATTTTTATAAAACAGTAATTTTTCTGATGATGAATCTTCCAGACGAGTATCAACTCAACCAAGAAACAATACGTCTGGACTGAAGGAGTTTGCTAAGATTCTAGACACCTGTTATTTGATATTTAAAGTCATAAAGTCATGGCTTCAAAGGAAAAAAATCGAGTTGTGAATGAATTACATAAACCAATAATATGGAATTTTGAGAAAAGACGTACAGTTATTAAAGGGTCTGGCGATTTATGGCAAGCAGATCTTGCTCAAATGGGTACATATGCAATAGACAATAATCAGTTTAAATATTTTCTGCTTTTATTGATTGTTTGTCTAAATATATTTATATAATATATATATATATATATATATATATATATATACCGCAAAACACCGGTAGCCGCGAAGTATGCCGTGTCTGTGTTTATGTTGTGGTGCCTGTTGCCGTTAGTATTATAGTGAAGAAAATAGAACCGTAGACTATTTTCTTCACTGTTTAAATGATGCTCGTACAGGATTTTCCCCCAACATTCACTTTGGAGTTATGAGGCAGCCGCAAGGCATTCGAAATCAAAAGGTGGCGCCCGAGAAAGACGCCGATTTATTTGAAAAAATGGTTTAACCGACGGATGGTCGGTACACTACATATGATAAATATTTTCGATGACAAAATCTATTGTAGTCGGTTATTATTTTAATTGGTTAATCATTTCAGCTGTTGCAGCACGCGAGGAGGTTCATGATATCGAATATTTAAATAACTTATCGAATTTATAGAAAAACATGTCTGTCCGAAGAAAAAGATGCTTGCAAGTCATCGCAGTTATATATCATTACACCAAAATGAAAATCAATCCATCGCTGGATATGTTGCAATGTTACGCAAAGATATTTCAAATTGTGAATTTATATCTCCTTATGAGTGTCATGTTTCATTTGCTCAAGTTTTTCTACACGCCCAATTTATACGAAGATCGCAAGATAATTCCATAAGAGAATAATTATTACAATCACAGCTTCTACAGTTCAAAGAAGTTGTAGAAAAAGCTGTCGCGCTAGAAGTAGCAAAAATTGGCAGCAGAGAATTATCAAGTAAATTTACATCATTAAATGTATCATCAACAAAAGAAAGTCAAATAAATAAAGTGCAAACACAAAATTACAGAAATCATAGAAATTCAAGAAACAACTATGCAGGGAGATCAAAAAGTAATGAACATCAATACAGACCCAGACATTCAAATTCAAATAAGGATTACAAAGCACTAGGAATTGACAGATTATGTCTTCGTTATAGTAGAAGTAATCATTAAACGTATGATTGTAAAATTAATAATCAGACATTAAGATACACATCATCCAATAAATCAGGGGACGTAAAAAAAGTGTGCATTTCGACATTATTCAAATATCAAAAATTGAACTATATACCCAAATATGAACTAAATAGCATAAAAAATTTTTGTTCTAGTAAACAATGAAGATAGGGTTGGTATCCACCAGATGAAAATGACCCGTTTCGGCGTAGGCCGTTGCGACGCTAAAACGATTTGTCGTAAGCACGTTTCGCGGTTAGCCGTTTTGGTGACAGGACGCTACGGCGTAGGCCGTTTCGGCGCAAGGACGATTCGGCTTAGCCACGGTTCGGGTTTAAATGATGGATATCATATGGAAAATAATGTGTAATGAAAAAAAATTTGTCCGTAGTGATTGCTCTAGTTAATTCCGTTTCCCTTCTTCTATATCTGTAGTAATAAAATTACACACACGTAGTGTGTATGGCATCAAAATTAGGTATTGATGGATATTCAAATTTTTATTTAATTTAAATTTTAATATATAATTGAAACCTATATTTTTTAAATATAATCTGTATTATAAGATAGATAAGATAGAAATTTCGTGGCATTCCAAATTTTCTTTTTTTTTTTAATTTTACGTTAAAATTGTGAAATGTACGTATGGATAGTATAATAAATATTATAATAAATATATATATTATTATAATATATATAATTATATGTATAATTTTTTTTATATTGGATAGTTAATATGATAATTTTACTTAACTTTTTTTCTGGATTTTCTATTGTTCTATTTATTATTATTTTTTTTACTCTGGCGACAGTTTAGATATTTTTATCTTCGTCAAAGAGTTGTGTTACAGTTTGCGTTAATTTGCAGTTTCACCTATAATTATGCCAATTTCTGATTTGTTATTTTTGCTTTTATGGTCGTTATGGTTACGTTTTCCATGCAACCTATATTATTGTAAAAATTTTGAGTGCATACTGTTCAAATAGTTATGCATGTAAATATGTATTATGTATTTATTTTTTTGTTCTTATTTATATTACGCTATAGTATGATTTGCTTAAGTATTTTATGTCTGTTTCATAGTTAATAGTGTTTTCATGATTTTTGATTTTAACCATTTCCAAAATTTCTCTTATGTATGTATGTTTTTCAGTGTTCAAAATTACTGTGTTATCAAAATCAAATGCGTGTTTAGTTTCCTCAGTGTGGTGTGTTAATGCCGTTTTGTTTTTTTTTGTCTTTTTTGTGTCCATTCATTCTATTTTTTACATATTGACTTGTTTGTCCAATATAAAATTTATTACAATCTAAGCATGGAATTTTATATACTATATTGCAGTTTCTATCTTTATGTGTATGTGATTTAATTTTTGTATAATACTATTTTGTAAGATTATGTCTATTATATGCCACTTGTATGTTATATTTTTCAAAAATGTGTGTCATATATTATAGAAAACCATTGTTAGACCCTTTAGATATAGATTCTTTGATGTATGAAAGTAGAGAATAATAAACAGATGAAGGCCAGTTCAGGCCAGACCTTTTTGTAGTAAACATCATTTATTTTTACATCCCTCAAGAATAATAAGAACAAATATAACATGGCGCAGTCGGTAGTTCAATTCAGATAGTGAAAAAAGAGTGATTATAAGTATAAGTAATAAAATGGAGAAAACAATTAAAGAAATGAGTTTCGTAGGAAACTTATCTGAAGGATGGAGAAATTGGCGACAACGATTTGAGATTTATACAGTTGCAACCGAATTATTTAAGAAGAATGAGAATATACAATGTGCTCAATTATTGCATTTAATGGGTCAAGAAGCAATAAATATTTATAATAGTTTTACGTTTGAAAATGATGAAGACAAAGAAAAAATTGAAGTATTGAAAAATAAATTCGAAGAATATTTTGTGCCTAAAAAAAATATAATGTATGAAAGGTATAAATTTTTTACTTATCGACAAACAAACGAGACAATAGAACAGTTTGCTACGGAATTAAAAAATAAAGCGGCACAATGTGAATTTGGTACGTTGAAAAAAGAAATGATAAAAACTATGTTGATAACAGGAATGAAGGACGATTCAACAAGAGAGAAACTTTTACAAAGAGAAGATATTAGCTTAGAAAAAGCAATAGAGTGTTGTGTAATGACTGAAAGTGCACGAAAACAATTAAAACATATGAAAACTGGTCAACAACAAAATTCTGTGGATTTGGAGAGTCAGGTTGATGTCGTCCATCGTCCAGAACGGTATGATCATAAAAACAAATCAGGTAAATCATATTATACTGAAAAATATAAAATTAAAGACTCTAAGTATAATTCTAGTTTAACGAATAAATGTACACGCTGCAATAAAACGCATCCAAGGAATAATTGTCCCGCTTATGGAAAACAATGTTTGAAATGCAAAAAATATAATCATTTCTCACATTGCTGTAAATCTATAAAAGATAATGAAATGGATATTGGTGCAAATTACCTGTTAATTGATAATATTAATAAGTTTAATTCGCATAAATGCGAAAAGTTTTTACATGTTATATTTCCGACTATAGAAGAAATTACGTCAAACTTATCGGGCGCTAAAATATTAACTACATTGGATGCTGCTAGCGGATTTTGGAATATCCCTTTAGATGAGGCTTCCAGTAAATTATGTTGTTTTGGAACCCCTTTTGGGCGATTTCGATTTCTTAGAATGCCGTTCGGTATAAAAACTGCTAGTGAAGTGTTTCAAGAACATTTCAAAGAAATTTTTAATATTCCCGGGGTTGAAATATATGTGGATGATATCCTGATTCATGCTAAAACTACTCGTGAACACGATGAAATTTTGAATAAGGTGTTTGAAATAGCTAAAAAACAAAATATTAAATTTAATTTTGAAAAGTGCAAATTTGCACAAAAGGAAGTAAAATACTTAGGATATAAGTTTTCTAAAGAAGGAATAAAAATAGATGAAACTAAAGTTGAAGCAATCAATCAAATTAAAAAACCGTATAACAAAAAAGATGTTCAAAGGTTTTTGGGCATGATCACATATGTCGGTAAATTCATTAATAATTTATCAGAAAAAACACAGCCATTAAGAGAACTTTTGAAGAAAAATATGTCTTTTGTTTGGGAAGACATTCAAGAAAAAGCATTTAATGAACTTAAAAACATAATTGCAGAAGAATGTGCATTACAATACTTTGATTCAAACAAACCCATTATTATTTCTGTGGATGCATCGCAAAATGGGCTAGGGGCGGTTTTATTACAAAATGATAAACCAATTGCATATGCATCAAGAGCTATGACCGACACCCAATCAAGGTATGCCCAGATAGAAAAAGAATTGTTGGCCATATGTTTTGGTGTTAATAAATTATACCAATACGTGTATGGAACTAATTTTATTGTTGAAACGGATCATAAACCATTGATTCCGATAATTAAGAAATCACTTTATGAATGTCCTCCACGACTACAAAGAATGCTGTTATCACTTCAGAAATTTAATTTTGAACTTAAATACAAACCTGGTAAGGATCTGGTAGTAGCTGACACTCTATCAAGAGCATATATTGATGAACAATATGATGACAACTTAAATTTGGAAGAACATGTTGCTGTAATCGAAAAATCCATAATTCAAAATGACAATGCACTGCAGAAATTAATCAACGAAACTAATGAAGATTCAATATTAAAACAGGTAAAGATTTATATTAAACATGGGTGGCTTAACTCAATAAATAAGATAAACTCTGAATTGAAACCATATTATAAATTAAGATCACAATTATCAGAAAGTAAACATGGCATATTATATTATGCTGAAAGAACGATAATTCCAGAAACCATGAGGGATCAAATATTAAATAAAATTCATGTAGGACACTTATGGGTAACCAAATGTATTCAAAGGGCGAAATATTCAGTTTATTGGCCAAATATGTGTTTGCACATTGAAAATTTAATAAACAAGTGTATGGCTTGTAATAGATTTAATTCGTCAAATGCAAAAGAGCCGATGATAAATCAAGACATAATAAAGCAGCCTTGGCAAAAAATAGGAGCCGATATATTTCAACTTGACAACCAATATTATTTATTGGTAGTGGATTATTACTCGAAATATCCCGAAGTAATAAATTTAAATAAGAATCTGACGAGTAAAAAAATTATTGATTGTTTAAAAGAAATATTTGCCAGACATGGAATACCAAAGATGGTAATGACGGACAGTGGTACTAATTTGGTTAGTCTGGAGTATCAACATTTTGCAAAACAATGGAATTTTCAAATGTTATCCTCATCACCCCATCATCAACAATCTAACGGCCTTGCTGAATGGACTATAGAAACTATAAACCGGTTAATCAAAAAATGTATAGTGAATGGTGAAGATATTAACCTTGCGCTTTTAGCTTTTAGAAACACTCCAATTTACGGCATGTATTCCCCTGCTCAAATATTAATGTCAAGACATTTAAAAGAAAATTTACCAATTTCACATAACAAACTATCTCCAAAAATCATTAATAAAAAAGAATTTCATAATAGAATGTTTAATATTCAGAATAACAATAAAAAATATTATGACAAGAAAGGTGTAAAAGAATTATCGAAATTGAAAATAGGTATAAATGTTTGGTATCAAGAAAAGCCAAAAAGTAATTGGAAGTTAGGTAAGGTGGTAGAAATAATTAGACCGCAAACCTATAAAATTGAAAAAGGGGATGGGAGGTGTATAGTTAGGAATAGAATTTATTTAAGAACTGCTAAAATTAATTTTCAATCTGAATACAATTCAACTTATGTATACGATTTGGAAGATGATAATTTGTTGTCTGTAAATTCTGATAGTAATAGTAATAATGATAGAGATAAATTTAATAATAATGTAGAAGTCAATAATGATAAGGATGAGAATGTTAATAGTAATAATAATGGTGAAGCCATTAACGATTATAACGATGAATCAAGTAATAATTCTAATTCAAGTGTATTAAATCCTATAAATCCAACAACAAGATATACAAGACTTGGCCGTGAAATTAAAACAAATAAATATAGAGATTATGTTCAATAAATAGGGGAGATGTCATATATTATAGAAAACCATTGTTAGACCCTTTAGATATAGATTCTTTGATGTATGAATGTAGAGAATAATAAACAGATGAAGGCCAGTTCAGGCCAGACCTTTTTGTAGTAAACATCATTTATTTTTACATCCTTCAAGAATAATAAGAACAAATATAACAATGTGTTAATTTTTCTGATAAATGTTGTATATATGAAAGTGACATGTATTTAATTGGTTTGGTTTTCTCAATTTTTTGGGTTGTTATAAAATTTGTAAATTCTTTGATAAAATATTCTGTGTATAAATTTCAAAAGTAGTTTTGAATAAGAGCTTGAAATTAAAAGTTAATTAAAATCATCGGGCGAAGAGTTTCAGTTAACTGATCAGATGATTATAACCAAAATTTCGGCCAAAAATAGGCTGAAATTAGTAAGGTAACCGACAATACTTATCTCCAGTAACCGAATTGAGCACATTCAGATTTCTATTAATAGAACTCTATATAGTAGATATATACTCCATATATAATAGAGTAGATTATTAGTTCTAATATTTCAGATGGATGTTCAGAGTGTTTTTTTAAATGGAAACATAGACGATGAGGTCTACATGTCGTTACCTGATGAAGGTAATAAAAATTAAGTAATAGTCAAATTGAATAAATCAATTTATGCCCTAAGAACATCATCGAAATGCTGGAACTCAAAGTTTAATTCATTTATGATAAGATTAGGATTTGCAAGGTAACAGAATGATTTCTGTTTATATAGAAAGGTTATTTCGAAATTTAAAATATTTGTAGTTCTATACGTGGACTATTTGTTGATGTTATGAACTGATATTCAGGAAGTAAATAAATTGAAACGATCTTTAAATAATACATTCGAAATGAAAGATTTAGGTGAAATTTTGTAAATATTAAGGTAGATCGCATTAGAACAGATTGATCATATTAAAAAAATATTACACGCTAATGGTATGTCAAATTGTAAGGCAGTAAGTACGCCTATAGAGACTAATTTTGATTGTAAAAGTTTATTGGTTGATGTAGATAATGAACCATATGAAAAGTAATGCAGAAAGATAGTTGGGAGTCTAATGTATCTAGCACTTGATACTAGACCTGATTTAATGGAAAGTGTATCGATTGTTAGTCGTTTCCAGGATTAGTCCAGTAAAAATTTATTTATGGCTCTAAAAAAAATATTACGTTATTTAAGTGATCTTTATAAACTAAGATCTTTATAAAATAATAAATTTTAAAGTCCTTTGGTACCTGTATATAGTTTACCTATAGTTATAGTATAAATAGATATAATAGTATACCTATTATTATATGGCCAGTAGTTTTATCAAATTCAATTTTATTAGGACCCATTTATTAGTGATAGCGTTATATCTTGGAGAAGGAGTAATGTCAATATTAGGAAAATGCTGAAAATAGTCCTTTATAGGTTCTTGTGGATATTTATCTAATTGCGGTGTATTTGCATTAATAATTGTATCGTCGCTTTCATCTACTTCATCATCCTCATCCAGCTCGTCTTCTTGTTCCATTTCTTCCTCCTCCTCGTCCTCATCCTCCTCCCCTCCTCGTCCTCCTCTTCTACTTCTTCATCTATCTTGCCAATTTGATCTACTTCAGATGTCTCTTTTTTTCTAATTTCCTTTACATTTTTCATTTCGTTTCCATTTATTTCAGACGTTTTATTTTTAACAACCACATTGTCTGCTGCTAATATTTTTAACTGATCAGTAACAGGTGTAAAAATTCGGTTCAATGTACCATCTCCATTAGAACGTCCCAATTTTATAGCTAAATATTTTATTTGGACATCATTAGCTAATTCTAAATTTTTTTTTGCAGGCAGTTTCCGACTTATCTAGAAGCTTCATGATTATAAAAAGAACTGTTTTCTTTTTTTGAAAATAAAACTAGTCATGAATCTTTATATATACATCAAAGCCACATCGATATCGACCATTATTTAATTCGAATTCTTTTACAATGATTTAAATTTATTACTATTCCAACATTGTTGACACATGTTTTTAAAATAATTGTACGATATATCTGGTGTGACATGTTCATCAAAAATATGTTTTAAGTTAATATCGTCTTGTTTAGAAAGTACAATCACATTACGATTGTCTCTTATTAATTGTTTAGGGATTTTGGAATTAGTTTTACATAAATATGCTACGTTTATGGATTTGTGTCATCGCATTGAAAAATGTGTCCTAATTTTATCCTGCTTATCACATGAAACATCGTCGAATATAAATGCAGAGTTTTCTTTAGCTTCATCAGGATCAATAACTAATTCATTATCTTTATATGGAAAAATTTTTATTTTTTTAACCTGCTGCAATACATTTTCCACTAATTTATACTTAGGCTGATAAAGAGATTTTGAATAAAGATAGATATTAGCAAATTTTAATCCATTTCGGTTAAATAACAAAGCTAAGAGTGAATTTGTTTTGCCGCACCCGCTCGGACCACAGAAAATTCCGCGAAAATAATTTGGTAGTAATTCACTGTCTATATATGTTTTAGATGTCGAATCATCAAAGTCCAAATTCTCGATGGCAAGTTTAAGATCTTGTCTTACTAAACCCATTTTTGTAACTATTATGGAGGTGAAAACGAATTGGCTATATAAATGAATTCATTTTGCTTAGACGGTTTAGTAATATGATACCTATTCACTACAGAAGTGCGGGTATAGTAGATTCGTTAATTGATAAACTTCCCCTTGAGGCCCATCTCCCTCATTATCAGTGGTGCGGACCTGGCACGCTAATCCAGAAGCGCCTGGCACGTGGTGATCCTGAAATCAACCCATTAGATGCAGCTTGCAAGCAGCACGACCTCGCATACAACTCAAGTTCTGCATTATCTGATAGACATAAGGCGAAGAAATAGAAGATCGGGCCTGGGAATAAGTAAAATCAAAAGATTCCAGTTTTGGTGAAAAAGCTGCATCTTGGTTAGTTGTAAATACAATGAAAGCTAAAAGAAAAATGAGAATGGGGCTTTCATTCAAAACACACGTTATCGATCCTACATCGAAAGCGTTAAGAAAATATAGAAATCATAAAAATGTACGAAAATCAAGCTTAGAAGGATTAAAAGCAGCCCGATTGGTTATTAAAAAAGCAGGGGGCCGAAAAAATATCCGTTTGAAACGCGTTATTCCATTTGAGCATAAATCTGGAAGATTTTTACCAATGTTGTCTATTTTAACTGGCTTGGGAGCAATGGGTGCCCTAGCTGGAAGAGCGTCTACTGTAGCTAAAAATATAATAGATATAAAATAGAAAGTATATGGGAATAATGGCAACTATGTTGAAATTGGCAAGAAAGGTTCAAGATTCAGTATCACAGAATCTATCTGACAGAGCTCTTTATGATTATGAAATATTAAATTGTATAAATAAACTGAAATTGCCATATTTTAGATGTGTCTTTATGCGTGATACATTACCTAAATATATACGTTATAATGAAAGTCGTATTGTTAATTTAGATTTGAAAGCCAATATAGGCACTCATTGGGTGGCGTATAAAAAGCAAGGTAATACTATCAATTATTTCGATAGTTTCGGTAATTTGAAACCACCAATACAGCTTGTAAAATATTTCGGTGAATCAAGTAATATAATCTACAATAGAAGTCGATTCCAAAAATTTTATTCTAATAATTGTGGTCATTTATGTATTGAGTTTCTATTTAATAGCAAGCCATAGTACAGTCTAGTGTTAGTTATGTCTATAATATTCATATTAAAGGATCGTAAATCAACACTTTCCATAGATTTTCTCAATCCCATACAGCTAGATACAAATTTTCAATACGGATTAGCGTTGATTGGTTTGGTTTCGTACAACACTATACCGATCGTTGAAGAAAATACTAAATTTCACAATATAGATAAAAATAAACAAGTCAATTCAATTAATCTACCTGCTGGAGTATATGAGATTACAGATATTAATAATTATCTAAAGAAGAAATTGATACCTATCAAGTTGAATGGAAATGAAAAAGAAGAAGATATTTTTTTCCTAAGACCAAATAGTAATAGTTTAAAGTGTGAAATTTTTCATCGTGATTTTGATATAGACTTTAATACAGAAAATTCGCTAGCAGAACTACTAGGATTCTCACGAAAGAGAGAATTCTCAGTAACGTATGAATTGAATGGTGTAGAAGTGGAGCATGGTAAAGATCCGAAAATTGTTAGTCTTATTCGTGGATACTTATGTTATACTGAAGAAGACATTTAATTATAGGAAGTTGGAACTTCCCAAATAAATTATCAACATGTGCCAAAGAGGAATTCTTTATGCGAATACCACTATCTCATTTATTTGGTGTATTCAGCGATTATAAGACAATGATATGTGGAAAACATATTTTACGTTTAGTACGTTCTCGTAATGATAACAATGCTATGTTAACTAGTAACAATACAACAATAAGAGAAATTCTAATTGACAATATTGAATTGAAAGTAAAGCATATAACGCCCAATGATTATATAAAAATGGAATTATTAAAATCGATAAAGCATAATCGACTAATTTTAATTCCATTCAGAAAATGGAGTTATCATGAATTATTTTCTCTGAATATGGGATCTACAAAAAAGATATGAAATGTGAAAACTACCACTAATGTAGAATGTCCTGGGTATGTCATTGTTGCTTTTCAGCAAAACCGAAAAGATCAGATAACTAGTGATAATACTTTATTTGACTATAGTAATATTTCTAGCATTAGGCTGCTTTTAACTGGAAACAATTATCCATTATAACGGCCAAATATAGATTTTGCTTCAAATAACTATGCAGATATATACTGTGATTATTCAGATTTTTATCGAAGTTACATGAACTTAGTTATATGATAATGAGCGATATAATGAATAGTTATATGCACTGAATATGATTCTTGTTAAGCTATGATATTTACATGCGTTGTTTGTAATTGATTGTTCAAAAAGAGATGTCTATAAAATCTTCGACAGTTAACGTTAAGCTCGAAATAGAGTCACATCAAGGTTTCGCTTCTGACACTAAAGCATACTGTATCATTATTCACGAGTGTGTGATAGAATATTTACCTCACAGTGAAATAGTTAGAAAATTTAATTAGCCATGAAAATTGCTATTGTTGACATGCAGGGCTATGTCTTAAATAATTGGGAAGGTGAACGAGAATTCCATGTTAAAGAAATTAATATGATGGAAATATTATGAATGGATCGCAGTATAATCACTATGTATTTCAAGAGCCTAAACCTTACTCAACATTAACCATTTCTGAAAAGAAAGATGTAAATTATGTAATGGATAATATTCTTAAACTATTGTATAAATCAGGACATATAAGATACAATGATACACATTTAATAATAAAGAAATTATATGGATTTGATTTAGTGCATGTTAAAGGACATCAAAAGAAAGACTTTACAAAAATTATTCAGTGAATCTAATGGAATCGGGTCATCATCAACATCACTGCTACCCAAAATTATAAATATTGAAACTTAAAGTAATTCTAATTGTGTACTTAAATTTAATCGTTATATTCCAAAATGTTTAAGTTTTATACTTATACTTAGTAATAAGTATAAAACTAAATATAGTATTATATTTAACTAATTATATAGGTATTACATAGCTAGTTATATAGTTACATAACTATAATAAATATTTACGTATATATATATGCATACGAAACAGTTGATTTTCAATTTATTCAAGTAGCCTAAATCAGATCACCATGATTGGGTTTACTTTCCATATTTTAGTGACGAAATACACCAATACATATATTACATTTAATAATGTAATATATGTATTATATATTAAATAATATATAATACATGTAATATGTGTATTACATGTACATATGTGTCTACATATGTAATATATGTATATATTACATTTAATAATGTAATATATAGTTAACCGTAAAAATGCAGAACAAGTTTAGATTTGTATCGACTCAACTAACGATAGTTGGCCTTCTAATTGGAGTAAAATGGAAAAAGCTACAGACTCGGTTATGTTTACAACCATTACAAATAATTCAACAAAATGTGAAATTCGAATTATAAACCATAATGCTGAGTTAAAAATAGTGAGTGGCAGAGTTTAGAGTGATTCCCCGCCCTAATATTTATGTCATCTGTTTCATCAATACAGAAACTCGATTCAATCTTGTCGATACTTTATTGTGTGGTGGCAGTAACGTCAACATTATTTTTATTCACCAAATTGTGACATTCGGATCTGAACAGCGCCTAAAACACAAAACTCAGTCAGCATTAGTTACTCAACCAGCTAAATTTACTAATAATTATTATTTCATCTATTAAATTTTATTGACGATAAACAACGCGATATTGTTGACCAATCATATTGTTGGTCAACTGAAACCTTTAAGTTTTATTCGTTTGATTGGTATTTCAGATGCCTCGTAGAGATGAAAGATATGCTGCCTACAATAAAAGATAAATAAAGATATTAATCTTTAATAATATTATTATTAAAGATAATATATATTATAACATATAATATTAATAATATTAATATTAAATAAAGCTATATAATAAAGATAAAAAATAAGAGATAATTTAAAAGATAAAGAATAGCACATTTAATTATGTCATCTACTTTATTTCTTACTAATTGCAATCACCTCCCGTCTTCATTAAACTATAATTCCAATAATTGCAAATCTTCAGTTGGGTGAAATGGATCAATTATCGGGAATTTCACTGAAATATTTATAGATATGCCTGTCAATACAATTGCAGTTTTGTACTGTTTGATCAAATATTTTAATTCTTTAATTTCTTCTCTCCCTTTTTTAATATCGTGGAAGATTTTTTGAAGCTCTAAAATGATAGAAAAAATATATGAAAAACAAACTTAGAATTACTACATAGAATTAGCATCCGATAACGTGCAGTACTGTATACTAGAATAGTATAATACGTAGTTAGGCCTAGACCTAGTCTTACGTACATACGTGTTTATATTTTATCTTACCTGATAAATTGTAGTTTTTTGAAAAATAAAATTTTGCCGCATATATTTATTGTAAAACTGAGCCAAAATGTAAAAACATACATTGTCATATATTATAGAAAACCATTGTTAGACCCTTTAGATATAGATTCTTTGATGTATGAATGTAGAGAATAATAAACAGATAAAGGCCAGTTCAAGGTGACCTTTTTGTAGTAAACATCATTTATTTTTACACCCCTTAAGAATAATAAGAACAAATATAACATGGCGCAGTCGGTAGTTCAATTCAGATAGTGAAAAAAGAATGATTATAAGTATAAGTAATAAAATGGAGAAAACAATTAAAGAAATGAGTTTCGTAGGAAACTTATCTGAAGGATGGAGAAATTGGCGACAACGATTGGAGATTTATACAGTTGCAACCGAATTATTTAAGAAGAATGAGAATATACAATGTGCTCAATTATTGCATTTAATGGATCAAGAAGCAATAAATATTTATAATAGTTTTACGTTTGAAAATGATGAAGGCAAAGAAAAAATTGAAGTATTGAAAAATAAATTCGAAGAATATTTTGTGCCTAAAAAAAATATAATGTATGAAAGATATAAATTTTTTACTTATCGACAAACAAACGAGACAATAGAACGGTTTGCTACGGAATTAAAAAATAAAGCGGCACAATGTGAATTTGGTACGTTAAAAGAAGAAATGATAAAAACTATGTTGATAACAGGAATGAAGGACGATTCAACAAGAGAGAAACTTTTACAAAGAGAAGATATTAGCTTGGAAAAAGCAATATAGTGTTGTGTAATGACTGAAAGTGCACGAAGACAATTAAAACATATGAAAACTGGTCAACAACAAAATTGTGTGGATTTGGAGCGTCAAGTTGATGTCGTCCATCGTCCAGAACGGTATGATCATAAAAACAAATCAGCTAAATCATTTTATACTGAAAAATATAAAATTAAAGACTCTAAGTATAATTCTAGTTTAAAAAATAAATGTTCACGCTGCAATAAAACGCATCCAAGCAATAATTGTCCCGCTTATGGAAAACAATGTTTGAAATGCAAAAAATATAATCATTTTTCACATTGCTGTAAATCTATAAAAGTTAATGAAATTGATACTGGTGCAAATTTCCTGTTAATTGATAATATTAATAAGTTTAATTCGCATAAATGCCAAATGTTTTTACATGTTAAAGATTTTACTGAAAACAGTCATAAGACTAAAATTAAATTTAAGATAGATACAGGTGCTTGTGCTAACTTAATTTCGGTAGCTGAATTAAAGAGAAATAAATTTAATTTGTCAAATATAAAATCTACAACTGATCGTCTTCTAACGTATACGAAAGAAAAAATTCCTATTAAGGGTATATGTTATTTACATGTGCAATTTAAAAATAAAATTCATAAGCTTCAATTTTATGTAATTGAAAATAATCATGAATCTCTTTTGGGGTTAGAGACAATTACCGAATTGGGTATTGTAAAGATTAATAATGATATTGATACAGTAGTTACTAATTATAATGATAATGATTCGAATTTCGAAGCAATTATAAATACATATAAAATATTATTTCAAGGTATTGGAAAGTTAGCCAAGTCTTATCATATAGATACTGATAAGAGTTTTAGGCCAGTTATTAAACCTGTCAGGCAAATTCCATTCGCTTTGGAAAATAAATTTAAAAAATCACTTATTGAATTAGAACAATTAGGCATAATTAAAAAATATAAAGAAAGCGTAGAATGGTTGAATTCGTTTGTGATTGTGCAGAAAAAAGACGGATCAATGAGAATATGTCTGGATCCGCGGGATTTAAATAAAGCTATAAAAAATCAAACATATAAATTTCCGACTATAGAAGAAATTACGTCAAAATTATCGGGCGCTAAAATATTCACTACATTGGATGCTGCTAGCGGATTTTGGAATACCCCTCTAGATGAGGCTTCCAGTAAATTATGTTGTTTTGGAACCCCTTTTGGGCGATTTCGATTTCTTAGAATGCCGTTCGGTATAAAAACTGCTAGTGAAGTGTTTCAAGAACATTTCAAAGAAATTTTTAATATTCCCGGGGTTGAAATATATATGGATGATATCTTAATTCATGCTAAAACTACTCGTGAACACGATGAAATTTTGAATAAGATGTTTGAAATAGCTAAAAAACAAAATATTAAGTTTAATTTTGAAAAGTGCAAATTTGCACAAAAGCAAGTAAAATACTTAGGATATAAGTTTTCTAAAGAAGGAATAAAAATAGATGAAACTAAAGTTGAAGCAATCAATCAAATTAAAAAACCGTGTAACAAAAAAGATGTTCAAAGGTTTTTGGGCATGATCACATATGTCGGTAAATTCATTAATAATTTATCAGAAAAAACACAGCCATTAAGAGAACTTTTGAAGAAAAATATGTCTTTTGTTTGGGAAGACATTCACGAAAAAGCATTTAATGAACTTAAAAACATAATTGCAGAAGAATGTGCATTACAATACTTTGATTCAAACAAACCCATTATTATTTCTGTGGATGCATCACAAAATGGGCTAGGGGCGGTTTTATTACAAAATGATAAACCAATTGCATATGCATCAAGAGCTACGACCGACACCCAATCAAGGTATGCCCAGATAGAAAAAGAATTGTTGGCCATATGTTTTGGTGTTAATAAATTTTACCAATACGTGTATGGAACTAATTTTATTGTTGAAACGGATCATAAACCATTGATTCCGATAATTAAGAAATCACTTTATGAATGTCCTCCACGACTACAAAGAATGCTGTTATCACTTCAGAAATTTAATTTTGAACTTAAATACAAACCTGGTAAGGATCTGGTAGTAGCTGACACTCTATCAAGAGCATATATTGATGAACAATATGATGACAACTTAAATTTGTAAGAACATGTTGCTGTAATCGAAAAATCCATAATTCAAAATGACAAGGCACTGCAGAAATTAATCAACGAAACTAATGAAGATTCAATATTAAAACAGGTAAAGATTTATATTAAACATGGGTGGCCTAACTCAATAAATAAGATGAACTCTGAATTGAAACCATATTATAAATTAAGATCACAATTATCAGAAAGTAAACATGGCATATTATATTATGCTGAAAGAACGATAATTCCAGAAACCATGAGGGATCAAATATTAAATAAAATTCATGTAGGACACTTATGGGTAACCAAATGTATTCAAAGGGCGAAATATTCAGTCTACTGGCCAAATATGTGTTTGCACATTGAAAATTTAATCAACAAGTGTATGGCTTGTAATAGATTTAATTCGTCAAATGCAAAAGAGCCGATGATAAATCAAGAAATAATAAAGCAGCCTTGGCAAAAAATAGGAGCCGATATATTTCAACTTGACAACCAATACTATTTATTGGTAGTGGATTATTACTCTAAATATCCCGAAGTAATAAATTTAAATAAGAATCTGACGAGTAAAAAAATAATTGATTGTTTAAAAGAAATATTTGCCAGACATGGAATACCAAAGATGGTAATGACGGACAGTGGTACTAATTTGGTTAGTCTGGAGTATCAACATTTTGCAAAACAATGGAATTTTCAAATGTTATCCTCATCACCCCATCATCAACAATCTAACGGCCTTGCTGAATGGACTATAGAAACTATAAACCGGTTAATCAAAAAATGTATAGTGAATGGTGAAGATATTAATTTTGCGCTTCTAGCTTTTAAAAACACTCCAATTTACGGCATATATTCCCATGCTTAAATATTAATGGCAAGACATTTAAAAGATTATTTACCAATTTCATATAACAAACTATCTCCAAAAATCATCAATAAAAAAGAATTTCATAATAGAATGTTTAATATTCAGAATAACAATAAAAAATATTATGACAAGAAAGGTGTAAAAGAATTATCGAAATTGAAAATAGGTATAAATGTTTGGTATCAAGAAAAGCCAAAAAGTAATTGGAAGTTAGGTAAGGTGGTAGAAATAATTAGACCGCAAACCTATAAAATTGAAAAAGGGGATGGGAGGTGTATAGTTAGGAATAGAATTTATTTAAGAACTGCTAAATTAATAACTGCTTAAGTTAATTTTCAATCTGAATACAATTCAACTTATGTATACGATTTGGAAAATGATAATTTGTTGTCTGTAAATTCTGATCGTAATAGTAATAATAATAGAGATAAGTTTAATAATAATGTAGAAGTCAATAATGATAAGGATGAGAATGTTAGTAGTAATAATAATGGTGAAGCCATTAACGATTATAACGATAAATCAAGTAATAATTCTAATTCAAGTGTATTAAATCCTATAAATCCAACAACAAGATATACAAGACTAGGCCGTTAAATTAAAACAAATAAATATAGAGATTATGTTCAATAAATAGGGGAGATGTCATATATTATAGAAAACCATTGTTAGACCCTTTAGATATAGATTCTTTGATGTATGAATGTAGAGAATAATAAACAGATAAAGGCCAGTTCAGGCCCGACCTTCTTGTAGTAAACATAATTTATTTTTACATCCCTTAAGAATAATAAGAACAAATATAACATTTTCCACGTTAAATGTAAATCCATAATAACAAAAAAAAAAAAAAAAGAACTCTAGACAACACTGTCACATATAAAATTAAAGATTTTAAAACAAATTGTTTTTTTTACTTTAAAATGCTTGAAATATCGACTACTTATCTTTATAAATAATCGATATTTCAAGCATTTTAACCTTTGTCAAAATGACGTGAGAATCTCCTGTTTTTTTGACGACATACATTACACGTGATTTTCACGTCGAGAACTGGTTAGAGGACGTTCACTGACGAATTATTACCAATTATTCACGTCATTATGACCAGCCTGTGCTACTTGGGCTGTACCATATATGAAGAAATTATTTTAAATCGATATGTTTGAATGTTTTTGCATTTATTATATTTTTATATCAGTTTATAATAAAAAATAAACATTATATTACGGAATTAGTTATGTTAAGTTATACCTACCTACCTGCTTACTTTGGTCTATCAACAGGTTTGAACTTCAAAATTGTCAGCTTAGTTGGTAGCATACATTATATAGCGATTTTAAGTATAACGAACGACACAGGCATATCATAATTCTCATTTATTTAAAACATCAAGTGGTTTAAGTAAAAGTAGTTTTACTCATAAGTAATTTTAAATATAAAATGAAAATGAGAAAGTCTATTCGTACATATTATATAACTATTCCTAAAATATATTTCTAATTATTTCAAAGTATTCTACTACAAAAGAATAAATTTGTAGCTGTTTAGTAATACTACACACAACAGCATACATTTGAGATACAAATTATATACATATCATTACTATTGTCGTTAATCAGATAGAATTTTAGAGTGACCCGCAGAAAGCGTGCCTGTACTATTTTCAAGCAAATAACGTTTATAATCAACTGAATTTAGAGCCACTTTAATTTTCTCTACCCTAAATAAATCATGATTATAAGAACGTATAGAACGCTGTTTTATAACTTTTTCTTTAGCTGACATTAAACATTCATAGTAATCATTAGAATCTATTTAATTTTTTACAATGTTGTATTTCACCCCCTTAATTTTTTTATACATTTATTCGAGCTATTTATTTTATAAGTATACATTTTAGATCTTAATCGTATAAAATTGGTGATGATATGGCCGGCTGCTTCATCCTTAAACAATCCCAAAACTTTTTTATTTTTTAATGATATACCGTATGAATTATTTACAGCAAAGATACTGGTATGGAATTTTTGTATATGCGTTTTAATAATATCTAAATATGCATTATCAAATATGATTTAATATATGAAGCTATCTGTATCTATGTACATTAATTTGCAATTTTTATTTGGTGAAATCTCTTTTAATATAAAATTATAATGAAAGTCATAGATAAGAGTTTTACGTATGTCTAGAATACACATTCCTATATAACCCGGTTTGTTAAGCACTATATCTGATTTATTTAGCTCTATAGCCACTAAATTTTCATAAAATATTTTATGGTTATGGAATAATGGGCTCGGTATTAGATTTTTAGCACCATAACGGCCTTCCCATTTTTTTTTTACATTGTCTATGTTTTCTAATGTTCTCCATTGTTTTTCCGAAAACGGCGATGTTCATTAATTTGAATAAATTTTTCTCAAAATCTGTATTAGCTTGCCGTCGGAATTTAGTATTCAAGTCTATATCTGGTTGAAGCCATAGTACTTGGCTAAATTGTAATATTTTATGAATTTTAGTCAAGACCAGACCATTCTGCAAGGCTTGTTTTAAATTTCGATAATGTATAATGTAATTTTTTTATTGGTAACTGTATTCAGTAATTTAACAGATTCAGAACCTGGTGGTCGTTCGTGATCTGCACAGAACGGCAGATCTTTATGTTTATCATGCAATGACATTGGATACTCTAAGTCTACCTCGAAAATATAACCAGTATCGGAATCATTAGGAACAGTAATAATATCTACCTCATTTACATTATTTAGCAAAGCAAAATTATCGTAAGGTAGATACTGAAACATGGTCCAACCACTTAGGTAATTGGCAGTTAAATATAATAAATATTTAGATGGCGTTGTAATGTCAAAATTCTTCATATATTTGTTGTGTGCCGCGGAGTATCTATTAGAACACACATAGAAACACCACCTCTTATGCCTTTTTCAATAAATAAAAGTTGAGAAGTTCTAATTTGAGAAGGCTAAGTCTACACTTAGTTATTTTCAACATTCAATCTCGAGCATATCCAGATAGCGTATGGTAGAAATCCGGCTCTAAACCATAAATATTTATACACTTACTTTTAAAGTTTTCAAATACATCAGCCAGCAAGAGAACATCTGTTTTCAAGTATAAGTCACTATAGTCGCTTAAATTTGTAATATTAAATCTTTTCGCAATCACGTTTGCATGATCAAATTCGACCTCACTGATATATGATTTAGTCAGTTTATTATAAAACAATTTCTTAGCTGGTAGTTTCGTTTCATTTAGTTTACTTAAATTATCTATATAATCATAGCAAAAAACAGGTTTTCTATGTGCTTTTTACACTTTCTATTCTTTCAAATAAGTAATATCCTACTTATTTGACCTATTGAAATTGGTAATTGCAAGCCATATGTTTTTAATAAATTCAAATAATGTGGATACGATGGAATTCTATCTGAATGATTAGTAGCAGGATAAAGTCCGGCACTAACGCTTCAATAAAAACGTGAATTATCATAATATTTTTTATGTTAAGACACGCCTTCTTATTGGAAATTTCTTTATGTAATAGTATATAGGATGAAGCAGCAAGACCGAATTTATATTTATTTTTATTTATTTGTAAATTAACTATTGCCTTCAGGGCCCACTATCACGTACTTGAAATTCACCCATTTTATGTAGTATTGTGTCAATAACGTCATTCTGAAACCAGTTTAATAAATCCGTGCCACTATCAATTTTTTACATTTCTAGTACGAAAATACTTATATTCCAAAATTTTCTTTGATGGTGATATATTGAATGCATAAACAGGTGTTTACTTTAAGTACATTTATTGATTTTAATATATTATGTACACGTCACTTAAAACGTTCAAAAGAATATTCTGTGGCAGCTGTGGGTCTTATGGTATAAATGCCTGTCCGGATACGGTTACTGAATGCAGAATTTATATCGTCCCAAATTATTCTGTCACTTCTCTTAGAAACTTTCTTGTAACAAATGTACGGCTTCCGAAAATAAATTTACTATATCACTGCATATATTAATAGCACTTTCCATGATGACTATATGGACACTTATACAGTTGAACACAATGCTAGTAACTTTATAATATTATAAGCTACTATAAATTTAATCTTTTGTAGTAGAATACTTTAACATTACTATGAGCATACGGCTTAAATACCTGATGCAGGTACCACCATCTCGAGCAAAATCATAATCCCTTTAATAAGAAATCCTTTTAATCTTCAAATCTTTACAAGAGAATCGGTGAGATTTTATGTTTTGCTAAATAAACAATTCAGATTCTAACATTTCTAGAAACATTTTTCACCCTTATAATCCTTTAATACAACTGACATCCTGTTATAGAGTTAGGGTGATTTTATCTTATATATTAAATATAAAGATTATTATTTCACGCATTCTAAAATTCCTTAAAACAAATGCGTTTTAAGTGCCGATCAACATCCACTGCTCCAGACCTAACTGATATTATAGCATTTGTAATTCGTTATAAAGATTTTCTGTTTTTACGATACTGGGGTGCATTATTTTTAATTTCGAAAATGTGAGGATGTTTTCAATATCTTGAAGAATTGAATCAATAATTTCGTACAGATTTATAACTTGATCCAAAAGTTTTCTAATAAAATATAAATCGTTATTATGTATAGAATTTTTGATTCTATAAATCAATAAACTGAGACTGCAGTACGACGTTAATGATTCTTAAACAGAGTATTAATTAAGTTGGCCAGCAAAACTATACCGTCGTTTTAACGGTCGCTTAATATTACTATGACGCACTTTTTCTTGCTTTTCCGTTTTGGCAGTTTTCCTGTTTTAAATTAGTTATATTAATTTGCACGCTTTCGCGAATTTGTTAGCATCTTTTTGCCTTATATGAGGCTGTACGTAAACGTCCTGACCTAGTTCAAATACAGTCGAGCTTTCCCTGTTTCTCTTAATTTTCCCAATTAGTTTTTCTTTATTTGTAATTAATTTTTTATTTAATTAATCATATAAAAGTTTTGTTTTATCTTTGTAATTTGAGACGTAATTACTTGTTAATATCTGTTCTATTAATATCAAATGTACTATCGCCTGAAATATGACGATTAACCACGTCAGTAGGCTTAATTTTGAACCACAGAATGGTTCGTAATCGTCAAAATTTTCTAAATATGTGTCGTAGCATTTACCCGATGATAAATTTTCCCGAATAAAATATAATGTGTCGGTCTCAAAATTGTTTTTTGAAACTTGAACATGAAATCTACGTTTTTTTCCCTACAAAATTATTTTAGTAATATCCAAATATCGAAATATCCAATAATTTGGACATTTTGATTTTCACTTCTACAAAATTTTTCTGTTTTTAAAGAATTGAGAAAAATGTAAAATAATCTGTTCGCAAGTGTTATTTAAAATAATGGTATATGCTGTACCATCGTATGCTATTGTTAAACAACATCGATTTCATGATTTTGAATTTTTTGGTATGGAATAATAATTTCTCCATTTTTAATTAATGTTCCTACTTTAATTATTTGTTTACAAATAATTATTGTTTACAACGTGGTGAAATCCTGATGTAATTAGAGCTAAGTTCTGTATTATGTAATAATTTAATTTTTGCAGAAGGTTATGTTAAAAATCCTTTTTCTAAATCTATTTTAGCCCGAAATAATTTTAGATTATCTATACCAATTAGTTCGTGAAATATGCTATGAAATTTGAATAAGAACAATTTTAATTGTATTTTTTCCGAAATGCTAAATATTTTAGATACAGGCATAGCAGTACTAAATTTATGGGTATACTTTTAAAATAAGGTTGATACTGTAAACGGATCATGTTTCAAAAAATTTTATAATTCTTGTCCGCAATATTAGGGTTAATAAATGATTTAGTAGTGAATCGATGATATATATATATATATCGATGGGAGGTTTTTAATAATGAGGGAGAATAGCTAAGATCACCGACTTGAACGGTAGTTCTTTTATTGATCGCGTTTAGCGGGTTGTATTTGAAAAAACTGGGGAAGTCTTTTTGACTTCGAGTCCATACAAAGGTCCTCGGAGCGGTTACATCGTTGCTAATAAAAGCAAAACCCAATCGGGGATTCTATAACTCGCTGCCAGATATTGTCGTTATTTGGCAGAGAGAACTGCCGGAGATGGTGCCCAAATTGGGGAGTTTTGTGCCTAATTGTGGTCCTGGGGGTGCAGTGTAAACCTGAGGAGGAGTGGATGCTACCCACTAGATGTTTATTGGCATACCATCAGCCAGAACCACCGTTAAGTATCAACAACAACGGCCAACAAGTATCTTTCCATCATATATTTTATGTATAACGTTATTTTTAGATTTATTGCCACTCTGCCTGGCTATCACCATATAGCTCATCTAGCCACAGCGAGTTATTTGTTCATTATCTTATTTGTTTTTAGTATTAACTAGTCATTTATTTTCTTTATGGCGGGAACCCGGGGTTGTAGCAGAGTTCTACGCATAAAACAGTAGAGTCCCTCCAGCCGGACTTGGTATTGGTAAAGGCTGGATGGCGTCCTAATTACAATAATTCATGACTATTTTTCTATGATCGAACCGACGAGACACCCAGTCGGTGACCACGATCCAGCTCTGCTACAATACACTGCTTCCCAAGGTAGATAATAACGGCTGGTTAAATTTTATAGAATTAACTTTGATTTTTTTTATTATACTGAATTTCATTTTCTCTGTTTAAATTAAGCAAATATTGTTTTGCTTGTACTTTATTAGTCATAATTAAAGCCTTTAATAATAACGCCTTTGCTACTAATGCTCCAACATCAACAAAGTAGCGTAACCTTTAACACCAGTTGTATTGTGATAATCTAGCACCCTAAATTTGTAAACTCGAGTTGTGGTTAGGTAATTTTGTATTCATTAATTTCATATCATTTCATTCATCATTTATATCCATTTATCATTTATTGTTGTTTTATCTTTTATATAATTTTTATCTCGCAAACAATATAAGTACAGATGTTACTTCAATATGTTGGTCAACATATTTTTGTAATTTGGTAGGTGACAATAAATTTGCATTAACGCGTAATTTGGATTAATAACAGATGATAGCTATTCTTATTTTCTTTGTTCAGTAAATTTTTCTTTGTTTGTCTGTTGTTAAAATACTTGTTATTGACCTTAAGCTTGAAACCTTTTTATTGTTGGATATTTCTCCTGAGAAGCAAATAATCTTGGGAAAATACAGCTCTATTTTCCGATCTATTTTTTTTTACTGTTTTTCGAAGATAGAATAATTTCGTTATTGTTTGATTCATTTTTATAGTATTTTTGGTATTTTTAACTACAATTAGTAAACGAATTAGCAATAATTTGAAGTCCAACACAAACTAAACAAAAAGTTTTGTTTCCATACGATAATAGTTGCCTGTTTGTTGTTTTGAGCATTTTTTCTTGTTTGCTAGTTGTTCTTTCCTTTTTTTTGCGGATATCTCGTCCTGTTTTTCTGGCGTGAAAAATAAGTTTATTTAAATAATATTGTTGTATTCTAGATATGCTATTTTTATCGGTATTATTAATTATTTCTTTAATTCAAATATTAATTTAACTTTTACAATGGTTTGTGTAATTTGGATTACTTGAGTAGGGATATGCTCGTTTGGGAAGCATGTTTACGGAGTTTGGAAATTGATGAGTGACAGAGTGAAGCCGAAATCAGATCTTCAGTAGGGGTGCTGATGAGATTAGAAGGTTTTAATGAATCTTTGTCCGGCCTTAATGTAACGATAGATCTAGTGACCGAATTAGAATTTATATATACATATATATATATAATATATATATTATATATATTATATTATATATAATAATAAATAATATATAGGAATTTTAGCTGAGATTGAAAAATTAGCCATTAAATAAGATCAAGAACACTCAGATAAATGTAGAGCTCGATTGCAACATCTGTTCCACCGTTTAAAGTATTCTCCGATTTCAGCCAACCATAAAAAACAAAAAGACCAGCTTTTTATTGACAACTTGTGCGTTTGGGATAAGTTAGAAAGCGTTAGTCCCGCAACAGTAACTTTATCTTCACGGACTGCGAGAAATTCAGTTTCCGATACTTCGTTGGTATGAGATCAAAATTCATACTGTGATGTAAGGCGTTTAGCACCTTAACCATCTTTTCACTCTTCGTATGTACCTGTGCATAAATGGAATTTAAAATTTCCATTAGAGAGAAGTGTTAAAGTTAGAAGAAAAAAAGTATCGTTCAGATTGTTATCGACCACTTCCACAACGACGCGATAATTTAGTTGAGTTTGATTTTGCATCAGTAGCAGCTGCATTCGGTAATTTCCATATTCAGGAATCTGCGTTACCACATAATAATCAGAAAAACCTTGTAAATAACCCTAATCAAATAGTTTCGGGGAACGTTTATAATGATCATCAATTACGTAATCAGAATCAGCGCCAAAATGTAAATTATACTCCTCAATTTAATCAAAATTCTAATTTTCATCGAGCACCTCAGAATCCAAATTTAAGTACTAGAAACCCTATTAGTAATAATTTTTGCCGTGATAGTCGTAATAATAATAATAGTAATTGTAATAATACCCGAAATGGTACCAATTTTGCTAATAATCGCCCTCATAATGTTAATAATAATAATAATCGTCCAATTAATCGTAATTTGTTGAATCAAACAGTGACGAGAAATCAAAATTTGTCATGTTTTTAATGTGGTAGGGCCGGTCATTTTCGCTCTGACTGTAGAATACCTTCCAGCAATTGCGGGCGGCCAGTCAATAATTGTTCTTGTTCGGGATAGGGGAGACGCGAGGCGCGATACACACTAATCGTGTTCCCGCTCAAATTGTTTCTGCAAATAATTTTGCAAATAGCGATAGCACTTGTCGTTTTAATAATAGTAAAAGCAATGATTTTTCGTTTGGTAACAGTAATAGTTATTCTAGTTCAAATGATAATTTGCATAGTATTTTAGATTCAGTTTATAATAAAAATAAAGCCGTATTAGATTATTTATTTTCGCATTTGAATGGCGATGACCGCCCTTATTTAAAAATAAATATTCTAGGTCATTCACTTCTTGCTTTTTTAGATAGCGGTGCAACAAAAACTAATGTAGGACTGCTGGGGTATGAACTTTTATTATTATTGGGTTTAAGTTTGAATAAAATTGAGAGTATTTTTAATATAGCGAACGGTGTATCTTGTGTTAGTGTCGGACCAATTTGTGCAGCTGTAACTTTAGAGAATAAGACAAAATTTATAAATATTTTAGTTTTACCAGAACTGCCTCATATAATGATTCTCGGTGTAGATTTTTGGAAATCTTTTGAAATTATTCTCGACCTACGTAAGGATGTGTGGCATTTTAAGTTGTCTGGATGTATGCAAGGCATTTTGGCAGGTTAAATTAACAGATGACTCGAAGGAGTGAACTGCGTTCACGGTACCTGGAAGAGGTCTATTCCAGTTTTGTCGAATGCCGTTTGGTGTGACCAATGCTCCCGCTACATGGCAGAGGGCTATTGATAATGCTTTGAGCACAGACTTGGCAGAACGTTTATGTTTATTTTGACGACTGATCAGCAAAACTTTTGAGGAGCACTTGTCGTTATTAAAAACTCTTTGTGATCGTTGAATTGCTGCTGGTTTTGTTCTCTCCAAAAAGAAATGTAAGTTCTGTGTTGCCGATTTGAAGTACCTCAGTTACGTAGTAGATAAGGACGGACTACACCCTGATGCAGATAAAGTTTCAGCTATTTTAAATATTCCTTCGCCGACTAATGTGAAACACATACGTACCTTTATCGGTACTGCATCCTGGTATAGGCGATTTATTCCAGATTTGTCCACAATTATTGCACCAGTTGCGGCATTAATTAAGAAAAGGGTTAAATGGGAATAGACAGAAAAATGTGAAACTGCGGTAAGAACGTTAAAAGAGTGTTTGGTGACCGCATCAATATTGACTTGTCCAGACTTTAACAGTGAATTCCAACTGCAAACAGACGTTTCAGCGTACGGTATTGGCGCTGTTTTAACCCAAAAATTTGACAATGGAGAGAAAGTTATCTGTTATTTAAGTAGATCGTTATCTAAACAAGAGCAGAAATTTACAGTAACAGAAAAATAATGTTTTTCAGTTATATGGAGTGTAGAAAAACTTCGTCCTTATTTGGAGCATACGCATTTTACTGTGATCACTGATCATCATTCGTTGTTATGGTTGCACAATCTTAAAGTTCCATAAGGCAGATTAGCCAGATGGGCTTTACCTTTACAGCCATATAATTTTACTTTGATTCATCTTCCAGGTAAAGACCATGTGGTCTCTGATTTTCTTTCGCGTAGCGTGCCGCAAGTCAGCAGCATCGAATTCGCTAACATCCATGCGTCATTTAAAAACACTAATGATAGGTGGTATCAGAACATGGTACAGAACCTGGAATCGCATCCACGTAAATATTCTGAATGGCGCTTAAAGAACGGTTTTTTATATAAACATGTAAAAATCCATTAGATGCAATGTCTAGCGATCCATGGAAATTAGTAGTTCCAAAGGGAAGCGGATAGCTGTTATTTTTAGAGCTCATGGGGCATCATCATCGGGTCATTTTGGAGTTTTCAGAACTTTTTGGCGTTTACATGAACGTTATTGTTGACTTAAAATGCGTGCTGATATAAGCCGTTATATTAAATCATGCAGAAGTTCTGCACTGAATAGAGTGGAACAAAACTACCTAAAAAAACTACGATAAAACTCTATTCGGTTTTATGGGAAAACGACCAGAAGTAAAAGAACCTTTTCATCTGATCAGCCTAAATTTTATTGTCCCACTTCCACGATCAAAACAAGGGCATACTTCAGCATTGGTAGTTTCTGATAATTTCAGTAAGTTTGTTTTTGATTGCTCCTTGTAGGGTGGCCAATGCTAGGTTCCTCACTAAGCGCAAGCCATTGCTTGCGCTATTAAATCAGCCAAAAGCGAACTCACAGGGTATACCCCATTTTATGTTAATTTCGGCAGGAAACACCGAATTTCTGGAAAAGAGTATTCCCTATTCTGAAATCCAACCCCTGATTTTCCCCTTAATCAAGTGGGAAATACAATCAAAAATTTGAAAGATATTTATAATAACGTTAAAATTAAAATAAAAGCATCTCTCGACCGAACAGCGAACAACTATAATTTAAGGCGACGCCCAACAACAAATTATTTTGTCGGTCAACAAGTTTGGCGAAAGGACTAATCTCTCTCAGATGCAATAAATCATTTTAGTAAAAATTAGGCTCCTGAGTATGTTGGCCTTTTTATTATTAAAAGAAAAACAGTATATCTTACCTATGAATTGCAAGATGCCGATGGTGTATCTGGCGGATTTGGCACATTGATAAATTGAAACCTTTTGTTCCTCATGATGATTCTTATTATGAAACGTCTCGGGATTCTGGTTAATTTATTATATAACATTTTTTTTTTATAAGTGAAATCGCCGCTTTTAATATATTTTTGCTTATTTATTTTTCTATTCTAGTCTATTTAATACACAGATAAGAATTATTTGTGTGTACGTATTCAATTTCGTTAGTATAATATTTATTTATACATTTTATTTATTGTGTCTTTTGATATTGCATTCGCAGTTTCTTATTTTATTATTTTTCTTCGAGTTGGGTTAATTATATTCAATCAATTTTATCCATATAAGATTGATGTTGCACGTGATAGCTCGCTATGTTACAATGAACAGTTTAATATAAATAGACTTTTTTATTATTAGTATTATAGTATACCTAACGATACCTATTGTGTTATTATTAGTCATGAATTAAAAATTTTATTTTATTGCGCTACCGGTCTGGTTAATTTTTGTGTTCCTTTTTGCCAATCTTTTTGCGTATATATTATGCGTATGGACAGTTCTTGTTAGACCTTAACAGGAACTTAAAATAAGCCAGTTATTAACTTTATCGGAAGTTGTTACACCTAGTGTGTAATTTTTATTTGCGGTTCCGCTTCAATTATTTTTTGTTCGACCCTGGCGGGTTTCGTGTTTAATAAGTTAATAAGGGTGTATACACGTACTTTTCTGGATTAGGTTGACGTTTGTATTTCTGTTTCATAATGAACCTCCAGGTTGTCACGTGACCTGTTTAAGTAACTTTTAAAAATAAAGTCCCGACCAAATAAAATAAAGCAAAAAAAAATTTTAAAATTAATTTAAAAAGCAATAAAAAAAATAAATAAATAAGAAAATATTGTAATAAATAAATAAAAACATATCGTTAGGTTGTAATCTGTTTTTGCCTGTTTAGCGTGTTCGCACTGTTTTTTTTTATTTCGTTTTAATAATTTAATTTTAAAACGAATTTTAAAGTTTAAATTTTTACAGATTTTCAATCTTTTAATATTAAAATTTGGTCGTTAATCAATTTTAGAGTTTAGAATTAATTTGAAATTTGATCAAGAACCTTTGAGAGGGCATTGAAGGATTGGCTGTCTTAGTTATTAGATTAATTTATTATTTAATATGCCATATTAAGCTTTGAAAATTAGTGTTAATTAATCTTATTGCGAAACATTCCCTAAGATAAAATTTCAGTCTAATAACATAATTTAATTTCTTTTTCTAACGAAACAAGAAGAAAATCATAATTGCGATGGTATTGTCTCAACTAGGATGGTCGACTCGAGTCGCCGATAATGCTAGCGTGTTCATTTTCCAATACAAAATGCAATTACCCACTTAATGTTTACTCTTAGAAAAAAACAACTATGTTATATTTTTTTTAATTAAAAATAAATTTTTAAAGCAATAACTTAGATATAATGCAATTGTTTGGAGTATGAAGTTTAGTGAACATTTAGATTAAATTATCATAAAAGAAATATCTCCATGAAACAAAACATTTTTTTCAATTTAATAAACCGTACAAATAGAATGTTTGGGAAGACCTGAAACTACCTGGGATGACATAATAGAAAAGATATTATAAAGAATAAGAATACCGATTAGTGAAGTTAGTAGGATGGCAAACAACAGGAAAGAATGGAGAAAGTTTAGCGACGCAATGACGTGAAGCAAAAACGAATAAGCCTAGAGAAAGAAAGAGAGAAAAAAGAAAAAAAAGGATAAAGACTAACAAGCCTACACCAGAAATGGTAGACAGGCTTTACGATATATATATATATATATACAAATAGAATGTTCTAATTTAATTTCGAAATCAAATTGTACATCGTATAATAGGTACAACATTATGTGTCAGCTAATAAAAAGCACGTGGCATGAAATAGTTATACAATTTTACACTTGGTACTAAGATTTGTTACTATGCTGTATTCATCAATGTCAACTTGTTTAATAACATTATATTAACTTCGCTTTAGTCGTTCTTTAAAAGTAAAAACAAGAAACATAAAAATATTCTCCTAGCAAGTTATTGATAAATTTCTTGGGATTGTTTTGTTAAAATGAGAATTGAAAATAAAAAGGAAAGAGAGAAAAACAGATTAGAAAGAAACACTTTAGTGGAAACGTAAAATTAGATTAGTTAAATGTTGAATTTGGAGCGAGTAACTTTGGTTTGATTTTAACTTTTTTGAAAGTATTTTGATATATCTTCTAAACAATTATGGGAAACTATATTACAGCAGAATGGTGCGATATTTTGATCATTTATAGAGACACTCGTGACAATGCAGATGTTGCAAAAGATTATATCGATAGCGATTTCCAGAGAGACAATATCCTTGTTAACGGACATTTGTTAATTTAGTGCAAAGGGCAAGAGATGCTGGTTCAGTAATTCTCTACTCAGTACTTCTACTTACTGAAGTAGCGAATTACTGAAGTAGTTAGTACTTCAGTACTAACTACTTCAGTATTAGCAATTAGGCGTTCAAGCAGAAGGAGACATTTTAAGCATGAATAAAAATAAACCGTTGGCCAGTATACAAGAAATTACCCGACATGTCGAAGTTTCCAATGCCACAGTGATGCGTATATTACGGGAAAATGGACACTATCCGTATCACATACAACGTTGTAAACTCGCTATTTGCCCAAATTGTAAAATAAGGATATAGGTGTTTTAATAATATTGTATTTACAGTATTAAGTATGAAAAATACAAAATCACAATATTAGTACTATAAACTCTAAGAGATACAAAATAAAAAGAGTACCAACGATAAGGAAAAAAAAATAATTTAATAAAATGATGGGTGCCCAAAAAGGATCAATTTTTATTTTAACCTGGTGCGCCCCTAAATGCGAGTTAGAATCACCGGCTTGGTTTACCGTTGGTTTTATCGGCGCCGCTGGAATTTTAGTAAAAATCCAGAACCCTCACGATGTTAAGTGAGCAGGTAAGCTAACCAGGAAAAATACAAGTGATAATAAAAATAATATATATACATATATATCGTAAAGCCTGTCTACCATTTCTGGTGTAGGCTTGTTAGGCTTTATCTTTTTTCCTTTTTTCTTCTTTTTCTTTCTTTCTCTAGGCTTATACGTTTTTGCTTCACGTCACTGCGTAGCAAAACTTTCTCCATTTTTTCCTGTTGTTTGCCATCCTACTAGCTTCACTCATCGTTATTCTTCTTCTTTTTAATATCTTTTCTATTATGTCATCCCAGGTAGTTTCAGGTCTTCCCCTTTTTCTTTTCTGCCCAGGTCTAGCTTCCCATACCCTTTTCACTTGTCTTTCCTGTCCCATTCTTTTCAGATGGCCCCACCATCCCAACTGCCTCTTCTCTATGTATTCGTGTATCGCCTCTATTCCTAGTTCTTTTCTTATTTCTTCATTCTTGATTCTTTCTCTCTTTGTCACTCCCTTTACTCTCCTCATGTACTTCATTTCTATGAAGTACATGAAAGTACGTTTATTTTAGTTTTCCTTGTTATTTCTTTTTTCCCCACAATCGTATTGCTGATACTGTAAAACACTTTCATTGCTTTTCCTACCCGGCTGTTAATTTCTTCTTCTTGCTTTCCTGAACTAGTTATTTCTACTCCCAAATATTTCCATTTCGTCACTTGCTCCAATTTTAGTTTATCTACCATGATTTTTATCTCATGTTGTTCCCCGATCACCATTACTTTTGTTTTCTCTTTACACATCTCCATTCCGTTCTCTCTAAGTGTTTCATTCCATTTATTTATGCTTGTCTGCAACTCTTTTTCGTTAGATGCTATCACCATTATATCGTCCGCAAATGCTCCAATCTTTACTTCAACTCTCTGCATATAATTCCATCTCACGTCAAGTCCTCTAATTCTTTCTTTCGCTTTCCTTATTATTTTGTCCATGTAAATATTAAATAATGTTGGACTTAGTCCTCCTCCCTGTCTTAGTCCGTCTTTCGTTTTAAATTTTTTTGATTGTCTGTTTTTGACTATCACGCTATTTGAGTTTTCTTCATATATTTTTTTTATTAATGAAATCATTTTCCTGCTTATCTCTTTCTCTGCCATCATCTTCCACAATCTATCTCTTCTTACTTTATTAAAAGCTTTCTTTAAATCTAAAAAACCCATGTATGTAGGAAAAAATTACTTCTTTGTTTAGTGACGGGAAATAATTTTTTTAAGATGAATATTGGTTAACAAGGTTCAAGTTAGTTTATTCAATCATAAATACAGAACACAATTAATAAAATACAAATTTATATGAACATCTCCAAAATCTATCTCCCCGTTTTCTTTTTATTTCCATACAACCTTTTTTCATTGCTCACTCCGATTCATTCCTACATGTATACATTTTTTCTCCTTTTGCTTGTTTTTTCAACTATCTGATTAATCGTAAATATATGGTTTTGAATGCTTCTGCCTTCCCTAAATCGTGACTGTGGTTCGTCCAGAGTTTTCTCTATATAAATTTTTATTCTCTCGTTTATCATTATTTCCAACACTTTCATGTTGGATTTAATACAGTAATTCCTCTGTAATTATTACAATCTTTCTTATCTCTTTTCTTAGAGATTGGTACTATCAGTGCATGCTGCCATTCTTTAGGTATTATTTGCTCTTTCCATATTTTGTTATATATATCCAGCATTACCTGCTTTCTCTCTTCTCTCATATATTTTATAATTTCAGTCGTTATTGTGTCACTTCCTGGTGCTTATCCATTCTTCAGTTGTTTTATGGTCTTTTCCAATTCCTCCATATTAAATTCCTCTTCCTCGTCTTTGCATACCTTCCTCTCTGTATTGTTTGCTTCCCTTGTATCGTTCCTCTCTATATTGTCTGACAGCAGCTCTTCAAAGTATTGCTTCCATCTTTCCATTATTTCATCTTCCTGCTTCAATATTTTTCCTTCTTTGTTATTTATATATGTACCACTGTTGGTCTTTCCTTTTCTTATTGTTCTTAGTCTACTATAGAACATTTTTTTTCTCTCTGCAGCTTCGTTTTCTAATTTATTGCCGAATTCTGCCCATTCATTTTTTTTCGCCTCTAATACTAATTGCTTCACTATTTTCCCTTCCTCCTTGTAACACTGATACGTTTCTCTATTTTTTTTTGTAAATATTCCTTCCATTTTTCCTTTTTTAATCTCACTCTTCCCTTTATCTCTTCTGTCCACCATGCCGTTTGTTTTATTTTCTTATTTCTTTTTATTTTTCCACACACTTCCAAGCTTATTTGTAGTATCATCTTTTTGAATTCCTCCCAACTCTCTACCAAACTTAATGCCTTCCATTTCTCATTTCTGCTCTCGATCATCCCCTTCATTTTTTCTCTATATTGCTTTGCCACCTCTCCGTCTTTTAGCCTATACTCTTTTATTTTCTCACATTCTATCTTATCTTCTTTTCTCTCTCTGCTGTCTGATTTTAGTGGTTTCTTTATCTTTGATATAACCATATAATGATCACTTCCCACTTCCGGTCCTCTTGACACTTTTACATCTACTATGTTCTTTCTATTTTCATTTCCTGCTACTATGTAGTAGCAGGAAATCTCTACCTTTAATTCTTGTACAGTTGGCGCATTTTATCTCATTTTTCTCACAATCTTTCTCCTCATGTCCTTCCTGTCCACATCTGTAACATACCTCCGCTCTTGTACAGTACTTGGCTACATGCCCATAGCAGATCGCGATCTTTACATATTCCTCTACCTGTTTTACAGTAAAATCTATCAGTAATTTTCCTTTTTTTACCACGTATTTGAATATCTCCTTGTCAGCTTCTACTACCCAGTCCTCCAAATATTGTTTACTGTTCCTAAAGACATTTTTTTTAACTGCTTTCATTACTGTCTTCACCTCTCTAATCCCCACCATTTTCCTTATTTCTTCATTTTCTCTTAATATTTCGTTTACTATTTCTTCTTCAGTATATCCTTGCTCAATTTTTTTATTATAAACAACGGCTTTGTTTCTTTCATTTTCCTCACTGTTATTGTTTTTACTTCCTCCAGTTTCTTCCCTATTTGCTCCTGTTGTAGCTGGTTTCTGCACTTCATCACTACCAATCCACTTTTAAATTTTTTTATTTCCTTTATACCTTCTTCACCTACTTCTTCTATCGTAAGGTTTTCTCTTATTTTTTCCATTACATTCTCCCCTTCCGCCGCTTTCACTGTTATTTCTCTTATTTTTTCTGGTGTTTTCCATCCCTGTATCTTTTTTGTACCATTTTCTTTTTTGCTTTCCGTGATCGCCGCATATGTCGTTTTGCTTCTTTCTTGGTTTATTGTACTTCCCACTGTCAATTCCAATATTTTCGTTTCTAATTTATTCATTCTGGTTTTAAATTGTTTCTCTATTTGTTCCAGTCTTTGTTCTACTTTATCTTATTTTTCTGTTCTCTGGTTTTTCTCTTCATTCACTATTTTTTCATACACTGTGGCGGTCATTTTACCTACTATTTTCTCTATATTTTCTGTGCTTTTTTCTATTTGTTCCCGAGTTAGCCCTTCTTCTCTTTTATTCCCCTCTTTAAATACCCTAATTTCCTTTTGTATCATTTTGATTTGATTTATTATCTCCTCTGAATAAAAATAATAATTAATAAATAAAATTAATAAAATTACATTTAAGCCAATGGGACATTTAATAGATTATACTACCAATCTCAAAACAAACTTTCAAAGCCAAATTCGGAGTGGACATGTGACGATGCCCTTTAGAGCATAGAGTGAATATAAAGACTGAAGTTACGTATAATTTTACTCAGGTAAAATAGTTATCAAATAGGAAAAAAATTGTAAATTAAAAAATACAGTATGAGTTCTACTTGCGGTTGCTGGTGTTAGAGTTGATGGTAGGTGTGGTGGTGGTACTTTCCCAGAGCTGGTGACACTGGAGTGATGGTTTCTCCAGGCTGGAAGCGATGTTGCGAACCAGGGCGATGATTAACCAATTACAATATTCCCTCTACAGGGCTTTCGAAGGCCCAACCAATGGTTAAGGCACTTCAATGATTCTTCGTGGTGAAGGTGAATCCCACTCAAACGGATTTAAATAGGTTGCCTATTTTGAGGCACAAACCATAATAAGTACCCACAAAAATTGCGTACTGAAACTATATAGATGGTTCCCCACCAGGAGTTATAGTAGTCGAAAATGAGCTTTATTAAGCGCTACACGAAAATCAGCGCAAAGTGACATAGAAAATAAATTAAATATAAGACAATATCCTGACAATAATCTTCTTTTATTTAATGTGATGTGTTAATCCTTTTTGTTATATTGCATCAATTATGTGTGAAAAAATGTAGATGCCACTCTCAGTAAGAGACTATTCTTAGTTGACACACGAAAAAAATTATGTAAGTATCTCTTTGGTACCACTATTTATTTTAATGGCGTTTTCAATTTAAAATGTGAGTGATTGAAACACAAACACTGCACATTTGCTTCTTTGCTAGTAGCTATGCAGCGGAGCATTGCAAAAATGCTTTTTGTTGTATCAAAAAAGTTTGATTTATTCCACAGATGCCAGTACTATGAGCAAACACAACATTAAACACTGCATTTTTTATTTTTTTGGGCTATAATTTAATTCGTTCTACGTCTTTCTTATTACTTAATTATTTAACATAGTCCTCCATACACCTACGATATTAAATTATATTTTGCAAAAATTTATAAATAATTTATAGTAATTGCTATAATTAATATATAATAGAGGCATCGGTTAAAGTTTTACATTCGGTATGTTTAGTACATGGTATGTTTAAAATTTGAAATTTAAATAACCAAACAATTTTAAAGTCAACCTATTACATATCTAATGTATTTTCAGGAAAACCTATCATTGTTAAACTATTGTTGCAGGAATTTAATCCAACGATTGAGACAATTGAAGCGAAGAATAATCATATGTGGATTTAGTCTTCAGCTATGTCAGTAGCTGACACATATGACCGCCAAATCGAGAGTGGCAGCAAATGATTGCCCTTGACACACCACTGCATATCTGCTGGACACATATGTTGAATATTTAAATCATGTGAGACATATGAAAACATTTAGAACAAGAAAGAATTATTGAATAAAATTTCTAAGGACTTATGTTATAAATTTAATTTGAATAGAATAGGATCGCAATGTAATATTTGTCACCAGACTGTTCTAAGATATAGAAGTTTGCTACAAAGACTAATAACACTTTTAGCTTTTGATTGTTCCCGTTAGAACCTTAGAAGCTGATAATGAGATAGCTAAAATAGCAGTAGTAGATAATTGGGTGATCTGAAATTATAAAACAGTGCGTCTGGCTTTATAAGCCATGACAAAACAAAAATTAAGGCACAAATTAAAGAAGGAATCACGCATCGAAAGCTGATCCCTTACTAAAGATTCATAAGACAGGGTAGAAAAACTGCAGCGAAGTCATCAAGATAAATTGGACGCATTTAAAGCTGCAAATGGAAAATTAATACCCATCTTATATAAAATGCAAACATTTTTCTTTGTTTAAAATATAGTGGTCAGTGCGTTGTTGGTGTAGCGTCAATACTGCCACTTCAGCTTTTGAAGCTAGTATCAAGTCAACTGGCAAAAAGTTATTAAATATTTTGGCACGCGAACATATTTTCAAAACATATTTTTATTTGCGTTAAGAATACTGTTTTTGCCTTCATCAAATGCAGCAGCAATAAAGATGATTTTATAATCTATATAATAAAATTGAATGTTGTTTGTACAGCGAGGTGCAGTTTCCCAATTCGACCACCAGATAGCAGCACTGCAGTGCTTACCAGGCGGTTAAATACGTTAATTAATTACTTATTGTCAATATAAATAAAACATTTATACGGCTATTTTCGCGGTGCTGATCCGGAAGAAGTTCCGGATACTCATAGTAATCAGCAACGATAGTAATCAACCCGCACGAAGTCGGATTTAGACACTAGTATAAAATATAAGTTACCAAGCCCCCTGACAACAGATACTTTAAATTATATTTTAATATCAGATATCAGTTTAGCATTTGTTGTAAGAACTGTAGAATTAAGCTGTAGGAACTTCGATTCGATGTCTCATTATTCATATCTAAAATACATCTAGATGGTAGGGAAGTGCAACAACCTAATAGCACTGAATAAATAATTGAAACTTGTTTTATTATAGATAATGTATTTATTGTATATACATATTTAAGTATATTGTTTTGTATTTTATAATTCATTAAACAAATTAATTATAATGTGTTAATTTTAGTTAACAATGTCTTTTTATAATTAATGTGACCTTAGATTGTATGTATTGAGTATAGAATGTGGAAGAGGAATCGTCAATTTCATACTGTCCCTAATATTTATTGTTGCAAAAGTTAAGTTTGTTAAAATAGTTATAATTATCTTATTAAAAACAGATAATAATTTTAGTTGTTTTCGCCATTCGGAAATTTGAGATTTTGTGTGATCTTAAGCGAGCGGATTTGTCAGCTTCAATCAGAGACAATGGGCTTAACCTAACATCTGATTTGTTTAAAAATTTATAAAATTCTCTTTGTAAACCCAAATGTAAAAGTACATAAATAAAATTCATTCTCTTTTTTTATATTTCAACTTCTCTTTAAAGACTCCAACCGGTCTTGAAAATTTTAATTTGAAAAAATTGTGCCATATTTCAGTTGTTATTGGTTCAAATTGCTTGACATTTTCGAGGCCATTATAATATTGTGCCTCCTATACGATGTGTAATTATTTGCAATTAATATTGACACACCCTGTATAATATTCAGATTTTGAATCTCTTACTTGTCATTGTAGTTTTTTGTACTTATCTATCTTTACTGCTTACTGAATTAAAAAAAGATAGAAAATGCGAAGAAATGATAGGTAAAATATACTACATCTTATATATACCTACCATACAATAAATAAATTAATATATATTGTGAATATCTCGTAATGGCGGTTATCAGAACAAAGCAATCACTACTGTGATCAGACGTAGTTGGAACGTTTCAAAAAAGTTGATACAGAGTGTAGAGTTGTGCGTTAAGGGGGAAAAAATTGAATTGATCGGAAAAAGCTTGATGAAATATTTGAAGATTGTGTGAAAAGTTGAATAATTCACAGTTAATGACATTGCGATATATGAGAGTCTTAGAATAAAGAACTGAAACAAATATTAAAATAAACAATATTTAGTTATTGTTTATGATCAGAACAACTTGTATATAAAATTGCTTTTTAAAATATCCGGGAAATTTTGAGAAATATTTAATATTAAATTTGATATATTCACTAGGCGCTAATACACTATAACTGGGCGTAATTTGAAAGAAATTCGATATGCTGTCGGAAAGATCTTTTGCGTTGATTTTATATGTCCATGAATATCATCCATTATATGTCAGTAATAAAGGTGCAGTACATATTTCAGAACACACCTAGAGAGAGAGAGAGACTCAAATTTAATATATTCTTTTTTGCTTGCAAGTGCTAAGAAGTAATAGTCCCATTTTTACCACAGTTTGACAGTTGATACACATTTTATCTGCACTATGTGATAGTTTAAATGATTTTCCTGCAATCAGTAAATTATTCTCTTCACCATTATCGACTTTACAAATAACTTCAATATCACTATCCCCATTTGACGGCGGTGAATAACATAAGTTAATGGTTGCGTACTCATTTGGAAGTAGAATTCCTTAAAATGTAATGGCACAGTACTAACCGGGATCACATGAACGCTCTCAATAAACTGTAACTTACCTTTACATGGCTCAATGATTAAACATTGATTATTAGCATTATATCCCAAATTGTTCAGTAAACGCATGCCTTTATCAGTTAATATGTTGCTGTTACATTTAACTGGTAAGTGAAAAATAATTTTCACTATTTCACCAATAGAGCTGGCTAAACTTGATGAATTGTTATTTGCATTTGTGACATTGTTCCATTGAATATTATAATTGGTTATACTTTCAGATTTCTTAGATTCCTTAAATTTTAATTATTAATTACTTATGTTAGGTATTACTAAATAAATATTTTACCTTAGTTACCATTAAATTAGTGATCTGAATATAATAATCAAATGACAATAATTCAAATTTAACCATTACTGGACTAACATTTGTTATAACAAAAGCTTGCTGTGTAGAGGATCCAAGGGGAACGCATGGGAAATTAATAATTGAAGGTGACAATTTCACCGTTGGAAACACCACTTCACCTTGCAAAAATATAACGTCCTAAAAGAAGTGAAATTATAATTTCCACTATAATTTTTTTTAACAATTGTTACGTTCTACTAACGTGAATTCAGCTGGGTGTAAAAATTATAAAACTTGAAAAATTAAAAATTGTATCTTTAATAAAATTATTTAAACAAATCAACAAATGAGCAAATAATTAAGCATAAGTATTACACTAAATAATAACATTATCACTAATATTTATTTAAACACCTCAAAACTATTCAGTTAGAGATTAATCGAACGGATATTTATTTAAACATATTATTTATTTAAACGACGCGTTCAAGTATTAGATCACAACTGTCTCAGCGGAGAAATCTGCGCCTTATATACACCAGTTTACATTCCAGAATACTCTGGAGTTTTAAAATATTCTGCCCTCAGGCTATATACGTCACATCTGCTAGAATATTGCAGTGTTCTAGAATATTTTAGTGTTCCAGAACATTTCAGTGTTCTAAAACATTCTAGTGTTCCTGAATGTTCAATAATTTTCGACTACTTGTGGGCCCAGACCTGCCAGAATATGTTGGTATATGATTATTCGTTACACAGTAAAGATTTGTAGTCGAATTTGGAAGAGTAGACATCTGACTTATGACACCTAAATAAATATGAAATGGTAATAACCAAGGTGCAGACTAAATCAACATAAGAGCATATTCAGATAAAGTTAGGTGCAAATAATAATTTAATTGATAAGTAGAAATGTGTACAAAAACATAATGTAATTGGTAAGAACAATTAAATATTATTTAATTTTTGGGAAAAAAACAGGTTGGTAGTAAAACCAAATAACAAAAACTGCTTCAGTTTCATTGAAGGAACTGAACGGTTAAAATAATTTATTCTAAAGATAATAATTAAAAATAAAACATATTTTTTGCGAATAAAAAAATAAACTATTCATTTCATTTATTACCGTTACAAATATATAAAATACAAAAAATTCTGAGAAACTCATGTAAATAAGTAAAATAAGTATAAAAATTTCCTGATAAAGAGGATAGCAGTTACCCACTAATTGACTATATGCCGCGACGGATACGACGTTGTTTATGATTGGTTGAGGCATGAAACCAATACAACATAAACTTCGAGCAGCGAACATTTTTACGTGAAAATATTACTTACTTTACATAAGTAAATAACTTACTTAAATTAAGCCTAATGCAGAATTGTATAGTCTGTATACCGAAATTGATAAAATATTATGAAACGTTTGCTTATGTTACTTGCATTACATATTAAAAGTCTTATATTTAGTTTTAGTAATATGGAATCTAGATATTTAGTTGTCTATAGGAATGAATCATAGTATTTGCACGGTACGCTCAGTAGAATATCATCCATTATATGTTAGTAATAAAGATGCAGTACATATTTCAGAACACACCTAGAGAGAGAGAGACTCTAATTTAATATATTCTTTTTTGCTTGCAAGTGCTAAGAAGTAATAGTCCCATTTTTACCACAGTTTGACAGTTGATACACATTTTATCTGCATTATGTGATAGTTTAAATGATTTTCCTGCAATCAGTAAATTATTCTCTTCACCATAATCGACTTTACAAATAACTTCAATTTCACTATCCCCATTGAATAGCATAAGTTAATGGTTGCGTACTCATTTGGAAGTAGAATTCTTTAAATGGCGCCCTAATAACATCAATTTTAAATTAATTATTCAATTAACGAACCCATGAAACACCCAGTCAGTGATCCAATCCAGTTCTGCTGCAATCCGTTGGTTCCCAAAGTAGCTAACGGCTAACTTTGTTCACTTGGATTGTGATAATTTAGAACTCTAAACGTGAAGCCCGATTTCTTTAAACTCGAGTTACGGTTGGGTAATTTTGTATTCATTAATGTCATATTATTTCATTCATCATTTATATCCATATTATATCATTTGTGGTTGTTTTATCTTTTATATAATTTTTATTTCGCAAACAATATAGGTATAGATATTACTTCAGAGTTGGTCAACATATTTTATTATGTTAAATTAAATAAATTTACATTAATGCGTAATTTGGATTAATAACCGATACTAGCTATTCTTATTTTCTTTGTTCAGTAAATTTTTGCCTTGTTTGTCTGTCATTAAAATAGTTGTTATTGGCCTTAAGCTTGAAACCTTTTTATTGTTGAGTATTTTTCCTGAGAAGCAAATAAGCTTCGAAAAATACGGCTCTATTGTCCGATCTATTTTTTACTGTTTTTCGAAGATAGAATAATTTCGTTATTGTTCGATTTATTTTTCTAGTATTTTGGGTACTTCTGACTATTATTAGTAAACGATTTAACAATAGCCAGTTTTATTTCCATACGAAAATAGCTGTCTTTTTAGTGTTTTGCTTTTCTTTTCTTTGCTGATATCTCCTTTTGTTTTTCTGGGGTGAAAAATAAGTCTATTTAAATGATATCTTTGTATTTTAGGTATATCTTTTTTATCGGTATTATTAATAATTCCTTTTAATTCAAATATTAATTTAAATTTTACAATGGATTTGTGTAACTTGGATTATTTGAGTAGGGATATATTCGTTAGGGAAGCATGTTCACGGGGTGTGGAAGTTGGTGAGGTACAGAGTAAAGCCGAAATCAGATCCTCAGTACGAGCGCTGATGAGATTAGAAAATTTTAATGAATCTTTGTCAGGTCTTGATGTCACAATAGATGTAGTGACCGAATTAGAATTCATATCAGTTACTCTATCCGCAATTACAGGTGATATTGAAAAATTAAGTGTCACTTACGAACAAAGAAATTCAGATTAATGTCGAGCTAGATTGCAACATGTTTTCCATCATCTAAAGTACTCTCAGGTTTCAACAAATCATAAAAAACAGATCAGCTTTTTGTAAATGTGTTGTGTGCTTTGGATGGAATTTAAAATTCACTGGCGACATGCAGCTATCATCAGTGCATGCATTCTTAGAAAGCATTTCCGAACTTTGAACTGCTAGGCATGCTTCGCAACAACGACTATTTGAATCTGTTATAGATTTATTTAATGATAGAACATTAAGTTGGTTCAGAGCCAATCGCGATCGATTTTCTTATTGGGATGAATTGGCTAAATTACTTAAATTGCATTTTGAACCACCTGTTGGTGGTTCAGAGAGGATCAGATGGAGGTTTCAGAGAAGGCCATCCACATGGATGGCTTATTCAGAGAGATTTCAGACAGAACACAAAACATTAATGAGAGGATAACAGATTATTTAACATTCATGCAGGTTTTGTTTCGCCGTTATGGTACCCTCTCAGCTGAAGATCAGTTACAAACTATTGTTAGAAATTTAGTACCATTTTGTAGTGCTCAATCAGGTGATGTTACTACACTGATGTGTAATACACATCTACTGACGAGTTAGAGAGAGAAGCGTTAAAGTTAGAAGCAAAAAAGTATCGTTTAGATTGTTATTGGCTACTCCCACAACAACGCGATAATTTAGTTGAACCTGATTCTGCATTAGTAGCGGCTGAATTCGGCAATCTCCATATTCAGCAACCTACGTAACCACATAGTAATCAGAGACACGTTGTAAATAACCCTATGCCAATAGATTTGGGAGACGTTTATAATGATTACCCATTACGTAATCTGAATCAGCGCCAAAATGTAAATTAACTCCTCAATTTAATCAAAATTCTAATTTTCATCGATACCCTCTGAATCCAAATTTAAGGATTAAAAACCCAAATAATAATAATTTTTACCGTGAAAATAGTAATAATAATAATAATAATAATACTGATTTTAATAATACCCGAAATGATAAAAATTTTGTTAATAATCGGCTTCGTAATGTTAATAATAATAATAATCGTCCAGTTAATCGTAATTCGTTGAATCAAACAGTGACTAGAAATCAAAATTTGTCATAGTCTTAATAGTAGTAGGACCTGTCATTTTCGGTCTGACTGTAGAATACCTTGCAGCAATTGAGGACGGTCAGTCAATAATTGTTCTTGTTCGGGAAACGGGATAATCGCTAATCGTGTTCCCGCCCAAATTTTTTCTGCCAGTAATTTCGCAAATAGCGATAGTACTTGTTCTTTTAATAATCTCGTTAGTAATGATAGTCCTTTAAATAATAGTAATAGTAATAATTCTTTTAATAATCGTAATAATAATAGTTGTTTATTTAATTCTAGTCATAATAAGGACAATGTGGTCCCTGATTTTCCTTCGCGTAGCGTGCCGCTAGTCAGCTGCCTAGATTTCGCTAACATCCATGCATCATTTAAAGACACTAGTGATAGGTGTTATCACAACATGATAAGAAACATGGAATTGCATCCACGAAAATATTCTGATTGCCGCTTTAAAAACGGTTTATTATATGAACATCTTAAAAATCCATCAGCTGCAGTTTCTAGCGATCCATGGAAATTAGTAGTTCCAAAGGACAAGCGGAAAACTGTTCTTTTTAGAGCTCATGACGCACGATCGTTGGGTCATTTTGCAGTTTTTAAAACTTATTGGCGTTTACATCAACTGTATTATTGGCGTAAAATGCGCGCTGATAGAAGTCGATATATTAAATCGTGCAGAAGTTGTACACAGAATAAAGTGGAACAAAAACTACAACCTGGTTTTATGGGAAAGCGACTAGAAGTAAAGAAACTATTTCAAATGATTAGCCTAGATATTATTAGCCCACTTCCACGGTCAAAACAAGGAAATGTTTCAGCATTGGTATTTTCTGATTATTTCAGTAAGTTTGCTTTGATTGCCCCTTGTAGGTTGGCCAATACTAAGTTCCATACTAAGTTTGTGAAGAAAAACGTTTTCTTAACATACGGAATTCCCCAATATTGTATTTGTGTCATATATGTACCATGTGTGAAAATGGTACGCCAATGAAATCTAAAGACTTAAAAACTGTGCGATAAATATCAAGTGCAAATCTTCTACCCAGCTCATTACTATCCGCAAGCTAATCCTGTAGAACGAGTCAATAAAGTTGTAAAAACAATGTTGAAAACATATTTAAAGACAAAATTCACGTAGTAACGTTCAGTGAATTAGGGACCGTCACTTCTCAGCCATTGCTTGCGCTATTAGAACGGCCAAAAGCGATACCCCATTTTATGTAAATTTCGACAGGAAACATCGTATTTCTGGAAAAGAGTATTCGTTCTCCTTAAATCCAACCCCTGATTTTCCCCTTAATCAAGTGGGAAATACAATCAAAAATTTGAAAGATATTTATAATAACGTTAAAATTAAAATAAAAGCATCTCTCGACCGAACAGCGAACAACTATAATTTAAGGCGACGCCCAACAACAAATTATTTTGTCGGTCAACAAGTTTGGCGAAAGGACTAATCTCTCTCAGATGCAATAAATCATTTTAGTAAAAAATTGGCTCCTGAGTATGTTGGCCCTTTTATTATTAAAAGAAAAACAGTATATCTTACTTATGAATTGCAAGATGCCGATGATGTATCTGGCGGATTTGGCACATTGATAAATTGAAACCTTTTGTTCCTTATGATGATTCTTATTATGAAACGTCTCGCGATCCTGGTTAATTTATCAGATAACAAGTTTTTTTATAATTGAAATCGTCGCATTTAGTATTCCGCTTGTTTATTTTTCTATTCTATTCTGTGTAATACACAGATAAGAATTATTGGTTTGTACGTATTCAATTTCGTTAGTATGATTTTTATTTATACATTTTGTTTATGGTGCCGTTTCATATTGTCTTCGCAGTATCTTATTTTATTATTTTTCTTCGTGTGGAGTTAATTATATTCAATCAATTTTATCCATATAAGATTGATGTTGCACGTGCTAGCACGTTATGTTACAATGAACAACACATAAATTGAGTTTTTCATTATTAATACTATAGTATACCTAACGATATCTATTGTTTCATTATTAGTTATGAATTAAAAATTTTATTTTATTGCGCTAGCGGTCTGTTTAATTTTTGCGTTCTTTTTTGCCAATCTTTTTTTTTTTTTTTTTTTTTTTTTTTTTCGGTGATCCAATTTAGCTCTGCTGCAATCAGCTAGTTACCAGAGTAGCTAACTGCTACGACTGTGTTAGATGTCATTTCTTTTTTTTTATCTTGTACTGCAACTGTTTTGACTGTAAATTGAAATATAAATATATAATAAAAGCGCCTTTGCTGCTGATGCTCCAACATCAGTAGCGCAACCATTTAACATCATTTGGATTGTGATAATTAAAAGATTATCACAAGAAGGAGAAATTACTATGCTGGAAGCCAAAAAGTTGCTTTATATATATATATATATTATAAGAATATATAACTGCAACATCCCAAAATTCACAATGATGGGGTACTTGCTGTTCCTGGTGTCGTTATTTGTTGTTTCTTTTTTTTTAACTGCTTTTTTTTATATCTCCCTATTGTATAAATAGATTTATTTGGATTTTATGTAAACGGAACGTAAACGTTCGGCATGTTAACTGGTCACCATTGTCTGTGATTATCCTAGGACAGTGGAAATCATGTAATCACTTCCTCATGTACCGCGCGGATTAGATTATGCGTAGTGGCTGCTCTAACTGCACGGCATTGTACCCTTTTGGTAAAGCAGTCTTGTGTTACGGTAATGTAACAATTTTCTTTCCTAAAACGAGGCAGGGGTCCTACTATGTCGATACTAACTGTATACCAGGGCTTTTCCACTTGTCGGGGATACATTTCACCAGCGGCCTTTCGCTGCTGTGGTTTGTAGCGCTAACAGGACCGACAATTTCGGACGTATCTGGTAATATCGCGACACATTCCGGGCTAATTATAGCGGAGAGTTATGCGAGCAATAGTCTTGGTAATGCCCAAATGTCCCGGAGTCGCACGATTATGGTTCCCTTCTAAAATCGCTGCATGAGCTGATTTTGGAATGCACAGTTACCAAGGTTCGGTTTCAGTGCGATTGGTTAAGTCCCATAAGTTTCGGTATGACGTGTTGTTTTTAATGCAATAATCAGGGATTGTTCTGTACGGTCTCCATTATACGTTGATACCAGGAACACTTTTCTACCTCTTGAATAGTTGCTATATTTTACTTGTTCTCAAGGGAGGTCCGGAACAATGCATCTGCTACTTTGTTGAATATATCTTTGAGGTATTTAATTTCAAAATCGAATTGTTGCAAATATATGCGCCATTCCGGGAATGTCATCGCAGGGCTTTACAACGAATTCAGCCATCGTAGAGACTGATGATCAGTGATAACGGTGAAACGGTATCCGCCTAAGTAGAGGCGCATCTTCTCTATTCATCATACTATCGCGCGACACTCTTGCTCGGTGACTGACAAGTTTTTCTGGTTGGCATTCAGCGTCATTTAACATGTATATTATTATTTATGTATATAATTATGTATATAATCCAAAATTGTTATATAATATAAAAATTGAATACCTATCCATAGAAATCTGATGATGTTATTATGCGAAACACGTGTTATGTTTATGGAGTAATAAATATTTGCATATTAGAAAATTTAACATAAATTTGAGACGTTGATTAGAGTATGACATTTGTTAAAGAAAAAATGTATAACGGAAAGTCTTTTTGAAATTGAATTTGTTTGAACCAAACCAATTCAATTCCTGGGTTGGCGTCATTCCGCCATGTCGACTGATTAACGTTTGTAATTCAGTTAAGTATGGACAGACGGTTCGTTCGGAACGAACGAATGGTTGTAAGCGACGGCTTATAAGTACTCCTTGTTCTTGGGTATAATTAACGGGATAAAAGAAATTTCGAAAATGGTGTAAAAATTGGTTTCAAGTTCTCCAACAGTGTCTGTTATTTCTATGCCAGAGCGAGACCTCGCCTTGCAATGAGTTTGGAATATGTTTAACAATTTGCTGTGATCATGTTTTTGGGCTTCACACAATTTGGTTAATCTTTCTATAAATGCGACGGGATCGGTTTGTCCATTAAATGTTAATTTCCATTTGTATACCTTAATTGGTTTTTCGGTCGGTGACTTCGGCTGGTTGGGTATCTTCAGGTTTACATTTGTAATATTAGGGTTGCCAATAGATGGTCTCGTGGTGATCAGAGTACTTGTGGTTTGAGTTGACGGTGGGAAATTAAATGTTGAGGTGCATATGGAAAGTGACTTCTTTCCATCCTTCATGAATGTTAACAACAAGCGTTTTCTCCAGGTTTCCATATTTTCTGTTGAGTTTAAGCCAAACTTTGCCAATTCTGCTATCACTTCTTCTTTCTTTAATTGGTATATCCAAGAAACTTTTTTATTTTGCTGACAGTTATCGGTTGTTAGGGTGGATATCGGTAACGCGATGGCTTGATCTTCTTCGTCAGTAGATATACAACAGCAGAACTAGACCACTGGTTCAAAATTTCGCCACCAGAGGGCGCCAGAATCGCGGGGGCCCCATTTTTATGTCATTGAGTTTCATGTGTTGTCCGCTATGTGACGCTGTGTGTAAATTTTCATTTTTCAATTTTTATGTTAGATGGCGCTTCATGTGTCAATTGTCACTGTCATATTTTTGAAATGTGGCGCCAAGTTTCAATGTATTTTCCAAGGTATCTTTTGATGTAATGTTTTGAAGTTTGATGTTGTGTCGATAGATGTCGGTAGCATCGGATATTGTCAAGAATTTGAAAAAAAGTGAAGGCTTGTGAGGCGTGCTTACCACATGGATAAGTATAAAGATGCCGTCGTGGCGCAGTCATTATAGGCGTCCTTACAACTATCCTTAATGTGGTAAAGCACACCTCGTGATTGCAGCAGTAAAGAAGAGGAGTAAAGGAAAAGGAGAGAGAGAGCGAGAGACAGATGATAGAGAAGATGTGAATAAGAATCGAACCTATAAACTTTTATGGGTTTATAAGGACCTTACCGCTACACTACAAAGCCAACCGACATCCATTATGTTGGGTTGAGTATATAAATTGAATTTTGGGTTGTGCCGAACAATAATTTGTATTCTTAATATAAAATATGGAATCGCCCGAGATCCTAAACAGGATGTTAGTTGAAAGGATAAAGGATTTATAAGGGTGAAAAATTTTTTTATAAATGTTATAATCTGTATTATAAAATTAATCATTATAAAATTATTCAACAATAATAATAATAATAAATAATCAATTATCTAAATTAACATATTTAGCAATATGCAAATGGCTATAAAATCAGCTTTTATAAAATTATTATAAAATGTGATAAAGTCAATTAAATTTAGCCTATTAATTAAGGGAACGACATGATATGTATTCATGAATATTGTGTTAACCAAATCAGATTCGGTTAAGCATATAGTCTTTTCCTGTCTAGTAATTTGAATCATTTTTAATTCCTCATTATTATTACTTGTTATGATTATATTCTTACAACAAATAAAACGTAAATAGTCTAATTCCATTGTACTAAAATATATATGACGAATCCAATACATATTTAAAATCAGTGTTATTCATTAAAATTCTTCCAATTCGAGGGTATTATTTAACTTTATAGAAGGTCTAAAGTGCATGGCCATATTTAATCCAACATCAATTAATATATTACCACTTATTGTAGAAAATCTTGTATTAAATAATAAAGGTTTTCTTTCATTTTTTTCACTAATTTCATGTTCAAACTTGTCTAATAGTTCATACAAATCTTTATTAATTTGATCAGCACTTAAAACGCATTGATTTTCAGAAGGCGTCATGTTTATACAGTTTTTGTAAACAACTAATTTTTTTTCATAGTATATTTGTCTTATGAATCCAGTTATTATGAGAATTATCGAAACCAAGCCATTTTACATATACCATGTTGCCTTTTTTCTTTAACACTTTCTCACCTAAATAGATATCTGGTTGCTATGTCTTCTGCAATTCATAACTATAGAAAGATCCCTTTATTAGCTGTTTATTTAAATCTTCCAACAAATACGTCACAGGATTGGTGTGATTGATTTTTATAATTTTAAATAGTTCGGTGGTCCAGTTAGGTGTGTACCCTTTATCGAAAACATGCTTTTCTTTACTGATGCATACCGTATCGCCAACATTTAATTTCGATCCTGGAAAGATTTTCATATGGTTATAGATTGTATCCAACAACTTTTTCTCAATTGTTGTAATGGTAAAATTGAAATCCACTTGTGCGTTCCATTTAAACTGAAATATTTATACAGTCGTTCTTTTATAGTACGAATTGTTCGTTCAGAAATGGCTGTTTAAGCACATCTTGAAAATGACGATTGTAGAATTCTTTCCCTTGATCAGTTTGTAAATTTTTAGGGCTACGCTTTGAGGTAGTTAATATTTTAAACGCTTCCACCACCGATTCACCATATTTATTTTTTAGCGAATCGGCCCAAATATATTCAGAAAAACAATCAATAAGAAGCAGAAAATATTTAAAGTGGTTATTTTCTTTTGCATATGTATCCATTTGAGCAAGATCTGCTTGCCATAAATCGTCTAACCCTTTGATAATTGTATGTCTTGTTGTATGTTTATGTAGTTCATTAACTACTTGATTTTTTTCATTCGATGCCATTAAGTGTCTAGAATCCTAGCAAACTACCTTCAGTCTAGACTCTACTGCTATCAAATAATGCCGATAATTCTATAATTTTGGTCTCAGAAGTATTGATTAAATCATTAATTCTATTAGATACATCTATTAAGCGCTGTCTATTATTTTCTTCACTTTTAGCCACATCTTGCTGTAGCATTAAATACAAATTCATTATTGGTCCACATGAACCATCCACATATTTTTTACTAGCAACGTAATCATCTTAAGTGGGTAAATTAACGTTACATATTTTTAAACCTCCAATATCCAAATCACCATTATATGTGAATGAAAATAATGATGAGGAAGTAGACGAGGAAGAAATCTGATAATGTGAATATTTATCGGACGAACGTCCAAACTTATCTATACCCATCACCGTTGTTTAACTAAATAATAATACTTATGACTGGTAATATATTAATATATAACTTTTGCTTCTTTTAGTTCTTCAATAATTGACGCAATCTCATTACTAAGAGAAGAATTACCTGCTTGTTGTGATGCGAATAGCAATCGTAATCTATCAACTAGTTCATTAACATCATCCCAATAAACATATTCTATTGGCTTGGAATTATAGACCATATTATAATTTCCACCTTGCTTTATCAACAATGGACGAATATTATGATTTCGATATTTATGATTCCAAACTCCAACTATTCTGCCTTGAGAAGAGTAACCCATTCTGTATAGATTAGTGTCATCTAATATGCGATCAAATTCCTCGAGGTCTTTACTAGTATAATTTTTAGGATTTTTATAAAATAATAAATTATAAAGTCCCTTGCTACCTGTATATAGTTCTCTACCCATTATTATATGGCCAGTAGTTTTATCAAATTCAATTTTATTAGGACCCAAGGTCCATGTATTAATGATAGCGTTATATCTTGGAGAATGAGTAATATGAATATTAGGAGAATGCTGAAAATAGTCCTTTATAAGTTCTTGAGAAACTTGTGGATATTTATCTAATTGCGGTGTATCTACATTAGTAATTGTATCGTCGCTTTGATCTACTTCATTATCCTCCTCATCCAGCGCGTCTTCTTGTTCCATTTCTTCCTCCTCCTCGTCCCCCTCCCCTCCTCGTCCTCCACTTCTACTTTTTCATCTATCTTGCCAATTTTGTCTACTTCATATATCTTTTTTTTTTCAATTTTCATTACATTTTTCATTTCGTTTCCATTTATTTAAGACGTTTTATTTTTAACAACCACATTGTCTGCTACCAATTTTTTTAACTGATCAGTAACAGGTGTAAAAATTCGGTTCAATGTACCATCTTCATTAGAACGTCCCAATTTTAAGGCTAAATAATTTTTCCGGACATCATTAGCTAATTCAAAAATTTTTCTTTTGCGGGCACTTTCCGACTTATCTATAAGCTTCATGATTATAAAAATGTTTTTTTTTGAAAATAAAACTATACATGAACCTTTATATATTACATCAAAGCCACATCGATATCGACCACTATTCGAATTCTTTTACAATTACTAATGGTTTAAATTTATTACTATTCCAACATTGTTGACAAATGTTTTTAAAATAATTGTACGATATATCTAATGTGACATGTTCATCAAAAATATGTTTTAAGTTAATATCATCTTGTTTAAAAAGTACAATCACATTGCAATTGTCTCTTATTAATTGTTTAGGGATTTTGTAATAAGTTTGACATAAATATGCTACGTTTATGGATTTGTGTCGTCCCATTGAAAAATATGTCCTAATTTTATCCTGCTTATCACATGAAACATCGTCGAATATAAATACAGAGTTTTCTTCAGCTTCATCAGGATCAATAACTAATTCATTTTCTTTATATGGGAAATATTTTATTTCTTTAACTTGCTGTAATACATTTTCCAATAATTTATACTTAGGCTGATAAAAAGATTTTGAATATGGATAGATATTAGCAAATTTTAATCCATTTCGATCAAATAACAAAGCTAAGAGTGAATTTGTTTTTCCGCACCCGCTCGGACCACAGAAAATTCCGCGAAAATAATTTGGTAGTAATTCACTGTGTTTTAGATGTGTAATCATCAAAGTCCAAATTCTCGATGGCAAGTTTAAGATCTTGTCTTACTAAACGCATTTTTGTAACTATTATGGAGATGATAACGAATTGGCTATATAAATGAGTTCAGTTTGTTTATACAGTTTAGTAATATGAAACCTATTCACTACAGAGGCGTGGGTATAGTAAATTCGTTAATTGATAAGCTCCCCTTTGAGGCCCATCTTCCTCATTAAAGGTGGCGCGGACCTGGCACGCGAATCCAGAAACGCCTGACACGTGGTGATCCTGGAATCAACCCATTAGAAGCAGCTTGCAAGCAGCACGACCTCGCATACAACTCAAGTTCTGCATTATCTGATAGACATAAGGCGAAGAATTAGAAGATCGGGCCTGGGAATGAGTAAAATCAAAAGATTCCAGTTTTGGTGAAAAAGCTGCATCTTGGTTAGTTGTAAATACAATGAAAGCTAAAAGAAAAATGGGAATGGGGCTTTCATTCAAAACACACGTTATCGATCCTACATCGAAAGCGTTAAGAAAATATAGGAATCATAAAAATTTACGAAAATCAAGTTTAGAAGGATTAAAAGCAGCCCGATTGGCTATTAAAAAAACAGGAGGCCGAAAAAATATCCGTTTGCCACGCGTTATTCCATTTGAGCATAAATCTGGAAGATTTTTACCAATGTTGTCTATTTTATCTGCCTTGGGAGCAATGGGTGCCCTAGCTGGAGGAGCGTCTACTGTAACTAAAAATATAATAGATATAAAAAAGAAAGTAAATGGGAATAATGGCAACTATGTTGAAATTGGCAAGAAAGGTTCAGGATTGTTTTTACGTAAAAATTCAAGAGGATATGGATTATACTTAAAAAAAAAATTACTGAATCTACCTGACAGAGCTCTTTATGGTTATGAAATATTAAATTGTATAAACAAACTGAAATTGCCATACTTATGGGTAAAATATACCGTATATAGATTTAAATCTATATACGGTTGGAGCCATGGTGCTTGGCTAAATTGTAATATTTTATGAATTTTTGTCAAGACCAGACCGTTCTGCAAAGCTTGTTTTAAATTTCGGTAATGTATAATATAATTTTGTTTATTAGTAACTGTATTCAGTAATTTAATAGATTTAGAACCTGGTGGTCGTTCATGATCTGCACAGAACGGCAGATCTTTATGTTTATCATGCAGCAACATTGGATATTCTAAGTCTACCTCTAGAATATAATCACTATCGGAATCATTAAGAACATTCATAATATCTACCTCATTTACATTATTTAGCCAAGCAAAATTATCGTAAGGTAGATACTGAGACAAGGCCCAACCATATAGGTTATTGGCATCTAAATACAATAAATATTTAGATGGCTTTGTTTTGTAGCCAAATAATAACAAATATTATTTGGCTTTTGATGTCAAAATTCTTCATATATTTGTTGTTTGCCGAGGAGTATCTTTTAGAACACATAGAAATATCTCGTCTTAGACCTTTTTCTATAAATAAAAGTTGATCTATGTCTTTGAGAAGCCTAACTTCACACTTTGTTATTTTCAACATGCAATCCCAAGCATACCTAGGTAGCGTATGGTAGAAAACCGACTCTAAACCATAAATATTTATACATTTCCTTCTAAAGTTTTCAAATACATCAGCCAACAAGAGAACATCTGTTTTCATGTATAAATCGCTATATTCGCTAAATTAGTAATATTGAATCTTTTCCAAATTACTTTTGCATGATCAAAATCGGCCTCACTTATATGTGATTTAGTCAGCTTATTATAAAATAATTCTTTAGCTGGTAGTTCCGTTTCATTTAGTTTACTTAAATTATCTACATAACCATAGCAAAAAATACCTTTCCTAGATAGCAGTTTAAAAGATTCCGCATCTAAATTACGGAATTCATGTTTTAGAATATTTAATTAATTTATTTGTAGGGTGGATACTAATTCAGACAATGAAGTGTTTAAAAACCTGTCAGAATCTATGAAACCATATCGAACAGAACTATTAGGATAATGCTGAGTAAATGAAATATATTTTTCTTTATTTATTGGTAATAAAGAAATGGTTCCTATTTTACACATTTCTTTAACTAGGAAATGACTATCATAATTTGAATGGTTATATTAATATAACCATTGTACAATTATACACTTATACAATTGAAAACAATACTACTTAACTTTATAATATTACAAGCAACCAGAAATTTAATTCTTCGTAGTAGAATACTATAACATTACTATGAGCATACGGCTTAAATACCTGATGCAGGTACCACCACCACCAACACCACCAGCAAGAGTCATAGTCCCTTTAGTAAGAAATCGTTTAAATCTTTAAAAGAATATCGGTCTGATTTTATATTAAAAACACAGATTATCATTCCACGCATTCTAAAATTCCTTAAGAGAAATGTGTCTTAAGTGCTGTTCAAATTGATAAACATCGGTTTGTCATGAAACAAAACCTTTATTATTATTAAATACAATAAAGAATGATTGATGTTCGACTAAACATTAGGCCTTTTGTAAAATTAAATAATGCCCTCTTAATTTGAAGCATTTAAATAAGAAAACACTACTACGTATTGGATATACGAGATTTTCTACAATAACTGAATGATTGATGATCGACTAAACATTAGACCTATTATAAAATTAAATAATACCCTCGAATTGGAAGAATTTTAATGGCAACCACTGATTTTAAATATGTATTGGATTCGTCATATATATTTTAGTACAATGGAATTAGATTATTTACGTTTTATTTTTTGTAAAAATATAATCATAACAGGTAATGTTCTAGCCTCGGCTAATAGTGATGGCTCTTGCCAGAACAAGAGAAATAGATAGGTGCTGACTCAATTGGAATTCACCAACAAAAAAACCAAATTTGACCTATGTACATTTATTTACAACACTGGTTGAGATTATTTACAATGATTGAAATAATACAACTTTGATGTAAATACAAAACAACCACCTCAGATTCATGCAGTGAGAGCAAGTCTTTTGCCGTGAATATAAACTTTACAGTGCTAATCTTGTTCCCGATCAGTAGATTTCATTTACTGTCGCGATAGAGTGAGCTAGTGATTTATTTTATCACTTGAGGACATGTAAGTAACTTTACTGTCGCGAGAGAGTTAGAATTATACTTGTCGACACGTAAGTAACTTTACTGTCGCGAGAGAGAGAGAGCTTATGCTTGAGACACGTGAGTGATTGGTTGTGAGATATGATTCTTGAGATACACTTGTGTAGAAACACTTTAAATTAGTCACTGTAAAATTGTATACTGTCTTCTTGAATGTTCCATTCCCATATACATAATAAAGAGGACGCACTGAGCACTGAACCACCATTAAACGTATATTGATGGGCCCTCTCTCAAGCGTGAATTTAATCGAAGTGGCGATTGGAAAATTCTTATAATTAATAAATTTGAACAATTTTACGATGCAAGTTTGATAAGAACAGAATGTTGAAATCTTATTCTATAATACATATTACTACTGAACAAAAATATCAATCAATAAAAAAGATACAATCAAAATCATATAAAAATTAGTAGAGTTCATCGTTCAGAAACGATAAAAAAGTGCATAGTAATTAACGTAAATATTGTATACAAACAAAAATTGTGTGAAAAGTAAATACATATTTAAATCTACGTAACAAAAAAAATTATTAGTAATTACAGAACCAAAACAACATATAGCAGCGAAATTTAAATCGCCGGCAAAACAAGTGCCATATGTAGTCAAGACGGATTTCTTTGGCTACTCCTCTGACGTCACGTTAATAAGCAGTAAACAGTATTTTCGAATGCCTTAGTGTTATGTGCTGGTAAAAATGTGTTATTTTATGCGCCTTGTACTATAAAGCAGATGTATTGTTTCTTTGCAAATTTCCAATGTATGCAGATTTACTCACGTAGTGTATATGAAAAGTAATTCATATGGTAGATCTGCGTTAAGTAAAAAACTTGAACCGTTATGTTGTTGTTAATAGTTTGCAGTTTGTTTGAGTTCATAATTGAATGGTATTATTTATATGGGTCAAGAGCATTGGTTATATTTAGTCGTTGTATGTTAATTTAGTCATTTGAAAACTAGAATTATCATATGGATAAATGGTCAAAAATTGGCCCACATAAATCGTAGATAGAGCAGCAACATGATTTTACGTGTGTTACATATCTATTTCAATTGTTAACAGACAATTCATTGTTAAAAATGAGTTAGAATAATCAATGTAGTTGACTCTGCATGATGACAGACGCGGGGTGGAGCTTACGATTAGAAACGGGTTGTGCGGCAGAGGAGAGGTAACGAGCATAAAAAGACGACAATACCAGCGAGCGACCGCAGTAGCTGGTCCTGCGTTTGTCGACATCACATCATCACCTAGACGACGGTTACAAACCAAACTGTTCTTTTCAGAACAAATTGAACATTGTTTCGGAAACAAAATGAGCAATGGGGCTAAAATTAACATCGTTCTTTTTCAAGACCACAATAGAAAAATAGAAATAGAAGATTTGGATAGAAATTCTATTGTTCTGTTTTAAACCAAAGACGAGATATTAGTGTTGTAAACAAATCGCTCTTTTTCAAGAACAAATTCTGGAAAATCGTACTAAAGTAAATCGTTCTTTTTCAAGAACCAAATGCAGAAAATCGAACTGAAAGTAAATCGTTCTTTTTCAAGAACCAAATGTAGAAAATCAAACAGAAAGTAAATCGTTCTTTTTTAAGAACAAAATGTAGAAAATCATACTGAAAGTAAATCGTTCTTTTTCAAGAACCAAATGTAGAAAATCAAACTGAAATACTAAATTTTCTTTTTCAAGAAACAAACCTTGTTTGTATCAATCAAATTGATACAAACTAAGGTCCGTATTCATAGTCTAATCTTCGCTCAAACTCATGGTTAACGCTGACTTGAGTAGCTGTCCCCATTTCATAGTGGTTGCTTCGCGGTGGAGCAGTACTTCGTGGGTATTTAGCTTTAGCTTTGCTCAAGCATTCGAATGACCAACGTTGAGCACTACTCAAATGACTTTTTGGCAGTTATTTTGATTTTCGATCAGAAATTTTTATCATTTATATATTTTCTTTATCAAGTTAAAATTGATAGAAACAGATATCTTTTTTTATTAGTATACTCTTAATTATTAGTCCGTGCTTGTAATTATTAATTGTTTTTAACATCTTAATGTTGTTACAGTCAAAGTTATGATCTGTATCAATATGATTTTCCAGTGTATCGCGCCCCTTTGTCTTTGTTTTAATGTCACTATTATGTTTAGAGATTCTATTTTTAAGCCATTGGGATGTTTGTCTAATATAGCACGCATTACAGGACTGGCTCTGTATCCTGTAAATAACATTGCATTGAATTTGAGTAGGTATTTTGTATTTCAATCTTATAAATAATTTATTAATGTTGAAATCGTTGTATCTAGCAATCTTAGCATCGGTGTATGTTCTAAATACTTTAATCATTTTGCCAGATTTTACATTGAGGAATCTAATATATAAAATTCCTATTGAGTATTTGACTCAAAATTTATATATATATATATATATATATATCTTAAAGCCTGTCTACCATTTCTGGTGTAGGCTTGTTAGTCTTTATCTTTTTTCCTTTCTTTCTCTAGGCTTCGTTTTCGCTTCGCGTCACTGCGTCGCAAAACCTTCTCCATTCTCTCCTGTTGTTTGCTATCCTACTAGCTTCACTCATCGTTATTCTTCTTCTTGGCAATATCTTTTCTATCATGTCATTCCAAGTAGTTTCAGGTCTTCCCCTTTTTCTTTTCTGTCCAGGTCTAGCTTCCCATACGCTTCTCACTTGTCTTTCTTGTCCCATTCTTTTCAGGTGACCCCACCATCCCAACTGTCTCTTCTCTATATATTCGTGTATCACCTCCATTCCCAGTTCTATTCTTCTTTCTTCATTCCTGATTCTTTCTCTCTTTGTCACTCCCTTTACCCTCCTCATGTATTTCATTTCTACCGCTTGAACTTTACTTATTCCCTTTATATCTGTTATCCATGTCTCACATCCAAATGTCAGTATTGGTCTTATTATTGTTTTATATACGTTTATTTTTGTTTTCCTTGTTATTTCTTTTTTCCCCACAATCGTATTGCTGATACTGTAAAACACTTTCATTACTTTTTCTACCCGACTGTTAATTTCTTCTTCTTGCTTTTCTGAACTAGATATTTCTACTCCTAGATATTTCCATTTCGTCACTTGCTCCAATTTTACCTTATCTACAATGATTTTTATCTCCTGTTGTTCCCCAACTGCCATTACTTTTGTTTTCTCTTTACACATTTCCATTCCGTTCTCTCTAAGTGTTTCATTCCATATATTTATGCTTGTTTGCAGCTCTTTTTCGTTAGATGCTACCAACATTATATCGTCTGCGAATGCTCCACTCTTTACTTCAACTCTCTCCATATAATTCCATCCCACTTCAAGTCCTCTAGTTCTTTCTTTCGCTTTCCTTACTATTTTGTCCATGTAAATATTAAATAATGTTGGACTTAGTCCTCCTCCCTGTCTTAGTCCGTCTTTCGTTTTAAATTTTATGATTGTCTGTTTTTGACTATCACGCTATTTGTTTTTTCTTCATATATTTTTTTTATTAATCTAATCATTTTCCTGCTTATCTCCTTCTCTGACATCATCTTCCACAATCTATCTCTTCCTACTTTGTCAAATGCTTTTTTTAAATCTAAAAATCCCATGTCGTTATTGTGTCACTTCCTGGTGCTTTTCCATTCTTTAGTTGTTTTATGGCCTTTTCCAGTTCCTCCATATTAAATTCCTCTTCATCGGCTTTGCTTTCATTTCTCTCTGTATTGACTATCTCTCTTGTATCGGTCCTCTCTATCTTGTCTGACAGCAGCTCTTCAAAGTATTGCTTCCATCTTTCCATTATTTCATCCATATTTTCCTGCTCTAATACTTCTCCTTCTTTGTTATTTATATGTGTAGCACTGTAGGTCTTTCCTTTTCTTATTGTTTTTAATCTACTATAGAATATTTTTTTCCCCTCTGCCACTTCGTTTTTTAATTTATTGCCAAATTCTGCCCATTCATTTCTTTTCGCCTCTATTACTAATTGCTTCACTATTTTCCTTTCTTCCTTGTAACACTGATACGTTTCTCTATTTTTTTTTTGTAGATATTCCTTCCATTTTTTCTTTTTTTGTCTCACTCTTCTCTTGATCTCTTCTGTCCACCATGCCGTTTGTTTTATTTTCTTATTTCTTTTTATTCTTCTACACACTTCCGAGCTTGCTTGTAGTATTATCTTTTTGAATTCCTCCCAACTCTCTTCCAAACTTAATGTCTTCCATTTCTCATTTCTGCTCTCAATCGTCCTCTTAAATTTTTCTCTATATTGCTTTGCCATATCTCCGTCTTTTAGTCTATACGCTTTTATTTTCTCATATTTTATCTTATCTTCTTTTCTCTCTCTGTTGTCTGATTTTAGTGGTTTCTTTATCTTTGATATAACCATATGCTCGTTCCATGCGGGCGTGTAGCATGCCTAGCCATCTACGAATCATAGGACCAAAACACATGCGCTGCTGGATCATAGTGTGTGGTGTCTGATTTGCTTCCAGACTGTATCGTTTTTTCTTCCTTGTTATTTATATATGTAGCACTGTTGTTCTTTTCTTTTCTTATTGTTCTTAGTCTACTATAGAATATTTTTTTTCCCTCTGCAGCTTCGTTTTCAAATTTATTACAGAATTCTAATACCCTCTAATACTAATTGCTTCACTATTTTCCTTTCCTCTTTGTAACACTGATACGTTTCTGTATTTTTTTTTTTTTGTAAATATTCCTTCCATTTATTCTTTTTTAATCCAACTCTTCTCTTGATCTCTTCTGTCCACCATGCCGTTTGCTTTATTTTCTTGTTTCTTTTCATTTTTCCACACACTTCCGAGCTTATTTGTAGTATCATCTTCTTGATTTCCTCCCAACTCTTTTCCAAACTTAATGCCTTCCATTTCTCATTTCTGCTCTCGATCATCCCCTTCATTTTTTCTCTATATTGCTTTGCCACCTCTCCGTCTTTTAGCCTATACTCTTTTATTTTCTCACATTCTATCTTATCTTCTTTTCTCTCTCTGTTGTCTGATTTTAGTGGTTTCTTTATCTTTGATATAACCATATAATGATCACTTCCCCCTTCCGGTCCTCTTGATACTTTTACATCTACTATGTTCTATCTATTTTTATTTCCTGCTACTATATAGTCTATTATTGATTTTTCATTTTTGCTGCTCATCTCTCTAGTATACTTGTGCTTATTATAAGTATTTGCTGTAAACATATTGTTGATTCGACAAAACTCTATCAGTCTTTTTCAGTTATCATTTAGCATCACTCAAAACTTAAAAATTTTAATTTATTTAAAAACATTTTTTTATATATTTATTTAATTTATTAACTTAATTTTATATTAAAATTTAAAAATAGTTAAAAAAAAGGCCAAAACCTGATAATGATACTAAAAAAATATTAAACGAAACAAACAGTTAAATAAATAAACTTAAAAAATTAAATTTTGATATACCTTTTTCGGGTGGCCGACATATCTAAAAGTTAATTGCCCAATTTCCTTATAGCATCGAATTTCCTTTATTATAGGGCAATATTCAATTTTTATTGATTTGCTTGATTTATTGCTATTTTTGTGAATAATTTGCCTCACTGATTTTATTTTACTCTCATTAATTACTATTACAAAATTTCCTGTAATATGTAAGTCAACTTCCAGGTGAATCTCGGTAGAATTTTCGTAGTTGAGTTCTCTCATGGTTTCATTGCCGTTCATTGAATTAAAATAAAATCGTAAAGTACTATGCGAAAAGTTAATTTGAGGATCAATAAATTCACTGGCAATTGTAAATTGCATTATGCAAATTGGATTTGTAGGAGAGATATCAGTCAATGCGTGACAATAAAAATTTTCTCTCGCGCTTATTGGTTTTATTGAAATGCACTTTATTTCTATGACGGATTTTTCATCAGGATCTAATTCCAGATAATACGGTTCGATTCTATAAACGGTTCTGAAATATAAAAGAGATAAGTGTTTACTTTAATCTACTTTTGTTTTAATCGCAATACTATTTTACTTTAAAAAAACTGAAGCAAGCAAGAAAAATATTCCGATAATAATAAGAGTTAATAATAGATTTAAGGACATCTCTTATCTCGGATTTACTATTGACCAAAAGAATAAAATGGGTGATTCTTCATAAAGAGAAAAAAAAAATATAACGGAACACAAAATTAACCAGACCAGTAGCGCAATAAAATAAAATTTTTAATTCGTAACTAATAACAAAACAATAGGTATCGTTAGGAATACTATAATACTAATAATGAGAAAGTCAATTTATATTAAACTGTTCATTATAACATAACGTGCTATCACGTGCAACATCTATGTTATATATTTTTATATTATAAAAATTATTTTTTATTGAGTTTCTATTACTTACATTTGGATTCTGAGGTGTTCGATAAAAATTAGAATTTTGATTAACTTGAAAAGGATAATTTACATTTTGGCGTTGATTTTGATTACGTAATGGATGAACATTATAAACGTTCCTCTGATTATTATATGGTAACTCAGATTACTGAATATGCAGATTACTGATTCCAGCCGCTACTGATGCAAAATCAGGCTCAACTAAATTATCGCGTTGTTGTGGAAATGGCCGATAACAATCTGAAGATAATTTTGTGCTTCCAACTTTAACGCTTCTCTTTCTAACTCATCAAGTGTGGTAACATCACCTAATTGAGCACTATAAAATGGTGCCAAATTTCTAACAATAATTTTTAACTGATCTTCACTTGAACCATAACGGCGAAACAAAACATGCATGGATGTTAAATAATCTGTTATGCTCTAATTAATATCTTGTGTTCTCCCTAAAATTTCTCTAAATAAGCGAAGGCCATAATCAGGTGGTTCAAAATGCAATTTAAGTAGTTTAGCCAATTCATCCCAATCAAAAAATCGATCGCGATTGGCTCTTAATTCTCTATCAGTAAATAAATCTATGGCAGATTCAAATAGTTGTTTTTGCGAAACATGCCTAGCAGTCCGAAGTACCGAAACTTTTTCTAAGAATGCCTGCACTGACAATTGCTGAATGTCCCCAGTGAATTTTAAATTCCATTTATGCACAGGTACATATGAAGAGTGAAAAGATGGTGAATGTGGTGAAGGCATTATATCAAAGTATGGATTTTGATCTAATACCAACGAAGTATCGGAAACTGGATTTATCGGAGTCCCTGAAGATAAAGTCACTGTTGCGGCAGTAACGCTTTCTAACTTATCCAAAGCGCACAAAACACTTACAAAAAGCTGGTCATTTTTGCACACCGGCATTCGATGTGCAAGGTGGCAGCGGCCGGAAACTTGGGAGTAGTACGGGGTTTGATGTGTAGGCTGTGGCGTGTATGAGAATTTGCAGCCATGTGGAAATTGGCAAGGCTGGTGTTAGTGCTTATTCCGGTTGTTGACCGGAATGCAACGGTTACATACAGGCCCCTGTGCCTGCTAGATGCTATGAGGAAGATACTGAAGGGAGTTATTAAAACAAGATTGCATAGGAAATTGGGAGATGGTGGACTTTTGAGCGGCAAGCAGGGTGGTTTTAGGACAGGTAGGTCGGTCATAGGGCTGTCCTGAGTATCAGGAGAATAGTTGAGGAAGTACGGTCGAGGGCATATGATAGAAGGGATCGCTGTGTCGTCGTTCTGCTTGATATGGTAAATGCCTTTAATAGGACTCCATGGAAGGGAGTGATGTGGGCGCTTCGTAGGTTCGGCATTAACCTGAGATTGAGAAGGATGGTGAGGAGTTACCTACATGATAGAAAGGTTATTCCTGGTTATCGGGAGCTTGCGGTCCAAGCTAGTGTTCCGCAAGGGTCAGTACTTGGATCTACTTTGTGGAACGCTTGCTTCGATCGGGTGTTGATGATAGAGTGTGAAACTGGAGTGACGCCTTCGCTGACGACTTGGCTCTAATTGTAGTAGGTAGGGACCCAAGCAATGTCAGACGCAAAGCTGCGATAAGTAGTGTGGCAAGTGAGTTGGGCAAGATGGGCTTGGAGTTCGCTGCACATAAAATGGCGAAGTTGGCGCTGGTTGGAGAGAGGGAACTGGGCCTTAGTTTTACGGTGACAGTGGGTGGAGTTGAAATAAAAAGCCAAGAGGCTGTTAGGTACCATGGAATTTGGTTGGATAGAGATGCTCGCATGATGAGGCCTGCGCTATAGCGGTTAAATGTGGTATGATGGTGGGGCAGGTTATGCCGCTGGTAGGCTTACCTAGGTATGGAAAAAGAAGGGTACTGGCAGCCGCAGTCATGTCGGTCCTACTATATGCTGCGTTCAAATATGAGTGCAGCTGAAAAAGGCTGGAGACGGTGGGGCAAAGTTGTGTCTTAATGATATGCGGTGCTTATAGGACTGTCTCAGGAGTGGTGGCCCATGCGGTAGCTGAGCTGCTACTAATGAGGTCGATGACCGAGGGGAAGTTGAGGGTCTATCCGGAAGGCAAGAAATAGGCAATGGTTATTACAAGGGAGCTAATAGATAAGTGGCAGGAATAGTGGTCAGGGTATGATTGTTGGGCAACAGTATTTGTTAAAGATGTTCGGTGGTGGATGAATAGGGAATGGGGGGAACTGGATTACTGGGTGACGCAGGCTATCACTGGGCACGGGATGTTTGCGCATTATTTGGCGGCTATTGCCAAACTAGACTCCCACAATTGTTGATTTTGTGGGTATAAGAACTGTTGCACGTACTAATTTGGGTGAGGAAGTTAAAGCACTTGATGTTGCGGATATTATTGTGCCCAACGCGGGTGAGGCAGAAGTGGGTTTTGGGATGCTGAGAGACATTATAAGGTTGAAATGTCGCGAAGAACGGCGGAGGGACGGAATCAGAGCTGTAGGTGGAACCTTTAATAACGAATGAAAGTCTTGGAAGGGTAATGTGTGTAGTATATATATTTTAACTATGTGTGTTTCTATTGAGCGGTTTTATGAGTTGTCTATCTGGCTTTTTGTCGATGTTCTTTTATATTGTTTTAATTGTGAGCTCCTTTTGGGCGGTTTTATAAGGGTTGTTCGTTGATGTCCTTGTATGCTTTTATTATTTTAAATGTGTTTTTGTATGGTTTTTATGAGCTTTATTTGTGGATGTTCTTCCGTGTTGTTTTAAACGTGGGCTCTTTTTGACCGGTTTTATATTTATTTATTTTTTATAATTTTTTTTTTAATTATAATAATTATAAATAATTTTTTTAAAGCCGAAACGTCCTTACTCCGAATCGCCCTTGCGCCGAAACGGCCTACGCCAAAACGACCCGTTTTTTTTCGTCGACTATTATAAATAGTCAATATGATTAAAACGTTTATATTAACGGCTATTTTCACGGTTCTAATCCCGAATAAGTTCCAGTACTCATAATATTGGTAGTCATAATATTGTTCATAGTAATAACGAAGAGCAATTAGTTTTAGTAGATGAGATAAGGTATAGTTAAGAAATGCACAATGGGATAGCAAGGACATAAAAGGCGCTAGGCAAGCCCTAACTTACAATTTCATTTGTAATGACTTACACAAGATTGTGTAAGTAAATATATTGCCGTAAGTAAGAATATCGCGCTCAGCACAAAAAGTTATCTTACAATCAATATACAAGGTGTTTATTTAGAGTTGTAAAATAGTTACACGACGTACTCCTGACATCAATACAAACAATTTTTCTGAATAACTTTTTTCCAAAAAATCAAATGAGACAAGGTCGCACTTGTTTTTTTTATTTTTTCATCTGTCTTGAAATTTGAATTAAATAAATTTTATCTGAAAAATTGAACATTATTTATCAAATTTTGAAAATACGTTTCAAGTTGTAAAGGCGATGTAATGTAGAATAGAAAAAAAAAAATACTAAAAAATATTCAAAATCTGTTTTGAAGTTTATTTAACTTTTTAAATTTTAATTTCAACTATGTTGGCGCATTTTTTTTCTATTACATAGTAATTTCAATTATTTTGCTTTTAAACCCAACAGAAACTTCTTTACTTATGTCTAGTTAAAGACAAATTACTTTTCGTAATCTTGCTAACAAATCAGATAGCAAATTACAATTACACAAACAGTTCTTTAATGTTACCTTTATTAGTGTAAAGCAAATTGTTCTAGCCTCGGCTAATAGTGATGGCTCTTGCCAGAACAAGAGAAATAGATAGGTGCTGACTCAATTGGAATTCACCAACAAAAAAAACCAAATTTGAACTATGTACATTTATTTACAACACTGGTTGAGATTATTTACAATGATTGAAATAATACAACTTTGATGTAAATACAAAACAACCACCTTAGATTCATGTAGTGAGAGAAAGTCTTTTGCCGTGAATATAAACTTTACAGTGCTAATCTTGTTCCCGATCAGTAAATTTCTTTTACTGTCGCTATGGAGTGAGCTAGTGATCTATTTTATCACTTGAGGACACGTAAGTGACTTTACTGTCGCGAGAGAGAGAGAGCTTAGGCTTGAGACACGTGAGTGATTGGTTGAGAGATATGATTGTTGAGATACACTTGTGAAGAAACACTTTAAATTAGTCACTGTAAAATTGTATACTGTCTTCTTGAATGTTCCATTCCCATATACATAATAAATAGGACGCACTGAGCACTGAACCACCATTAAACGTATATTGATGGGCCCTCTCTCAAGCGTGAATTTACTCGAAGTGGTGATTGGAAAATTCTTATAATTAATAAATTTGAACAATTTTCGATGCAAGTTTGATAAGAACAGAATGTGGAAATCTTATTCTATAATACACATCACTACTGAACAAAAATATCAATCAATAAAAAAGATACAATCAAAATCATATAAAAATAAGTAGAGTTCATCGTTCAGAAACGATAAAAAAGTGCATAGTAATTAACGTAAATATTGTATACAAACAAAAATTGTGTGAAAAGTAAATACATATTTAAATCTACGTAACAAAAAAAATTATTAGTAATTACAGAGCCAAAACAACATATAGCAGCGAAATTTAAATCGCCGGCAAAACAAGTGCCATATGTGGTCAAGACGGATTTCTTTGGCTACTCCTCTGACGTCACGTTAATAAGCAGTAAACTGTATTTTCGAATGCCTTAGTGTTATGTGCTGGTAAAAATGTGTTATTTTATGTGCCTTGTACTATAAAGCAGATGTATTGTTTCTTTGCAAATTTCCAATGTATGCAGATTTACTCACGTAGCGTATATGAAAAGTAATTCATATGGTAGATCTGCGTTAAGTAAAAAACTTGAACCGTTATGTTGTTGTTAATAGTTTGCAGTTTGTTTGAGTTCATAATTGAATGGTATTATTTATATGGGTCAAGAATCATATGAATAAATGGTCAAAAATTGGCCCAATAAGTAGTAGATAGAGCAGCAACATGATTTTACGTGTGTTACATATCTATTTCAATTATTAACAGACAATTCATTGTTTGAAATGATTTAGAATAATCAATGTAGTTGACTCTGCATGATAACAGACGCGGGGTGGAGCTTACGATTAGAGACGGGTTGTGCGGCAGAGGAGAGGTAACGAGCATAAAAAGACGACAATACCAGCGAGCGACCGCAGTAGCTGGTCCTGCGTTTGGCGACATCACATCATCACCTAGACGACGGTTACAAACCAATCTGTTCTTTTCAGAACAAATTGAACATTGTTTCGGAAACAACATAAGCAATGGGGCTGAAATTAAAATCGTTCTTTTTCAAGAACACAAGAGAAGAATAGAAATAGAAGATTTGGATCGAAATCTATTGTTCTGCTTTAAATCAAAGAAGAGATATTAGTGTTGTAAACAAATCGTTCTTTTTCAAGAACAAATTCTGGAAAATCGTCCTGAAAGTAAATCGTTCTTTTTCAAGAACCAAATGTAGAAAATCATACTAAAAGTAAATCGTTCTTTTTCAAGAACCAAATGTAGAAAATCATACTGAAAGTAAATCGTTCTTTTTCAAGAACCAAATGTAGAAAATCATACTGAAAGTAAATCGTTCTTTTTCAAGAACCAAATTTAGAAAATCATACGGAAATACTAAATGTTCTTTTTCAAGAACCCAAAGAAAAAAAAGAAAATCGTGTTAATGTAGCAGTACTTAGTAGTAGTGTGACGTCACGTCGAAAACAGCACGTTTCTAAGTGAAATACGACCCGCATTTTGTTGTGACGTCGCGTCATTGTTATTATTTTTAAAGAATGCCATAAATTCTCTTGTTGTTTTACAACAATAATAACACAAAAAGAAAAAATCTAGAACTGCAACATTTTATTACGTAATTGTATTTCACAATCACATTTTAAGTCAGATTATATTTAACTTTGCAAGAAAAAGATATAACTTTCTGAATAAATATTTAGTTTAGTAGTATCGTTTGACTTTTTTTCTTTTACGATTTAATTCTGAAGTTATATCAAAATTCATCTTCTACATTCACTTAATACCGCACGGTATACTTTCTTAATATATTTATATACTTCTTAATAATATGTCTTAATAATTTTTTTAGTAAAAAAATTACTAGATTAATGGCAGATATAATTAATTTTTAAAATTAATTATTTCTAGATTAAAATTACCTTATTAAAAAAAATAGCGTTGAATACGCGTGTGAAAAATCGATTTTTGGTGCGAACGAGTTTGAAACACTCGTTCGCTCCGCAGCTCGTGTTAGCAAAAAAAGCAAGTGGTTTTTCATACTTGTATTCAAATATACTATTTCGGTGCTCATTAATGAACGATAGCTCACTGCTGCGAAGCTCGCGTTTCAAAGCCATTCGTACCAAAAAACAAGCGTCTTTTCAAATATACTATTTCGTCAGTATAGGAAGTATTCGAAAACAGTGGCTCCGAAATTATTCGTTGTTTGGTGTCAGAGTATAATGATTTAGATTTAATAAACGGAAGGAACGTAATTTGTGACAAAGATCCGATAAGCAAATCACCCAATAATGAGCAACAGATATCAACCTTAGATTAAATATAAAACTATCCAATCGAAGAAGGTATGTGCAGCTTCGAGAACAAAAATTTTAATAATTTTCAAAATGTGTATAGTTGATGTACTAAAATGGAAAACGTGTCAAAAAAATAAAAAACGTATTTTATATATGTTTTGTATATAAACGTAAGAAATATATTTTCACCGAACTGTTTAAATGCATTTCACAGCGTTGTTTGATGGTTGTTAAAGCAGGGAATCTTACATATAATAGATACTAGTTAATTACTTGGAATCTTTTTCTATTAGTTCTGCCTTAAATTTATCAACCATACTTTTTTGAGTAAACATCAACTTATGATGACGGTTACCACGATTATGAATATCAATTTCTTTAACGAACAATCTCCGTGTTAACAGCTTTTCAAATTTTATTACAGGAGTTAATTCAGGATAACACTGTATGGATGTGCCTACACCTTCACCATAAATATTAATAAAAAATTTATCCCCTTGAAATGTATCTACAAAAACAGAATCACTCAGTTTTCCCGAATCGGTAAACTCCGCCGATACTAATAGCCTCCCTGATTCTTTTGGATATAATATAATTCTATCGCATTCAGTTGAAAAGGCGCCTTTAGGGCATTTCTGGAAATAAGTTTTATTCAAACTAATAGAATAATAAATTGTTTTTAATAATAACATTTTTCAACTTAACAACTGCAGAGATTGGAGAAACATTCGTTAATGTAATATATCGTTGATATTTATGCAAAGTCTTTATTTTTCCGAAATTTATTGCATTTGGATGGTAGGACAATATTGGCCCGCGCCCATTGCAAGAAATTTTTACCAAGTGCTCAGGCTTCTTTCCACAAATATTAAACCTGGAAGAGATCGCTGTATGCGTGGCAAAAATTTGTGTATGTGGTAGCGTTTTGAAGTCTATCCCAATTTAAATTAGTACAAAAAATATTTCTTACTTTAGGACTAGTTCATGGAATCCCAATTTCTTGACTAATATATTTATATCTATATAAATTTCTTCATACGGTTTTAAATAAATTTTTTCTTGAGTTAAATGACATCGGAGGGGCTGATCCTACAATTACAATAAAAAAATAAAACTGTTTACTGCTCCACAATAAAATTTAATCAATTCATTTCTAAGTTCCACCTTATTCTCTAAACAATATTGGGCATATCCCAATATATTAGTTTTATTTTTCATTTTAATGGTTCTTTTGTATTCGACATTTATAAAACAACACTTCATTTTCACCGCATTGGGAAAACATTGAATTTCTGGGTATGAAAATATTCCGGATACTGGTATTCTTGTTGTACAATTTTTAGGTTTCCAGGTCAGTATATTCAAATTAGTTTCAAATTTACCAGGACGATTGGAGATTATTACGACCTTCAATTGATTACAAAATTTGTGAATTAGGCTACGAACTCATTGAATAAACAATGTTCAGACCCACCTGTACTGCAGTACATGAAAATGGACTTGCTATCGCGGAAACTGGAGTTACTTCGACTTCGACGGCTTGTTGATTATATATTTCTTGGCCGTTTTTAATTTCGAATTCGATATTTAATTGAGAATCATTAACAATCTTCAATTCTCTTTGATGTTTAACTCCTAAACGGAAAATAAACTCAAATTCTTGTAAACATTTTTGAAACTAAGAATATTAAGGAATTACTCACCCACTGCAACGCTACCAATGTCAATTGCTTTTGGATCGCAATTTATTAACGGACATGTCGCATTCCCTCTAGAAATACATATACCAAATTCGAATATTCAAGTGATAATGTTAACTTATACAAAAACATGCATGAGAAATTAATAAATTAATCTTTATCTGAATATACGACTGAATGCACGAATTTGCGAAATATGCTAGTAAATTATGTTAGAAAATCAACAACTTGAGCAAACTAAATATATTAATAATTATTTTTTTAAATAATTTTAATATTATTTATTTTAATAATTATTAATATATTAATATATTAATTAATAATAATCAAATATATTAACTTATTAAAATTGCGGTTAGTTTAAACTGCAACATACTGATAAAAAATGTTAATATTTCACAGTTCGATCACTTTCTGCAAACCCGTATAAATAATTTTAGCCCTTGTTGCTTATAAGTGTACAGTAAGTTACAAATTGTAAACGTCAATTCAAAATGTATGTAAACATAACATCTTGTATAAACGCTAAAATTACATAAACATGATTTTACGGTTCAAAAGGAATGTAGTAAAAAAACGACGGTCTGTAAGCTTTTAATAGTTTTGGTTTTTCAATTATGAAATTGCTTGTTAATTAGTCATAAATTGTTTACATTGAATTTGTTTTTAAAACCGATGATTACTGTAATATTTGTAATATAATAGTGTATAAGCCCGACTTCGTTCGGGATGACTTCCTTGGTTGAATGAGTACTATGTTACTATGAGTACTCTGACGTATTCTTGATTTGATCCAGCAAAATAACCGTTAATACAAAAGTTTTAATTATATTGACTACGTCAATATAATTATATTATAATAATTATAAGAATTAATATTCATTAATAATTCCTATAACTATACTCATTTAAGTTTTTTCAGTTGATACACTGAAAAAGCTATATGAAGATAACGGATTTTCCGGAAAAAGAGATCTGCTTCGTGCATTGATTTCGTTTCATCTGGAAGATAATGAATCAGTGTAATCTTACATAAATTCAGCGATCAGATGCTGAGCAATTTAAACGTACACGATTTCAAATCGACGATGAATGGGTAGGATCATTGTTATTGGCAAAGTTCTCCGACAATTATACGTCAATTATAATGGCAAAAGAATATTCTGGAATTAGTATAAAAATGTGTGTTAGTCACATATTTATACATACAAAAAATACATACTTTTGAACATTAAGCGCTTAAAATTAAACATCTTTATAGGTGGCATAGAAAACGTAACTATAGAAACCATAAAACCAAAAAGGTAATCAAAAATCTGAAACGAAAGAACTCTTTGAAAAAGATATAATATAATGAAACAGCTGTCAGAGTAGGGAAAATGGGAAGGAAATAATAACAGGATAGGAAGTCCAAAAAAACTAACTAAATTATCATATTACTATCCAATATAAAAAAAATTAATACATAGTAAAATGAATTGTACCAAACCAATAACGAAGCATCCTTTGAGCATCCATGCTAGAGAAACATCATTGTTTATGAATTATACTATATAGTGTAATTGAATTTCATTATTATTTTGTCTAACTTAGGGCTATTATTATTATTATTATTATCATTACTATTATTCTTATTATTATTATTAATATTATTAAGGGTATCATAATGGATTATTCATATTATAAGTAAATAATGTGTAGAATTATAATAAGTATAGTGTATTTAATTAGGGTGTTATTTTAGTGTATTATGATTTATTTGTTAATAGTGTACAAATGCGACTTCGTCCGAGGTGACTTCTCGGACTAAATAATATTAGTATTCAAACTTATTCGTACCGTTCGTATTTAGTACCGCGAAAATAGCCGTTAATATAAATGTTTTAATTATATTGACTGCATGTAATGTATCAAAAAATCCTCCTGTGAAAGACTATGCTTTCGTCTAATACTCTGTAACGTAGGTAATGGCTAATGCAAAGCATAGTGAAAACACCGGACTTCGTCGACGTTGAGTTGTAAATTGGAGTTCTCTATAAGGCAGAACTCAAAACCAAGCTACAATTACTGTTAACTGTAAGTGAGTTTTACTATCTTTACATAAAATAAAGCAAATAGAAAATTGGCAACGTCGCAAATTTTTATTACCTCAAATTCATTATTTCTTATCTAATTATCACTAACCTAACGTAAATTTCACAATTTTAACGTTCAATAGAAAAATAAGAAACTGGCAACGTCGCAAAAAAAATTTTCTTCGAATTCGTAGCTTTTTATCTAATTACCACTAATCATACGTGTTCAATGATGAACAATTAATCTTAGTATAGAATATAAGCTATATACTTAAGGGATTTCTAGGTAATATATATATGTATCGTAAAGCCTGTCTACCATTTCTGGTGTAGACTCTAGGTAATATATTACCTATTATATATCAACAATATATTACCTATTTACTTTCTAGGTAATATATTAACTATTAATATAGTTAAGAGAGCCATACACAAAGGGTAACTCGTATACAGAAAGCACTAGACAAGTCCCGCGGTCAATGCCTCACGTACCCAAAGGCCTAAATACAGCAAGATATCGCGTAAATAAATCGCTCCCAGCATACACAATTATGTTATGATTTACATATATAACAAAGAAAACATAAGCATAACAAAACCAATTCTATGTTTATAAAATAATTTATATGATGAAATTTATATTTAAATAATTATTAACTATGATTATAAATAATTATAATAGGCAACATACGTGATACAACAAGATACTGACTGGAAATTTATAAAGTAGATTGAGTCTACTGAATTACAAGGTACAATAACTTACCATTACTGATGGCTCGTGCCCACGCCTTTGATGTCAGCGCGGGGATAATAGTAGGGAATATTTGTATATAAGAATATTGTATATAAGGTTGTATGTAAGCTAGATTAAGGGTTAGCCCTGAATTGAAAGAAAAAATAAGGAAAAAGAACAAACTCAGAAAACTGAGAATAAGAACAGGCGATCCATCAATAAGAAGACAAGCAAACCAACTAACAAAAGACATCAGGACCGATCTGAAAGAACACCAAGAATCGAAGTGGCAAAAATTGATAGAAGATTTGTCCCTTGAAGAAAGATCGCTATTCAAGATAGCAAAAACTATAACCAAAACTACAAAGCAACAGACTGACAGCCACCTAATCATAAATAATAGTAGAACCAAAACAAAAAATGGAAGAATATGCCAATAGCCTTGAAAAACAATTCAGCAACAATCCGGAGAAGTCTCCAGTATTTGTAGGAACAATAAAGGAAAAGACAAAAAGGCATTTCAACACCGAATGGAAAACAGCGAACAAAACAGTTTCCGCCGAAACAGTACAAGCAATCATTAAAAGCATACCAGTTAAAAAAGCACCACGACTTGACAACGTCACAAACATGGCATTAAAGCAAATTCCCAAAGAACAAATTAAACAACTCGCCAAAATATCAGAAGCTTGCTTAAATCTGGGACACTTTCCAGCCCAATGGACGAGAGCCAAGATAATCCTAATTAAAAAACCAAAAAAAACAGCAACCGACCCAACAAGCTTTAGACCAATAAGCCTCCTATCATCAATAGGGAAAATAGTTGAAAGGATAATACTAGACGATTTAAAAAGCAAGACCGAACACTTAAATATACTCCCAAACGAACAACACGGCTTCAGAGAGGAACACTCGCGCGTAAACCAAACAACGAGGCTAGCTACTCATATAATAAAGGGTTTCAACAAATCCAGCCACACTGGTGCGGTATTCATTGACATGGAAAAAGCATTTGGCAAAGTATGGCACGACGGACTGATATATAAACTAATATGCTATGAATTCGAACCAAGCCAAATCCAACTAATAAAGTCATTCTTGACGAATAGAACTTTCACAGTAAGCAAAAAAGCACTCTATTCGACATATAGAAAGATAGAAGCCGGAGTGCCACAAGGATCCACACTTTCACCGCTGCTGTTCAATATATACATTGCCGACATACCAACATACGGAACTACCGAGATAGCCCAATTTGCGGACGACACTACCATATTCACCACGAGCAGGGTACCCAAATTAATCACTGAAAGGCTACAAAGACACATAAACAAAATAACAGATTGGACCGACAAATGGCAAATGAAAATAAACCCTGAGAAAACGCAAGCAGTATTATTCACAACAAAAAAGTTCACAAAACCATATCAAAACATCGTCATTAAGAACCAGAAAATCAAATGGAACAAAGAATGCAAATACTTGGGAACAATATTCGACAGCAAACTCAACTGGATTAGCAACTTAAACTACATACTAAAAAAAGGACGAACACAGTACTCGCTGCTAAACCCATTATTAAACAGAAAATCTAAATTAAATACAAGAACAAAACTATACATATACGAGACATATATAAGACCCATACTAACATATGGTTCAGCAACCTGGAAATCAGCATCAACCGCACAACTAAAAAAACTCACACAATTCGAAAACAAAGTGTTAAGAATGATATCAAAAGCACCAAAGAAATTCAACCATTAGAACAGACTTACAAATAAAGGAAAGAATTCAAGAATATATGACCAGAGTAAGCAAAAACTTTTTCAAAAGAGCAGATATGTCAGCAAATCCATCAATTACTGAGTCTCACAAGCCAGAGCCAGTCACAGCATTCACGAAGCGCAAAACTCCACGCCAATCAATATGAAAAGGTTAAGGCATTAACCTAACACAGTGACAACACCAGTCTCAGGAACTAAAAGGCATCGAACAAAGAATAGAGGCAAAGGCGATTAGCCAGCCTGAAAATAGACAAACAGGATCCCAAACGTAGATTAAGGGTAGTGAAAAGTTTAGTATCAGAACTTACCCCGCCTAGAGGAGTAATAGAATCGGTACAAGTAAGAGAACCAGTAGGAGCATTAGAACCAGTAGGATTATTAGAATTATGTGGGGTATTAGAAATACGTCGAGTATTCAGAGTTTTAATTATTGTTTAATCATTGCGTTTTAATCATTCAATCATGTGTGTGTGAGAGATATAAGAGTAGTACAAACGCTTAAACAAAGGTTGGAGTGTGTAAGTGAGGGCTAAAAGTGAAAGTGATGTGCCAATTTCAAGCAGAAGATTGGAAATGAAGGGTAGCCAGCAGCCCTTCAACAAGTGCAAAGTCGCAGAAGGAACTAGAGCAGTATCTAGCACAAGACACAAACCGGTAAGTCAAGTTTAGGGTTCTTCAGAGGTTTTATTTTATAAACATGTCGGCGTTTAAAACAGTATTTGTCCAAAAAGGAAATATTTAAAAATAAAATATTAATGGAAGCATTAATAGACGACAAATACAAGTTAGCCGATAATCTATATAAATTATATACGAATATAAAAAAAGCTGGTCTTTCGAGAAGAACCAGACAATAGAAGACATGTAGAAGACAAGAAAGCAGTAGGGAGAGCATATTGGGAAGAGTTTCAACAGAACTAAGAGAAAATTCCGCAAGGGGCAGATAGTCCGTACTGTGAAGCAAATTTCAGTAATAAACTAAGATTTATGACGGTATTCTAAGGGTGTTAGAAGAATACAGTTTAAGCTGCGAGTAAGAAGACGTAGAAACAAAACCGCCAAAATTGACGACAGTGCTGCAGTCACGAAGTAGAAGTAGAAAATGAATCGCAAGCAGATAACGCCATAAAAGAATTAGCTAAGATACAGCTGGCCAATTATAACATGACTCGGGATACCATTAATTACATCAACGAGCGATTACAAGAAAGAGTGTACGCTAGGCTATATGAACGACCATTACAGAGGCTAAATTAAATAAAGAAACTAATTAAATAAAGACTATTTGTGGGACATGGTCCCACAAATAGTGCATGAAAATCCAATTGCATCGCCAATAGAAAAAATGCCGTATATATTAATGAATATAAGAAGTGAACCAAGTAGAATGATACAACATCTTCAAACTACCGAAGCTAATTATAAAACGGCATGGAGATTGTTAAATCGCAGGTTTTAAGACACCAGACAAATAATCGTCTAGTACATACATAAGTTAGTAGATTTGCCGAATGTTCATAAGGAATCAGATGGAATGAAGGGAGTTTTAGACACAACAAGAGAATGTCTAGAAGCAATCAATATTAACGGGATAGGCACGAGTGCATAGGGGCCGATGGTGATAAGAATAATAATAAAAAATTTGATGCAGAATCAAGAGTGATGTATGAGAAAGCCAGAAAGAGTTAACTGAAATCGAAGAGTTAGACGAAATGTTGGAGTTCATGGCAACCAGGTTAAGGGCTCCAGAGATGTTCAATGAAACAAGGCCAAAACATAATGGTTTGAGAGCACTCATAGATCCAGATTCCCAAAGATCGCTAGTAACAACAGCTAAATCAAAGATAAATTTAGTAATTATACCAGGATTACCAAGTAAATATAGGCTTCAGATAGAAATGCTGTTGTGAACAAAGTTAACAAGTGTGTTGTCGCAGTCTAGCTTTGACCTGAATTTAAACCGATGGCAATATCGAGAATTAGCAGACTTAACATGCAATGTCTCTGGGCCAATAGACATAGTACTGGGGGCGCAATAGTATGGAAATATAATAATAGAAGGATTAATAAAGCAAAAGATAATCTGTTAGGTCAGAAAAAAAAATTGGTGTGGATACTGTCAGGGAATGCTGATGTAAATAAAGAAAATATACAGATTCATAGCATGATGGCGATGATAAAAAAGATAAACAGATTGTCGGTTAATTGAAATAGAATCAAAACCACTAAATCACGAAGTCACGAACCATCTAATCACGAAACAATATACACATGAACAACAAAATGAGACGTCAGCGGTATTCATACCGTAGAAATTCCGATCCAGGTTAATGACAAACTGTTGAAGTCATCGAAGTTGCGAGCAGCGGCTAAACTGTTGCAACTTGAGCAGATATCGAATAAAAATAAAACACTGCACAATAAATGCAAACAGTCTATGCAGGATTACGTTAACTTAGAACAAATTAATAACGATCAAGAAAAGTTAATTAATGAGCAATTATTACAGGAATAACTTAAAATTAAAAATTAATACCGATAAAATAGAAATTGTTAAAGAAGCGTATGAATCGAAGAAGATTCAAGTTCAAAATTTGCCAGACAAGAATGGTAAAATCGATAATAACAATTGATCCATTTTTTTACGTGACTTTGTTACATTCCTTTTCTTCTTCGGTAAAAAAAATGCATATTTTCTTTCGGTTAATCGATCGCTTAATCGTCAGAAGGTTCGAGGTTTACAAACATAACTACTAGCCATGGCTCCCTTGAAGCCACACTTTGGACAAAACAGTCGCCGAACGCGACAATTTCTCCGGTTGTGACTCAGTTCGCCACATCTCTCACAATTATCAGATCTTACTGTCCTATATCGTAGGTTGGTGTTGCCATACCAATATTTGTGGTGCCTGGCGTGAGCTCAGTTCACCCCCCCCCCCCAAGGGAGGGTGAACTGTCTGGTTAGCTTCCGTTATGCTTGGGCATTATTTAACTACAAATCCAAAATACTGATTTAATCCTAACACTCAGTTTTCTGCATTTTCCCAACTATCGACATGGTACGTGCTTTACCTTATACATCTTACAATAAACTATATGTTACAAAAACATATAGAAATAATATGAACCCAAAAAAAAACCATTTTTGGACTTTGTAGCAAGTGCGTGTAATCGAGGAGACTGATGGTCAGTTAGAAAATGGTAACCGTCTAAATATCATCACATCTTCTCTATTCCCCATATTTTATAGGGTTAGAAGTGCTTTTTGTGTTACTGAAGAGTTCTATTCATCTGCTTTAAGTGTTCGGTTAGCGTAGGCGATTACAAAGTCTCCATCTGAACCGTGGTGCATTAAAGCGGCTCAGTTGAAAATCTACTGAATTCTGGACAGGCGAGTACCGGTGCATCTTTTAATTTTGTTTTTAGCTGGTCGAATGTGTGTTGTTCGTCTTATGTCCATTGCCATTTCACGTTATTATGTAACAGATGATTAAGTGGTGTTGCTATCTGTTAAAAATTATTCTTAAATCAACGATACTAGGAAGATACGCCTAAAGACTGTCTTAATGTGCTTAAATATTTAGGTGGCGGAATACTAATATAGCAGCTAATTTATCAGGGTTTTTCTGTATTTTCTCTGCTGTTACAATATGTCCTAAATATTTTAACGCTCTACGTCCAAATTGACACTTGTCCGGATTTATACGCAGATTTGCCTTTCGTAATCTACGGATAACTTTTGTGAAATTTGCTAAATGTTTTTCGTATGTTTGACCTAAAATAATTATATCATCGAGGTACGCGAAACATTTTGGTTCCAGTTCCGTACCGATAATTTTATCCATTAATCTTTGGAATGTCGCAAGTGCCGAATGCAAGCCAAAAGGCATTACCTTAAACTAACTGGAAATAATCCCATTATAGGTACTGTAAATGCTGTAATTAATCTACTATCTTCGTTTAACGGGACTTGTCAATAACTTTGTTTTAAATCGATACTTGAAATATACCGTGCATGTCTTAGTTTATCTAAAATTGCGGATTTGCGGTAGTGGAAAGCATCTTTACGTAATAAATAATAAATTATATATAATAAATTTGTTACATACGTAACAAATTACGTATGTAATTATAAATAATTACATAAATTCGGCGTTAAACAATCATATTCTATATATACTTTTAACACTTACCTTTATTTTCTATACCTATAGTAATATTTTAGAACAGAAATTAAATATATTATACTGTAAATTAAAATATACCTTTTCTTAGAAAATTAAAGTAAATGCAATTATTAAATTTTATAACTAATAATAATAAAGAAAATAGTTTTACGGCTGCAGGCACCATATCGCTATATGGTGAAAAATGCTGAAAATAATGAAAGGTATTAATTAAATCGGTCAACTGTCAGTTATGAGCCTTTGCTTAACACGTAGGTAAGAATGAGGAAGTCGTTCGAGAGCCCGATTGCCGAAAGGAACCGGATCTCGGAACATCGATCACCAGGAGGATAGGAAGCCATCCGAGAACTCGATTGGCGACAGTAAATTGGATGTCGAAAAGTCGATCACCAGGGGGAAAAGGTAGCTGTTCGAGAACCCGATTAGCGTAAGGAACTAGGTCTCGAGAATTCGACGACCAGAGGGCACTCGTTCGAGAACTGTATTGGCGGAAGGGAAGGGCTAGACCAAGCAAGGCGTTCCGCTGATACTCCATGAAGTATTAGCAGAGTTTAAATCATTCTTCGGGAGAACGGATTACTCTGCTGCTACCACTGAAGTAGTTTTAATGTTTCCTCCACCCCACCATTTACAGTTAGGTTTTTTGAAGGCACAAAACAACTTCCCCATCTCGACCGAATCGTAAAAATGTAAAATATGTAATGCAAGATGAAATTTTACATATAACCAACCAAACCTTTGTTTACTTTCTAACAAACGCTAACATTTCTATCGTTATTAAAATAACAATTATAAAGAGAACTGGCGAAAACAAAAACATCTGCTTCGACGGGTAATCGTCGAATTAAACGTCGGGTACCAGGTGGTACAAAGTCTTTCATTTATCCATTTTTTTAACTTCATTGCAGTACTTATCGTATTGTTAGCAGGTGACTACGTCATGCTACACGTCCGCAAACAACGAATAGTGCGCGAACCGACCGTCACTGTAGTTAAGCAGCAAGCATCACTGTATCACAAATGACTTATACATCTCTACCACATACCCAGGAAAAGATTTGGAGACCAGCCACCAAACGCTACAAGAACGTTAACGCCAATGAATAGTGACATATAGAGACAAAACTGTTTGATGTGCATTCAGGTGTAGAGACTGGCAGGATGTTCAATGATGAACAATTAGTTTTAGCATAGGAGATAAGGTATAGTTAAGGAGGCCATACACAAGGAGTGGCAAGAGCATAAGACGCACTAAGCAAGCACTAGTTTGGAGCTTAGTTACAACAGTGTGCTACAATTAATATGTATGACAAAGACAATGTAAAACACAACAAATCCAATGTTATATTTATAAATAGAAAATAATGTATATACTAAATGTTTATATTTAACTAATTATCATTAATAGTTGTAAACAAGTCCTTGGGATCGGTATGTTAAGCTACAATATGCTGACTGGCAGATCATAAAGTGGATCGAGTAAGCTGGGGCAAGCTGATTAAGATTGCAAGGTATAACAATGCTACTACCGTGGATGGCTCGTGCCCACGCGCCTTGAGACTAGCGTGAGGATACGAGTAGGGAATATAGAGGTTGTATATAAACTAGATTAAGGTGGTGGTGGTCTAGTTCGGACAGTGAAAGTGGTCGGTATTGGTGGTATATATCTTTAAATACCACCACTATGGTGGTGGTATTTAAAGCGAGGAATAAAAGACAAGAAGAGATAACACGGCAAGAAATGGAAAAAAGAATAAAAAATATAGAGAAAGTATTAGATAAAATGATCGATACAGTGCATGGGAAAATAGTGAATGACGAAAAAAACAGAGAACAGAAAAAGAAGATAAAGTGGTACAAAGACTGGAACAAATGGAGAAGCAACTTAAAACCAGAATGGATGAATTAGAAACAAAAATATCGGAATTGACAGTGGAGGTACAATAACCCAAGATAGGAGCAAAACGACATATGCGGCGATCACGGAAAAGAAAATAGAAAATGATACAAAAAAGATACAGGGATGGAAAACACCTGAAAAAATAAGAGAAATAACAGTAAAAGCGGCAGAAGGGGAGAAGGTAATGGAAAAAATAAGAGAAAAACTTACGATAGATGCAGTAGGTGAAGAAGGTATAAAGGAAATAAAAAAATCCAAAAGTGGATTGGTAGTGATGAAGTGCAGAAACGAGCTACAACTGGAGCAAATAGGGAAGAAACTGGAGGAAGTAAAAACAATAACAGTGTTTAATAACAGTTGTTTATAATAAAAAAATTGAGCAAGGATATACTGAAGAAGAAATAGTAAACGAAATATTAAGAGAAAATGAAAAAATAAGGAAAATGGTGGAGATTAGAGAGGTGAAGACAGTAATGAGAGCAGTTAAAAAAAATGCTTTTAGGAACAGTAAACAATATGTGGAGGACTGGGTAGTAGAAGCTGACAAGGAGATATTCAAATACGTGGTAAAAAAAGGAAAATTATTGATAGATTTTACTGTAAAACAGGTAGAGGAATATGTAAAGATCGCGATTTGCTATAAATGCTGCTGCTATGGGCATGTAGCCAAGTACTGTACAAGAACGGAGGTATGCTATAGATGTGGACAGGAAGGACATGAAGGGAAAGATTGTGAGAAAAATGAGATAAAATGCGCCAACTGCACAAGAATTAAAGGTAAAGATATAGAGCACATGGCCACCAGCAAAAAGTGCCAAATATACAAACGAAAGGAGGAACAATATCGAACTAGGATAGACTATGTAAGCTGGGAAGAAAAGAAGAAACAAACAAAAAACTGAAAAAGAAGTGGGGAAAGTAGCAGAAAACAATGAGAAGAAAAAATTAAGAAATATGGAGAGTAGCAACATGGAATATACGAAGCATAAATGGAAAAGAAATAGAACTAGAAGATGAGTTTCTGGAAAATAAGATAGACATACTTACAATAACGGAAACAAAAAAAAGGGCGAGGATTGCAAAAAATGATGAAAGGAAGTGTATGTATATATAGCGGAGTGGAAACAGAGAAAAGAGCAGCTGAGGGAGTCGCATGTATGATGAAAAAGGAATGGGCACACAATATAGAAGAATGGGAGGCGTGTTCAGAGAGGATATTGACAATAAATATGAAGGACGATAATGAGAGCATTAAAACGATAATAAGTGTGTATGGACCAAATGAAGACGACAAATAGGAGAACAAAGAGAAATTCTGGGAAATGTTAACAGAGACGGTAGAAACAGCAAAAGGCGAAATATACATTGCAGGAGATTTTAATAGTAGAGTGGGAAAGGGAAAACCAGGAGAGAGTAGAATATTGGGCCAGAATGGGGAGACAATGCTAAATGATAACGGAAAAAGATTGATAGAGTATTGTCGAATCAACAATATGTTTATAGCAAATACTTATTATAAGCACAAGGATATACAAAAGTATACTAGAGAAATGAGCAGCAAAAATTAAAAATCAATAATAGACTACATAGTAGCAGGAAATGAAAATAGAAAGAACATAGTAGATGTAAAAGTGTCAAGAGGACCGGAAGTGGAAAGTAATCATTATATGGTTATATCAAAAATAAAGAAACCACTAAAATCAGACAACGGAGAGAAAAGAAGATAAGATAGAATATTAGAAAATAAAAGCGTATAGACTAAAAGACGGAGAGGTGGCAAAGCAATATAGAGAAAAAATGAAGAGGATGATCGAGCACAGAAATGAGAAATGGAAGACATTAAGTTTGGAAGAGAGTTGGGAGGAATTCAAAAAGATGATACTACAAACAAGCTCGGAAGTGTGTGGAAAAATATAAAGAAAGAAGAAAATAAAACAAACGGCCTGGTGGACAGAGGAGATCAAGAGAAGAGTGAGATTGAAAAAGAAAAAATGGAAGCAATATCTACAAAAAAAATAATAGAGAAACGTATCAGTGTTACAAGGAGGAAAGGAAAATAGTGAAGCAATTAGTATTAGAGGCGAAAAAAAATGTATGGGCAGAATTCGGCAATAAATTAGAATACGAAGCTGCAGAGGGAAAATAAATATTCTGTAGTAGACTAAGAACAATAAGAAAAGGAAATACTAACAGTGCTACATATATAAATAACAAAGAAGGAAAAATATTAAAGCAGGAAGATGAAATAATGGAAAGATGGAAGCAATACTTTGAAGAGCTGCTGTCAGACAATATAGAGAGGAACGATACAAGAGAAGCAGACAATACAGAGAGAAAGGAATGCAAAGACGAGGAAGAGGAATTTAATATGGAAGAATTGGAAAAGACCATAAAACAACTGAAGAATGCAAAAGCACCAGGAACACACAATATCGACTGAAATTATAAAATATATGGGGGAAGAGGGAAGGCAGGTAATGCTGGACATATATAACAAAATATGGAAAGAGCAAATAATACCTAAAGAATGGCAGCAAGCACTGATAGTACCAATCTCTAAGAAAGGAGATAAGAAAGATTGTAATAATTACAGAGGAATTACTCTATTAAATACAAACATGAAAGTGTTCGAAATAATGATAAACGAGAGAATAAAAATTTATATACAGAAAACTCTGGACGAATCACAGTCAGGATTTAGGGAAGGCAGAAGCATTCAAGACCATATATTTACGGTTAAGCAGATAGTTGAAAAAACAAGTAAAAGGAAAAAAAATGTACACATGGGTTTTTTGGATTTAAAAAAAGCATTTGATAAAGTAAGAAGAGATAGATTGTGGAAGATGATGGCAGAGAAAGAGATAAGCAGGAAAATGATTAGCTTAATAAAAAAATATATGAAGAAAACTCAAGTAGCGTGATAGTCAAAAACAGGCAATCAAAAAAATTTAAAACGAAAGACGGACTAAGACAGGGAGGAGGACTAAGTCCAACATTATTTAATATTTACATGGACAAAATAATAAGGAAAGCGAAAGAAAGAACTAAAGGACTTGACGTGAGATGGAATTATATGCAGAGAGTTGAAGTAAAGATTGTAGCATTTGCGGACGATATAATGGTGATAGCATCTAACGAAAAAGAGTTGCAGACAAGCATAAATAAATGGAATGAAACACTTAGAGAGAACGGAATGGAGATGTGTAAAGAGAAAACAAAAGTAATGGTGATCGGGGAACAACATGAGATAAAAATCATGGTAGATAAACTAAAATTGGAGCAAGTGACGAAATGGAAATATTTGGTAGTAGAAATAACTAGTTCAGGAAAGCAAGAAGAAGAAATTAACAGCCGGGTAGGAAAAGCAATGAAAGTGTTTTACAGTATCAGCAATACGATTGTGGGGAAAAAAGAAATAACAAGGAAAACAAAAATAAACGTCTATAAAACAATAATAAGACCAATACTGACATTTGGATGTGAGACATGGATAACAGATAAAAAGGAAATAAGTAAAGTCCAAACGGTAGAAATGAAATACATGAGGAGAGTAAAGGGAGTGACAAAGAGAGAAAGAATCAGGAATGAAGAAATAAGAAAAGAACTGGGAATGGAGGCGATACACGAATACATAGAGAAGAGGCAGTTGGGCTGGTGGGGTCACCTGAAAAGAATGGGTCAAGAAAGACAAGTGAGAAGGGTATGGGAAGCTAGACCTGGGCAGAAAAGAAAAAGGGGAAGACCTGAAACTACCTGGAATGACATAATAGAAAAAATATTACAAAGAAGAAGAATAACGATGAGTGAAGCTAGTAGGATGGCAAACAACAGGAAAGAATGGAGAAAGTTTTGCGACGCAGTGACGCGAAGCGAAAACGTAGAAGCCTAGAGAAAGAAAGAAAAAAAGTTAAAGACTAACAAACCTACACCAGAAATGGTAGACAGGCTTTACGCTACATATATATATTATTAATAGTTGTAAACAAGTCCTTGGGATCGGTATGTGAAGCTACAATATGCTGACTGGCAGATCATAAGGTGGATCGAGTAAGCTAAGGCAAGCTGATTAAGATTGCAAGGTATAACAATGCTACTACCGTGGATGGCTCGTGCCTTTGAGACTAGCGTGGGGATACGAGTAGGGAATATAGAGGTTGTATATAAACTAGATTTAGTGTGGTAATAAACTGAATATTAATTATTGTTAATACGTGTGACGGTAGAATATATAGTCATTTACTGAAAAAGAAGTTCTTTTACTCCATTCCCAACGAACCCTAAACTTTTACTTAACCGGTACGTCGTCATTCAAATACAATATATTATTATTATTATTATTATTATTTTGTTGTTATGAAAATAAGAAAGTTTTCTACAGTGTCCTAAGAGGGTGCAGAAAAGATAAAAAGGACAACAGAGTGCTCATGAAAGACAAGAATGGAAAGGTAATAAAAGATGAGGAAAAGGTGATAAACAGATTGAAATAATATTTCGAAGAGCTATTGGCGGTAAGTGTAAGTGGGAAACCCAATAAAAATAGCGAAAAAAAGAGATTAGGTGAAGATAAATTTCAAGAAGTGGATAATGAAGAGGAAGGCGGCGAAGAAATAGAAAGGGAAGAATTGGAAAAGACTATTAGAAAACTTAAGAATGGGAAGTCTCCAGGGAGTGGAGGAATAACATCAGAAATGATTAAGAATATTGGAGAAAAGGGAATGGAAAAACTGGTATATATATACAACAAAATATGGAGAGAAGAACGCATCCCAGAGGAATGGAAAAGAGCACAGATAGTACCAATATATAAAAAAGGAGACAGAGCTGACTGTAAGAACTACAGAGGAATAAACATAATAAATACAGGGATGAAGATTCTAGAGAAAATAATTAAAAACAAGATAAATTATAAAGTGGAACAGACCCTGGAAGAGCCACAATGCGGATTTAGAAAAGGTAGAAGCATACAGGACCATATATTTACTATAAAGCAAATGGTGGAAAAGGCAGGAAATAGTAAAAAAAATATATATGTAGGTTTTCTAGATCTAAAGAAGGCATTCGATAAAATAAATAGAAGCAGATTATGGAATATAATGAGAGAGAGGGGTATAGAAAAGAAAATGATTAGGTTAATAAGGAAGATATATGAGGAGAATGTAAACAGCATAATAGTAAATAGTAAAGAATCTGAAACATTTAAAACAATGGACGGACTAAGACATGGAGGAGGACTGAGTCCAACATTATTTAACATATATATGGATGAGATAATGAGAGAAAGTGATAAAGAGGAAAGAGGACTAGTCGTTGGATATAAAAACATGCAAAGGGTGGTTATAACGACTGGAGCATTTGCAGATGATGTGATGTTAGTTGCGGAGAATGAAAAGAGTTTGCAGAGAAAATTGAACAAATGGAACGAAGTGCTTAAAAAATACGAGATGGAGGTGTGCAAGGAAAAGACAAAGGTAATGGTAATAGGAGAGAAACAGAAGCTAGAAATTAAGATAGAAGAGACGAGAATAGAACAGGTCGATTGTTGTAAGTACCTAGGAGTGCAGATCAGTAGCGGTGGTAAACAGGAAAATGAAATTACGGAGCGGGTGAATAAAGCAATGAATGCATATTATAGAATAAATAGAGTAATAGTCTAGAACAAGCAAATCACAAGGAAAACAAAAATAAATGTATACAAGACCATAATAAGACCGATTTTAACATTCGGATGTGAAACGTGGAAAATGGAACAAAAAGACATAAGTAGGGTACAAGCTGTGGAAATGGAAGTATTGAGAAGAGTAAAAGGGGTAACAAAAAGAGATAAAATAAGAAGCAGCGCAATAAGAGAAGAGTTGGAGATAGAACCAGTGGTGGAGTTCATCCACAGAAGGCAGTTGGGATGGTGGGGACATCTGGTAAGAATGAGTGAAGAGAGGCAAGTAAAAAGAGTCTGGCAGGCAAGGGAGGGAAGAAGAGCGAAACGGGGAAGACCAGAAATTACATGGGATGAGGGAATTGAAAAAGCAATAAGAGAAAGAGGAATGAGGGTGAATGACGCAAGAAGAATTGCTTGCAACAGGAAGGAGTGGGAGAGATGCATAGGAAGTGAGGAATAGGAGGATAACGAGAAGAGCTCAAGCCGACACCAGTTGATGGTATAAGGCATCTAGACATATATATATATATATATTATTTTGTTGTGTAATCAAAAAAGTTGTTGATGATAATTTATTTTATTTTTTATTAATCAAACAAACTAATTACTAATTTTTAATTATTAAAAAAAACTTATTATATTAAAAATAAAAAATTAATACTAATTATGACCGATAATGGAGATCACGTCCGATTCTGCGGATAGAATTTTAACGATAATCCGCGCAAAGATGTTTTAAATCTTTAGATTTTAATTTTAAAGAACAGAAATTTTGCGACGATGCCAATTTTGTGTTTTTCTATTTTACGATAAAATTGTGAAATTCGTTTTTAGTTAGCTGTAATTAAGTAAGACATTATGAATTTAAGGGAAAAAGAAATTCCAACTTATAACTCAACTCGGATGAAGTCGAGTACATCCCCTAGGGTAAATCCTATTATCTAGATTACAGAGTATGAGACAAAATATAGTCCTTCATAGACGACATCTTTGATATATTACATGTAGTCTATATAATTGAAACCTTTATACGGCCATTTTCCCGGTGCTAATCTGTTATAGTACTCGAACAAGTTCGCGTACTCATAGTGTCTGCCCGGGAAGTCAACCCGAACGAAGTATACATTAGTTTTTGAAATAAAAATGCAAAATTACAATCAATTTAGATTGAGTCAAATATTTGCTAATTCAAAAAGGAAATACTCCTGTATTTATCAATAACTCATGCAGGCCTTTGATAGTTACACTAATACACTCACGTTAAAATGCATTGTAAAATATCTCCAGATTCTTCAACTAAGAAACATAATAGTTCTAAAAAATTTCCTTGTTGCTTCGAACAAAATGTCAAGATAAATGCTTTTGTTTCGTTAGGTAAAAGGATAATTTTTTTTGGATGACATTTTATTATGTTTCCAAAGCTAGACTGTTTTGACTTATATTTGATTGTTCCAATGATCGTACCTAATAGATGTGCAGCTATTATTATAATTGCTTTTCTTGCGTATGGTATCACAATCCAAATGGTGTTAGAAGTTACGCTACTGATGTTGGAGCATCAGTAGCAAAAACGCTCTATTATTACTAACATAAAAATGAAAATCAATACAAAAGTTTATATTTAAATTTACAATAAGAAAAAGTTAAATTTACAAATGATTAAAAAAAAAACAAAGTGAATCCAAATGAAAAAAAGGTAGCCTACTTTGGGAACCAACGAAGTGTAGCAGAGTTGGATTAGATCACCGACTGGGTGTTACGTGGGTCGTTTGTAGAATAGTCTTTTAAAAATGATGGTAATTAGGGCACAATCCAGCCTTTACAAATACCAAGTCCGGCTGGAGGGAATTCACTGTTCTATGCGCAGAACTCAGCTACAACCCCGAGTTGTATGTAATAAGAAACAAATAGTATATATAATAAAAAAAAAGTAAAATCATTGTGGTTAGCAGGCTATATGTTGATAGCTAGGTAAGGTGACAATACCTTATAAAATGGTTTGAAATAACTAAAAAAACATTATATAAAAAGACGAAGAACAAAAGTTCGCATTACTTGGTTGGTTGCGGTTGATGGTGATTTTTAGTTTTGAAGTTTTTTAATTGAATACAATGAGAAATGGTTTTTGATTGCCAAATTTTTTATATTATCTATTTATTTTTTTAATTCTCTTTAGATAAAGGTAAATTAAACAATCTATAGAACAGTGAATTAAAAGTAGCAAATTTATGTGAATAGGGAGAATTGGAGGTATATTAGACAACTCATTTGATAGGAAATATTTAATATCTCTACTTAATTTAGGGTTTAATCAAAATTTCTTTCAATTTACTGATAATTATAAATTAATAATAATTTTTATAAACAAGAAACAGGATTAGCTATGGGATCATATTTATCACCTTTTCTAGCAGAAATTTTTATGGAAAATTTAGAAGCCAAAATTTTAAATAGCAGGTTTTCTAATCAAATCTTATTTTATAGAAGATATGTTGATGATGTCTGTTATTATTTTCTCTTCTTGGAGAGAACTAAACCAGCAGCGAGTAAGCGATCAAAAAGAGTTTTTAATAACAAGTGCTCCTCAAAAGTTTTGCTGAAAAGCACTATATCGTCTAAATAAACATAAATGTTATCTGTCAAGTCTGTGCCCAAAGAATTATCAATAACTCTCTGCCATGTAGCAGGAGCATTGTTCAAACTAAACGGCACTCGACACAACTGGAGTCGGCCTCTTCCAGGTATCGGGAACGCAGTAAACTCTTTTGCGCCATCTGTTAATTTAATCTGCCAAAATGCATTGCATACATCCATACAACTCAAATATTTGACATCACGCAGCCGCTCTAAAATCGTGTTTACATAGGGAATAGGGTCTTTCTACATAACTTTATTCAACTTTCGAAAATCTAAACAAAGTCTATACGTGTCGTCTTTATTCTTAGTTAGACAGATGGGACTAGACCAACGACTATGCAATGGTTCTACTACGCTTAGATCGAGCATTTCATTCAAAGACTCATCTATGATCTTTTGTTTAAAAGAGCTAATAGAATAGTAGCGTTGCTTAATTGGTTTCGTACCTGTTTCCAATTCAATATCATGTTCGGCGACAGTGCAACAACATAATTTATCTTTCGTTAAATCTAAACTTTCGGAAATTCAACTATCTAAACTTAATTTTTGTTCTCTCGACGAAGTGTCTACACAAGCTATCGCATAAACTGTAACCATATTTGGCGACGCAAAATGCCACAGACCTTTACGTATATCGAGAATAATTTCAAAAGATTTCCAAAAATCAACACCGAGAATCATTATATGGGGTAATTCTGGTAAAACTAAAATGTTTAAGATTTTTGTCTTATTCTCTACAGTTACAGCTGTAGATTGATCCAATACTAACACAAGATTCGCCGTTCGCTATATTACAATTACTTTCACCTTTATTCAACCTTAAGCCCAATGATAATAAGAGTTCATAAATGTGCTAAATTTCTAACAATAATTTGTGATTATTAATTGTAATTTCTAATAACTGATCTTCAGTTGAAAGAGTACCATAACGGCGAAACAAAGCATGCATGGATGTTAAATAATCTTTTATGTTCTAATTAATATCTTGTGTTCTATCTAAAATTTCTCTAAATAAGCGAGAGCCATAATCAGGTGGTTCAAAATGCAATTTAAGTAGTTTAGCCAATTCATCCCAATCAGAAAATCGATCGCGATTGGCTCTGAACCAACTTAATGCTCTATCAGTAACTAAATCTATGGCAGATTCAAATAGTTGTTGTTGCGGAACATGCCGAGCAGTTCGAAGTTCTGAAAATTTTTCTAAGAATGCATGCACTGACAAGTACTGAATGTCCCCAGTGAGTTTTAATTCCATTTATGCACAGGTACATACAAAGAGTAAAAAGATGGTGAATGTGCTGAAGGCATTACATCAAAATATGGATTTTGATCTACCACCAACGAAGTATCGGAAACTAGATTGCTCGCAGTCCGTGATGATAAAGTTACGGTTGCGGGAGTAACGCTGTCTAACTTATCCAATGCGCATAAAACATTTACAAAAATCTTATCTTCCTGTTTTTTATGGTTTGTTGAAACCTGAGGGTACTTTAGGCGATGGAGAAGATGTTGCAATCTAGCTCGACATTTATCTGATTTTTTTTGTTCGTATGTGACACTTAATTTTTCAATATCAGCTGAAATTGCTGCTAGAGTAACTGATATAAATTCTAATTCGGTCACTACACCTATCATGATATCAAGACCTGACAAAGATTCATTAAAACCTTTTAATCTCATCAGTGCTCGTACTGAAGATCTGATTTCTGACTCTGTCCCTCATCAATTTCCAAACTGTGAACATGCTTCCCAAACGAGCATATCCCTACTCAAATAATCCAAATTACACAAATGCATTGTAAAATTTAAATTAATATTTGAATTAAAAGAAATAATTAATAATCCTAATAAAAAACATATATCTAAAATAAAACAATATTATTTAAATTAACTTATTTTTCACGCCAGAAAAACAAGACGAGCTATTAGCAAAAAAAGAAAAGAAAAACTAGCAAACAAAAAAGAATGCTCAACACACCATACACGCAGTTATTTCCGTATGGATATAAAACTGGCTATTGTTAAATCGTTTACTAATAATAGTTAAAAGTACCAAAAATACTAGAAAAATAAATCGAGCAATAACGAAATTAATCTATCTTCGAGAAACAGTAAAAAAAATGGATCGGACAATAGAAGTGTATTCTTCCAAGCTTATTTGCTTCTCAGGAACAATACCCAACAGTAAAAAGGTTTCAAGCTTAAGGCCAATAACGAGTATTTTAATAACAGACAAACAAAGAAAAATTCACTGAACAAAGAAAATAAGAATAGCTACTATCTGTTATTAATCTAAATTACGCGTTAATGTAAATTTATAGCCACTTACCAAATTACAAATATATGTTGACCAACTCTGAATAGTATCTGTACTTATATTGCTTGCGAAATAAAAATTACATAAAAGATAAAACAACAATAAGTGATGGATATAAATGATGAAAGAAATAATAAGAAATTAATGAATACAAAGTTAGTTAACCACAACTCGAGTTCACAAAAATGAGGCCCCACAGTTAGAAATGTGGGGCCCTTTACATATACCAAGTCCGGCTGGAGGAACTCTACTGTTCTATGCGTAGAACTCTGCTATAACTCCGGGTTCCCGCAATAAAGAAAATAAATTAATATTAAAAATAAAATACAAATAGTATACAGGGTATTAATTTCGAGGTGTAGAATATTCACACCACGTACTCCTGACAACAATACAAACAACTTTTCCAAATAACTTTTTTCCGAAAAATCAATTTTAATTATTTCACAATATTGCGCAAAATTTAAAAGCTGCTAGAAACAGTATGATATCCACTGTACTCTACTGCGGCTCGAGCCGGCCGACCGTAAACAACCGTTATCAAGGCAGCCGTGAGGTACGTCGATGAAATAACACGTGCTATGGCTCACTCACACAACAAATGAGCGAAGGTCAAACTTGTTTAGTTTTATTTTTTTATTTGTCTTGAAATTAGAATTAAAAAAATTTTATCAGAGAAACAATCATAGATTGTTTATCAAGTTTTGAAAATACGTTTCAAACAAACTCCCCCCTTGTGTGAACGATCTGGGCAATGATGTGTGTCAATGTTTTGAGTGAGTGACTGAAATATGAGTGACCTTAATGCAATTTGAGAAGCTGAAAAATATTTACAAGTACATACATATATATACAGCGTGAATGTTGGATAGTAGAATGAACTATTTAGAGTGGAAGCGGGCATTGGTGCGTAATGTTCCTAACAAACTCTCCCTGTTTTGTTTTAATTCGCGCAACCCTTACCTTCCCATCCTTTCCAGGGAATACTTCCAAAACTCTGGCTAATGGCCACTCGAGTGGTGGGGAATTTTCTCCCTTTAAGAGAACAATATCGTCATTTTTAATATTTGGAGCAGGGGTGATCCAGTTGGGCCTATTTTGGAGGAGATTGAGATAATCTTCTGACCACCGAGACCAAAAGGACTGTTGGATCTGAGTGAGTCTTTTCCAACGATTCAACCTATTTAATGGAATTTCTGTTACATTGTGCTCGGGGTATGCAGTTAGAGGTCCTCCTATTAAAAAATGGCCTGGAGTTAAGCATTGGTTGTCACTGGGGTCACTGGTTAAGGGTTGTAGTGGTCGTGAATTTAATATAGCCTCGATTTGGCAGAGAATAGTGGTGAGTTCTTCAAAAGTACAAGCTTGATTGCCCATTATTCTGTGTAAGTGATATTTTGTACTTTTGATGCCTGCTTCCCATAACCCACCCCAATGAGGTGAAAGCGGAGGAATGAATTTCCAAGAGATTTTTTTGGTGACGAGAAACGACTCCGTGGTAGTGCGTGTGTGTGTGTTATTTACAAAGTTATATAAATCTTTAAGTTGATTTTTTGCTCCTACGAAATTGGTGCCGTTGTCACTGTATATGATGCTAGGACGACCCCTGCGTGAAATGAAACGTTTTAACGTTGCTAAGAAGGCTTCTGTTGATAAACTTGACAATAATTCCAGATGAATTGCCTTGGTGGCCATACATACAAATAAGGCGATGTATGCTTTTTCGGTTCTTGAACTTCTTAATGTCGAGGATTTAATTAAAAATGGGCCTCCAAAGTCCACTCCAACTTTTTCGAAAGGGCGGCAGGGTGTAAGTCTTTCTTTAGGGAGCTGGGCCATTATTTGTTCGAAGTTTTTTGCTTTAAACTTGTAACATGGGTGACACTCTATGATTAATTTTTTGATGTCCTTGAGTCCATTTAAAGGCCAATATCTTGCTCGGATATTGGATAACACTGCTTGTGGACCTGCATGTCCTAGCTTGATATGTTCTCGAGTTAGTATTAGAGTAGTCACGTGATCCTTTGAGGGTAGTAGTATAGGAAACTTTTTATCATACGGTATAGCTGCAGCTGCTAGTCGACCTCCAATCCTTATTAGTTTATTGTTATCCAAAAACGGACTTAATTTTTGTAAGTAATGATCAGTGATGCTTGATGAGCTTTCATTGAGTTCCTTGTATAATTTTGGAAATGCATGAGACTGTGTCAGCTTACAGATTAGTGCTTCAGCTTGTGTCAATTCTGCTACTGTTAACCGTCCTTGGATTTTGTCAACATCAGACTTGCAATTGTTTGTGAATCTTATTATATAAGCCATAGTGTATTGCAATCGTGAAAATGATGAGAATTTTTTGAAAATTTCTTGCCAATATTCAGTGGATGTGTGTTGTGTTGCCAGACAAGCTGAAACTATTGGCTTTAGTTTTCTTTCTTCAGCTATTAGCACGGGGATGGATGGTGATGGTGATCTGCTTTTGGTTGTGATATCTTCTTGTTGAAGAAAATTAGGGCCGTGAAACCAAAGTGTTGATGTTGACAGTGTAGCAGGCATAAGACCTCGAGACAAACAGTCTGCTGGATTGTCCGTCGAACAAATATAATTCCAAGTGTAATTTTGAGTAATAGTTTGGATTTGAGAAATGCGATTTGATACAAATGTGTTGAATCTTGATGAGTCTGAATTCAACCACGCGAGAACAATTTCCGAATCAGTCCAGCAGTGGATATTAGTGATGGGTAATCTGTTTGTCAAGATAGATGCTACTCTTTTCATTAGAGTAGAAAGCAATAATGCTCCACACAACTCCAGTCTAGGGATGGTGATTTCTTTTATTGATGCTACCCTGCTTTTTGATGTCAATAACTGTGTTGAAATGTTTTTTGAAGGGAAAATAGCTCGTGCATAAATACAAGCACCATAAGCTCGTTTGCTTGCATCACAAAATCCATGGAGCTCTACTATAATTGGGGTGGCATCTTCCATGATGTATCTTGGAATTTTTAATTCCTTCAACTGGCCAATGTTTTCAAAAAAGGTATTCCATTGTTGAAGTAGTGTAGCTGGCAAATTGTCGTCCCAGTCAATTTTTAATTTCCATAGTTCTTGCATACTAAGTTTGGCGATGACAATGACTGGACCAATCAGCGCCAATGAATCGAACATTTGAGCAATTTTGGATAACACCTCTCGTTTTGTTGCTTATTTATTGACAGTAGAATTTGGCAAAGTTATGGAGAATGTTTCATTATTAAAGTCCCATAATATTCCAAGCACCTTATTAGACTGATTGTTGTCAGTAATCTCGTGAATACCATTGCTGTCAGTATCTATGTCATTGGATAGATTTCTGAGTAGAGGGTGGCAAATTGTGGACCATTTATGAAGTGTGAGTTTAGCTATTCCGCATAAGTCGAGCAGCTGCTGGTGTAGGGTAGTTACTGATTCATAGGAGTCAAAGTTAACCCCTCACAGGTTTGTGAGGGGGTAATTGAGATTTGACGATACATTTTTTGAATGTCACAAGTTAAAGCAAATTTGAATGTGCGAAATCTTAATAAAATGTCGTACAGTTCTGGTACGACATTTCATTGTCGTACCATTCGATCCATGAAAAGAACCGGAAGTGCTTTTCATGGATCCATCGAACACTACGCGAAGTTTAGTGGTTTTGTTTTCCTCTCGTATTACACAGTGATGAGGAAGAAAATACGTAGAGGCACCAATGTCGTTTACTAATGTGAGTGGAACTATTTTTGCGTGATTTAGAGCGACATATTCGTCTATAAATTTTTTGTATTCATCGTGCAGTTGTGGAGAGTTTTGTAGTCGTTTCTCGAGGTTGAGGAATCTCTTTTTGGCGATACAGAATGAATCACCTAATGGAAATTCTTTGGTGGGCTGTTTAAGGGGTAAATCAACTTGAAAAGACCCATTTTCTAAGATACGTGTAATGTTTTGAAAGTGTGTTTCAACTAATTGATTTTCTTTTGAAAGGAGAGAAGGCGAGAGTGATTCTGGGTTGTCTATTTCCCAGAATTGTTGCATGAGTTGCTCTATTGTAGGGTGTTGGGTCAAAAAACAACTGTGCTCCCTATTCGGTGAGAGAGATTGCTTATTAAAAGCTATGTCAGGAATTATACCTGATAGTACATATCCAAATTTGGTTTGGATTAGTGTGAGAGAGTGATCATTAATTTTTTGCATATTGGGTAGGAGAATTTGATAGTATACATCCGCACCTAAGAGAATGTCGACCCTGGAAGGAACGTTAAAGTTTGGATCGGCTAGTGGAAGGTGATGTGGCAAAGCTAGCCTTTGCCTACTGATGAATCGTTGTGGTGTGTTACCAGTGATTTTTTCAAGCACACAGCAATTGACCTTTATGGAATAGTTAGGGTCAGTTGACGAGTTCACATCTATCGTAACTGGGTTGTTAGATTGCCTAACTATTCCAGATATGCCCGAGATTTGTAAGTGTTCTTCATTTGGAACTTGTTTCAATTGCCGCATGAATGACGTAGTGAGTATGGATATGGTACTTCCAGGGTCGATGATGGCTTTAGCTTGATGTAGCTGTCCATCCACATCAGAAACGAAGACCATACAAGTGGCCAACAGTACCTCATAACTATCAGATCCAAGAACTGATAATGTAGTCTGTGTATTAGCATCATCATGTGTGCTGGACTTCACTACATTGGTGTTTTGTGTGGATTGTTGAGCTTGTGTGTTTCTAGACGTGGTTGCTGATCGATAGGCACGATCAGCTGAGTAATTAGGTGTGAATTGGGTTGTGTTGTGTGTATTCGCTAACCGAACTGATTGCTGAGGGTTGCGAGATGAATCGTGAAGGAGGGAGTGATGCCTTTTTTGGCAAATAGAGCAGAGACGTGGAGATATACATTGTTTAGAACTATGTTTGGACCCTAAACATTTATAACACAACCCTTTTTGTTGAACAACTTTACTGCGTTCAAGTACCTTTAGAGAGTTAAATGAAGGGCAACTATAAATTTTATAATTTGAGTTAGTACAGTAAGCACATTGTAATGAGGGTAAAGGTGGTTTATTGGAAGATATGGTTTGTGCATGATGTGCCACTCTATGCACACTACTTGGATATTTAAAGTTATTCCGTGATTGTGGAATTGGTTCAGACATATCTTCCAATACAATACACCTTTGTTCCAAAAATGATAAAAAATCAGAGATCGTAGGTAATTTTAAAGTTGTACCAGATCTAACGCGACTGCCTCTATCAGCGATATATGCCCTTTTAGTGGAGAAATCTAATTTATTAGAGAGTAAATAAATCAGTATTAAATCCCAATGATCAGTTGGAATGTTTTGAAGTTTTAGAGACGCGATATTTTGTTTGATTTTTACGATAAAGTCTCTAAGAGTGTGAGCAGTAACTTTAGTGAGCGCGGGGATATCAACTAATAATTTGATATGAGCAAAGATAATTGAAAGTTGATTATCATATCTGTTTTTGAGGGTCTCTAATGAAATTTTAAAATTGTCATTAACTAATGGTAGTGTTTCTATCAAGTGCAGTGGTTCATTTTCTAAGTAAGAGCGTAAATATACTAGCTTCTGTACGTCCATTAAAGTGTGGTTGTTCGATATTAACGCTTCAAACAGCTCGATGAATGCGTTCCATTTTGTGATATCTCCACTAAACTGTGGAATATTAAGTTGTGGCGAATTCACTGGTTGAATTGAATTACAAGCTATCGCACTGGTATTTTGTGAGATTTCAGAAGTAAAAGTATGTAGTTTCAATGCTGCTAATTCTGATATTTTTGTACTATATTTCGTTAAACAATCGAAATACCTTTTTTCCACATCATCTGAATCTTCATTCAGAGGATCTATAAGCTCAATTTGAAGTTGTATATCTGAATACTTGTGATAAAATTGACTCAGTGAATTTCGCCTACTTTCGTACATGAAGCATTCAGTTTCGACCTCATGGTTTTTTTCATACCATGAGTTAAGAGAAGTGATTTTACCCTTATAGGCACCGCGTGATTTGATAAGAGATTCTAGTGTCGCCATGATAAATGTCAAGAGGAATACGACAAAGAAACGGCGTTATATAATCAAATGCAAAAAAAAATGTAAATAGAGAATTGTTGATTATTCGTATAATTAATTAGAGCAGCTATTTTGTAAAATAATTAAGAAGTGATTAAATGTGTAGTGTGTAGACAATTATTTATTTGCTTAAACAATCATTCATTAATTAACGAATAATCAAAATTCAAAACAAAAAATTAAAATTTAGCCAAATTTGTTGAATACTCGTCAAATAAATTACAAAGTGTCCTATATCGTGATATAGACACAAGCACAAAAGATTGTAAGATTCATTTAAAAGAAATTAACTCTGACTTGACGAATACTCAAATTACAATAACTTAACGGTACCTATGTGATGCGATGCGGTTGTCTGCTGCGTACCAATCCAATTCCGTTGATTTATGTTGATGAAGATCCGGCTCGAAGGACCAATTTGCTCTAGCCTCGGCTAATAGTGATGGCTCTTGCCAGAACAAGAGAAATAGATAGGTGCTGACTCAATTGGAATTCACCAACAAAAAAAACCAAATTTGAACTATGTACATTTATTTACAACACTGGTTGAGATTATTTACAATGATTGAAATAATACAACTTTGATGTAAATACAAAACAACCACCTTAGATTCATGTAGTGAGAGAAAGTCTTTTGCCGTGAATATAAACTTTACAGTGCTAATCATGTTCCCGATCAGTAGATTTCATTTACTGTCGCAATAGAGTGAGCTAGTGATTTATTTTATCACTTGAGGACATGTAAGTAACTTTACTGTCGCGAGAGAGTTAGAATTATACTTGTCGACACGTAAGTAACTTTACTGTCGCGAGAGAGAGAGAGCTTAGGCTTGAGACACGTGAGTGATTGGTTGAGAGATATGATTGTTGAGATACACTTGTGAAGAAACACTTTAAATTAGTCACTGTAAAACTATATACTGTCTTCTTGAATGTTCCATTCCCATATACATAATAAATAGGACGCACTGAGCACTGAACCACCATTAAACGTATATTGATGGGCCCTCTCTCAAGCGTGAATTTACTCGAAGTGGTGATTGAAAAATTCTTATAATTAATAAATTTGAACAATTTTCGATGCAAGTTTGATAAGAACAGAATGTGGAAATCTTATTCTATAATACATATCACTACTGAACAAAAATATCAATCAATAAAAAAGATACAATCAAAATCATATAAAAATAAGTAGAGTTCATCGTTCAGAAACGATAAAAAAGTGCATAGTAATTAACGTAAATATTGTATACAAACAAAAATTGTGTGAAAAGTAAATACATATTTAAATCTACGTAACAAAAAAATTATTAGTAATTACCGAACCAAAACAACATATATCAGCGAAATTTAAATCGCCGGCAAAACAAGTGCCATATGTAGTCAAGACGGATTTTTTTGGCTACTACTCTGACGTCACGTTAATAAGCAGTAAACTGTATTTTCGAATGCCTTAGTGTTATGTGCTGGTAAAAATGTGTTATTTTATGTGCCTTGTACTATAAAGCAGATGTATTGTTTCTTTGCAAATTTCCAATGTATGCAGATTTACTCACGTAGTGTATATGGAAAGTAATTCATGTGGTTAAAAACTTGAACCGTTATGTTGTTGGTAATAGTTTGCAGTTTGTTTGAGTTCATAATTGAATGGTATTATTTATATGGGTCAAGAGCATTGGTTATATTTAGTCGTTGTATGTTATTTTATTCATTTGAAAACTAGAATCATCATATGGATAAATGGTCAAAAATTGACCCAATAAATCGTAGATAGAGCAGCAACATGATTTTACGTGTGTTACATAACTATTTCAATTATTAACAGAAAATTCATTGTTTAAAAAGAGTTAGAATAATCAATGTAGTTGACTCTGCATGATAACTGACCTAGGTTCACGTCTGGCTATCGATTGACTTTCTACAGTGTTCAAGTTACATTCAGTATTCATATGTAAAAACTTAGATGTAAGATTTCTTTATATATTCTTTTCATTGTTGATTCTCTGTGTTTATTTCTCTTTGTTAATGTGATTCATATTGTAAGTTTGATTTTACGGGTTTTCTCCGTATAAATGTATGTAAATTTAAACACGTTAAATTTCCTGGCAGTGTCGTACCGGAGCCCCGTTAGATATCTCTGATCAACACCTTAGCGTCGATTTCGGTTCGGAAAAGAAAGAAAAGGTTTATTGTGCATGTTACAAGACTTCATTACCGGGCCCTTCTGATGCTATTCGGTTGCAGAGAAACAAACGGCCCTTTGGTCGTTAATATTCGGCAAGGAAGTCCTTTCCTTAGCTTATTAACTGTTTTATGTATAATTTTTTTTATATTGGATAGTTAATATACAATTTTACTTAGCTTTTTTTTGAATTTCCTATCCTGTTAAATTTCTTTTTATCTTCTTTGTTTTACTCGACGGCCGTTTTGATATTTCTATCTTCGTCAAAACTTTTTTTGGGTACTAAAATATATTATATTTATATTGTGAAATATATTATATTTTCATGACTGCCTTGAAAACGGTTGTTTATCGTCTGGCGGCTCGAGCCGCCGTAGAGTACAGTGGATATCAATCTGTTACTACCAGCTTTTAAATGTTGCGGTATATTGTGAAATAATTAAAGTTGATTTTTCGGAAAAAAGTTATTAAGGAAAGTTATTTGTATTGGTGTCATTAATACGTGGTGTGAATATTCTGCGACTCAAAGTTAATACTCTGTATATATTACATGTTATACACATTATAAATAATGTTTTATTTATATACATATACACACACATATATGTATATATATATGTATTATTTTATATATTATTATTTATTTCTTATACATTTTCTATTTATTTTTTTCAATTTTGTTCGTAACGTGTAAGAATACCACAACCAAATGAAGGAAAAAGCTAAGAAAATACGATAAAAATTAGTAATTTTCATTATGGCGGTATTTTAAAGTTTTCGTGATCGTTCCACTAGTTTTAAGAGTCTAAAATCTATTGTTAACAAAAAAGCAACAAATTCTCCCTGCTTGTATTATGTTTTGGGAAATTGTCTGATGACGCCGATAGATCGGCGAAACATGTAACAAAAAAATAATTTTCAGCAATAAAAATACATCAATTAAATCTGGAGCTAGATCTTATATGACTTTTATTTATTAATTTTTATTTATATTTTTGTAAAATAAAAAAGCAAAAAGCAAAAAACATGACAATATGTCAATGACAATAACTGTATATGCTGGTAACCAAAAATACTAAACCTATCTTCAAATATGATTGAAAGAATTTTGCCATTCGAAATTTCTATGGCACGTCTTGGTATGTAATGCCCATTATTTAATTGTATTACTAACTTCAAAAAAATATCAAAATAAGTTAATGATAGTTCATTTCCTTACGCCTAAAAGGTAGTGTAATTAGGTGAACTTTAGTGATTACTAGCCGGTTTTGATAAAATAGTAATAATAATAAAGCGACCTAAAACTCACACCGGAAATTAAATCCTCCATAGCGCGCCCAGAAAGGGCGCCTAATCATTTTTCTGCAAAACGAAAAAGAAAACAAAAAAAATGCTACACACAAATATAATAACAAATTCATTTAGTTTTTACGAAAAAATAATATCATTAACTTAAATCTAAACACTACACATTCCACACCAGAAAGTAAAGTGAATACTAAAACTCCAGTTTGAAAAACTCCGATGCAAATACTTATTGGTCATGACAAAAAATTCGTATAATTATTTAGAACAATTAAGAAATGGCTTGGTATCTGATTCGAATTCACTGTTAATTTAGGGCTATTCGCCCCCGAAATACGCTGAATATAAATCATTACTAATCATAACTAAATTTTACCTATATTTGCTACAACAAACTCGTAGTGACGCTCTACAGCTAGATAGATATTATTTATGTTTAAATTCGTCATATTTAAAGCAACATGCGGTCCATCAGCATGACCTTCTAAATTTAAGCACAGCCTGCTATCTCTTCCTTGAATGTCCATGAATGCTTTAGAAAAGTAACGTTTACAATGAAATGGAGAAAATAATACGAAGAATTCAATTTCAGATTTAGGTTGAACTTGGCCATCCTGAAATACAAAAAAAAAAAATAATCATCACGATACATACATAAAGAAATACAAGTTTTTATGTACTTCGGACTATTGCTGCCCATGGGTATAAGTACATTTATTTGTTACGTTGGTGGCTTAGCGGCACCCAGAATAAATGGATGATTTTGTTAAATTGTTTGCCGGTAAATTGTTTTTGTATAGGGCTAATACATATAGAATGAGACGGGTATTATTAAGGATTGCAATTTTGTTTGATGTAACTGTTCTGTGTAGAATGTTCCCAGCGCGATTTCATTTTGCATATCTTTTCAAAATATGAAATATATTGCAAGATACGTGGTTGGGATGGTTAATTGGACCTTTAGAATTACAAATACTTCTGGAGACCAGTTTGGGTTGTATTTTTTATCGAAAACTCCTAGTATTTTTGATATTCGCGCATAATCATTAACATTAAATCTATTAGGTAATCTGCCTATTTTAATACTGTTATATACAGTGTAAGGCCCATCTGTCGGGTCAACCGTTTCTTCGAATAATTCAGCTTCTTGGTCGGGCGCCACCATTAGATTTCGGATGCCTTGCGGCTGCCTCACAACTCCAAAGGGAAAGTTGGCGGAAAAGCCTGTACGAGCAGCTTTTAGACAGTGGAGAAATTAGGGTTCAGGAAAGAGTGAAAGTAAAACCAGAAGAAATACTAAAAACATCATGTTATAAAATTAAAATAAAATAAAATACAACTCTGATAAATAATGAAATAAACATAAACATACCTGGTAACTGGGTTTAGTAAAAAAAGCGAAAATCAAACAAAGGAAAATAAACAGAAAAAAATAAATTTATATCGTTATATCTTGGAGAATGAGTAATGTCAATATTAGGAGAATGCTGAAAATAGTTTATTATAGGTTCTTGAGAAACTTGTCGATATTTATCTAATTGCGGTGTATCTACATTAGTAATTGTATCGTTGCTTTCATCTACTTCGTCATCCTCCTCATCCAGCTCGTCTTCTTGTTCCATTTCTTCCTCCTCCTCGTCCTCATCCTCCTCCCCTCCTCGTCCTCCACTTCTACTTTTTCATCTATCTTGCCAATTTTGTCTACTTCATATATCTTTTTTTTTTCAATTTTCATTACATTTTTCATTTCGTTTCCATTTATTTAAGACGTTTTATTTTTAACAACCACATTGTCTGCTACCAATTTTTTTAACTGATCAGTAACAGGTGTAAAAATTCGGTTCAATGTACCATCTTCATTAGAACGTCCCAATTTTAAGGCTAAATATTTTTTTCGGACATCATTAGCTATTTCTAAAATTTTTCTTTTGTGGGCACTTTCCGACTTATCTAGAAGCTTCATGATTATAAAAATAACTGTTTTTTTTTTGACAATAAAACTATTCATGAACCTTTATATATACATCGATATCGACCATTATTTAATTCGAATTCTTTTACAATTACTAATGGTTTAAATTTATTACTATTCCAACATTGTTGACACATGTTTTTAAAATAATTGTACGATATATCTGGTGTGACATGTTCATCAAAAATATGTTTTAAGTTAATATCATCTTGTTTAAAAAGTACAATCACATTGCAATTGTCTCTTATTAATTGTTTAGGGATTTTGGAATAAGTTTGACATAAATATGCTACGTTTATGGATTTGTGTCGTCCCATTGAAAAATATGTCCTAATTTTATCCTGCTTATCACATAAAACATCGGCGAATATAATTACAGAGTTTTCTTTAGCTTCATCAGGATCAATAACTAATTCATTATCTTTATAAGGGAAATATTTTATTTCTTTAACTTGCTGCAATACATTTTCCAATAATTTATACTTAGGCTGATATAAAGATTTTGAATATGGATAGATATTAGCAAATTTTAATCTATTTCGATCAAATAAAAAAGCTAAGAGTGAATTTGTTTTTCCGCACCCGCTCGGACCACAGAAAATTCCGCGAAAATAATTTGGTAGTAATTCACTGTGTTTTAGATTGTCTAATAATCAAAGTCCAAATTCTCGATGGCAAGTTTAAGATCTTGTCTTACTAAACGCATTTTAGTAACTATTATGGAGATGATAACGAATTGGCTATATAAATGAATTCAGTTTGCTTATACAGTTTAGTAATACGAAACCTATTCACTACAGAGGTGCGAGTATAGTAAATTCGTTAATTGATAAGCTCCCCTTTGAGGCCCATCTCCTTCATTAAGGGTGGCGCGGATCTGGAAATCAACCCATTAGATGCAGTTTGCAAGCAGCACCACCTCGCATACAACTCAAGTTCTGCATTATCTGATAGACATAAGGCGAAGAATTAGAAGATCGGGCCTGGGAATGAGTAAAATCAAAAGATTCCAGTTTTGGTGAAAAAGCTGCATCTTGGTTAGTTGTAAATACAATGAAAGCTAAAAGAAAAATGGGAATGGGGCTTTCATTCAAAACACACGTTATCGATCCTACATCGAAAGCGTTAAGAAAATATAGGAATCATAAAAATTTACGAAAATCAAGCTTAGAAGGATTAAAAGCAGCCCGAAAACAGGGGGCCGAAAAAATATCCGTTTGCCGCGCGTTATTCCATTTGAGCATAAATCTGGAAGATGTTTACCAATGTTGTCTATTTTATCTGCCTTGGGAGCAATGGGTGCCCTAGCTGGAGGAGCGTCTACTGTAACTAAAAATATAATAGATATAAAATAGAAAGTAAATGGGTATAATGGCAGCTATGTTGAAATTGGCAAGAAAGGTTCAGGATTGTTTTTACGTAGAAATTCAAGAGGATATGGATTATACTTAAAAAAAAAATTACTGAATCTACCTGACAGAGCTCTTTATGGTTATGAAATATTAAATTGTATAAATAAACTGAAATTGCCATACTTTAGAGGTGTTTTTATGCGTGATACATTACCCAAATATATACGTCATAATGAAAGTGTTAATTTAGATTTGAAAGGCAATACAGGCACTCATTGGGTGGCGTATAAAAAGCAAGGTAATACTACCAATTATTTCGATAGTTTCGGTAATTTGAAACCACCAATAGAACTTGTAAAATATTTCGGTGAATCAAGTAATATAATCTACAATAGAAGTCGATTCCAAAAATTTAATTCTAATAATTGTGGTCATTTATGTATCGAGTTTCTATATAATGACAAGCCGTAGTACATTCTACTGTTAGTTATGTCTATAATATTCATATTAAAGGATCGTAAGTCAACACTTTCCATAGATTTTCCCAATCCCATACAGCTAGATACAAGTTTTCAATACGGATTGGCGTTGATTGGTTTCTTTTCGTACAACACTATACCGGACGTTGAAGAAAATACTAAATTTCACTACATAGATAAAAATAAACAAGTCAATTCAATTAATCTACCTGCTGGAGTATATGAAATTACAGATATTAATAATTATCTAAAGAAGAAATTGATACCTTTCAAGTTGAATGGAAATGAAAAAGAAGAAGATATTTTTTTCCTAAGACCAAATAATAATACTTTAAAGTGTGAAATTTTTCATCGTGATTTTGATATAGACTTCAATACAGAAAATTCGCTAGCAGAACTACTAGGATTCTCACAAAAGATATTGCAAGCTGGAATAGTTCATTCATCTGATCATCCTGTAAATATTGTAAAAGTCCGAACGATTCACATGGATAGTAATATAACAAGTGGTGCATACTATAACAACAAACCGTCACATACGTTATACGAATTTCCCATCACGTCCAACGTATGGAACATCTAAATGATAAGTTGTATATGTGTAGTTTAAGAAATTGTTTTATACTTAGTAGTAGGATGTATAAGTTTTTGCCTCAATTAAAATAAATATATATATATATATATATATATGCGTACGAAACAGTTTTTCAATTTATTCAAGTAATCTAAATCAGATGATCATGATTGGATTTACTTTCCTTTTTGTAGTTACAATTTTTAATAATGTAATATATGTGATTAATCCGAAAAATGCATAACAAGTTTATATTTGTTTCAATTCAACTAATGATAGTTGGCCTTCTAATTGGAGTAAGATGGAAAAAACTACAGACTCAGTTTTGTTTACAACCATTCCAAATAATTCAACAAAATACAAAATTCGAATTATAAACAAAAATGCTGAGTTTAAAGATAGTGAGTGGGAGAGTTTAAACAGATTCCTCGCCCCAATATTTATTTCATCTGTTTCATCGATACAGAAACTCGATTCAATCTTGTCGATACTCTATTGTGTGGCAGCAGTAACAACAACATTATTTTTAAAGTGTGCTTTTAAATGCTTTTATTGGTAAAAGAAGAAATCATGGTAACGACTAATCAAATTTTAGAATCAAAAGATATGATTAACAGCATTGAGTATCCACTCGAATTGCATGATTATTTTATAAAGATATTGAGTAATCAATTAGAGCTACCAGAAGAAATGGTATCAGAATATTTGAAGCCTTGTTGGGGACATCGTACAAATGAAGATGATGATGATTGCGATGTAATTGATGGCCCTCTACATACACATAAGATTAACTGTTTCATATGTGAAGAAATTATTTTAAATCGATACATTTGAATGTTTTTGTATTTATTATATTTTTATATCAGTTTATAATAGAAAATAATAAATTTATTACGGAATTAGTTATTTTAATTTATTACTTGCGTATTAATAACTATAAGTAATTCATTTTACCTACTTTCTTACCTTCGTCTATCAAGAGATCTGAATTTGTTTGAACTTTAAAAGGGTCAGCTTAGTTGGTAGCGTACATTGTATAGTGATGTTAAGTATATCAAACGACACAGACATATCATAATTCTCATTCATTTATAACACAGCAGGTTTAAGTAAAAGTAATTTTACACATAAGTAATTTTAAACATAAAAAAAGAGAAAGTCCATACATACATATTATATACCTATTCCTAAAAATATTTATAATTATCTATTTCAAAGTATTGTACTACAAATGAATAAATTTATAGATGTTTAGTAATACTACCATACATTTGAGATACAAATTATATACATATCATTCCTATTGTCGTTAATTAGATTGAATTTTGTAGTGACCGCAAGGCAGCGTGTCTGTACTGTTTACAATCAAATAACGTTTATCATCAAATGAATTAAGAGCTAGTTTAATTTCCTCTACACTAAATAAATTATGGTTATAAGAACGTATGGAACGCTGCTTTGTAACTTTTTCTTTAGATAGCATTAAACACTCATGTTGTAAAACAAGAGAATTTATGGAATTCTTTAAAAATAATAACAATGACGCGACGTCACAACAAAATGCGGGTCGTATTTTACTTAGAAACGAGCTGTTTTCGACGTGACGTCACACTACTACTAAGTACTGCTACCTTAACACGATTTTCTTTGTTTTCTTTGGGTTCTTGAAAAAGAACATTTAGTATTTCAGTTTGATTTTCTACATTTGGTTCTTAAAAAAGAACGATTTACTTTCTGTTTGATTTTCTACATTTGGTTCTCGAAAAAGAACGATTTACTTTCAGTTTGATTTTCTACATTTGGTTCTTGAAAAAGAACGATTTACTTTAGTACGATTTTCCAGAATTTGTTCTTGAAAAAGAACGATTTGTTTACAACACTAATATCTCTTCTTTGGTTTAAAACAGAACAATAGAATTTCTATCCAAATCTTCTATTTCTATTTTTCTATTGTGGTCTTGAAAAAGAACGATGTTAATTTTAGCCCCATTGCTCATTTTGTTTCCGAAACAATGTTCAATTTGTTCTGAAAAGAAAAGTTTGGGTTGTAACCGTCGTCTAGATGATGATGTGATGTCGCCAAACGCAGGACCAGCTACTGCGTTCGCTCGCTGGTATTGTCGTCTTTTTATGCTCGGTACCTCTCCTCTGCCGGGCAACCCGTTTCTAATCGTAAGCTCCGCCCCGCGTCAGTAATCGTGCAGAGTCAACTACATTGATTATTCTAACTCTTTCTAAACAATGAATTTTCTGTTAATAATTGAAATAGATATGTAACACACGTAAAATCATGTTGCTGCTCTATCTACGATTTATTGGGTCAATTTTTGACCATTTATCCATATGATGATTCTAGTTTTCAAATGAATAAAATAACATACAACGACTAAATATAACCAATGCTCTTGACCCATATAAATAATACCATTCAATTATGAACTCGAACAAACTGCAAACTATTACCAACAACATAAAGGTTCAAGTTTTTCACTTAAAGCAGATCTACCATATGAATTACTTTTCATATACACTAAGTTAGTAAATCTGCATACATTGGAAATTTGCAAAGAAATAATACATCTGGTTTATAGTACAAGGTACATAAAATAACACATTTTTACCAGCACATAACACTAAGGTATTCGAAAATACAGTTTACCGCTTATTAACGTGACGTCAGAGGAGTAACCAAAGAAATCCGTCTTGACTACATATGGCACTTGCTTTGCCGGCGATTTAAATTTCGCTGATATATGTTGTTTTGGTTCTGTAATTACTAATATTTTTTTTTGTTACGTAGATTTAAATATGTACTTTTCACACAATTTTTGTTTGTATACAATATTTACGTTAATTACTATGCGCTTTTTTATCGTTTCTGAACGATGAACTCTACTTATTTTTATATGATTTTGATTGTATCTTTTTTATTGATTGATATTCTTGTTCAGTAGTGATATGTATTATAGAATAAGATTTCCACATTCTGTTCTATCCAACTTGCATCGAAAATTGTTCAAATTTATTAATTATAAGAATTGTCCAATCACCACTTAGATTAAATTCACGCTTGAGAGAGCGTCCATCAATATACGTTTGTATAGTTGGTAAACTTTACAGTGCTTTACAGTAAAGCACTGTAAAGCAGTTTATATTCACGGCAAAAGACTTTCTCTCACTACATGAATCTGAGGTGGTTGTTTTGTATTTACATCAAAGTTATATTATTTCAATCATTGTAAATAATCTCAACCAGTGTTGTAAATAAATGTACATAGTTCAATTTTTTTTTTGTTGGTGAATTCCAATTGAGTCAGCATCTATCTATTTCTCTTGTTCTGGCAAGAGCCATCACTATTAGCCGAGGCTAGAACAATTCATAATAATCATTATAATCTATTTATAATGGTTATATATATTTTTTTTATTGTATTTTAGTATTTGTATAACGCGAAAGGTTAGAATGGGACTGCCGGAGCAGTCACTTGCTAGTCCGAAGCTGGAAAAGTTAGAATCTGGCTGCTGGAGAACTCACTTGCTAGTCCGAAGCTGGTAAGGATAGAATCTGACTGCCACTTGCTAGCCGGAAGAGGGAAAGGAGAGGGTTTTTTTTTGGATTGGGCAGGCAGGGCGGCCCAGGCCCCGACACCATCCCGGTTCCGATCTCTTTACCTTTTTGAGGTGTTGAAGGAGTAATCCCGACGGTCAGGGCTGTCTGTTTTCTACAGAAACAGCCCTTTATATACCCTTTAGGGTCGCGTAATTCGGAACGCGCGTAGTGAGGAATGCTAGATGCGCATAGGGGTGGTTTCTGCTACAGTAGTATTTGGTTAACAGCTGATAGTTCAATAATAATCAATTTTTATAGTTGATAATGCCTTGTCTAAGTGATGCAGTTAAATGACTTTCGGTAAAAACGACATGCCTGATTACAATGGCATTGTCTTCGGAGATTATCATAGATAATATTTTGTTTTTATTTCATGAAAATCTGTTGACGCAACACTTAGAAAATGGCATTTTACATTAAGACCAAAATAAAGAATAAATCCATTTTATTATAATCTAAACATTAATTTCGGAGCCTATTCTAGGCCACAAATATATCATAGAACATAAACTAAATATTTGATACTACGGTCACTCATTGGCTTAATTAATATTAATAAAATAATCCATACAATATGATTGCTATTGAAAATAGGTCAGTAGATATACAACAGCAGAACTAGACCACTGGTTCTTATTATAGATAAATATATCCGTTTTTAGTTATATTATAGATTATAGATTTTTACCTTACGGTACGTGAGTTTATTTTAAAACCGGTCCCAACACCCTGTTGCTGGCTTAATTGCTAATAGACGAAGAAACTCGTCAGTCCGATATGTATATGTTTTATATAAATATAACAAATTAAAATTAAGACAGTTGAAATAGATAAAAAAAAAACCAAGACATTTAAAAGAAATTAACTGAAAGCCCATCCGGAAAACACGGATGGGCTGCCACCGCATTCACATCCGTGTAAATAAAATTCATTTCTTCGTACATATGTAAATAGATTCTAATGAAAAACGTGTATTTGAGTAGGACTCTTCAAACCATTTGTCATAACATCTAACAACTTGTTATATCTATCATTGTCTGTACTATCAACAATTATTTGCTGAAAATTATTATTATTGTATTATTTAATTATTAAAAAATTATTTAATTATAAAAAAATTATTTTGCTATCAGTAAATAATTGCTGATAGTAATTATCGAATTGTGAATATGAATGCTCGTTTTGCTGTATCCACGCATGATTCGGCTATTTGGCAGGCTTCTGGCGTAATAGCATTAATGGAGAGAAACTACCTTAATGGATAGAGATTTATTCTTTAATTGGGGTTTCTGGGTACGCGTTGCAGCTATTTTTGTTAACGTGCTATGAAAATTAATTAATTAAAGCAAGAAATGTTGTAGAAAAGATGAATGTTATTTCAAAGTCTAAATTTCGTTGTCTTCTAAGAAGTCTGGAGCTAAATTATTATCTAGTAAAAGCAGTGAAAATTATTTATAGTAATCGTGTATTACACGACAACTATTTATATACTACAATCAAGATATCTAGATACAATCCAAAATCCAGAATTTTGGTAGTAGCTGATGAGACTATCCACAATGATAGAGTACTGTCAGACTTAAATTGGCATGCATGGTCCACTATAACGTACCAGACGCGTGACATAATTCTCACGGGGCGCCAGTATTTACATTAGATCGCGGAATTGTGTGATAGGTTGTTAATCTATGGTGAAAGTGGTGGACATTCCGAAAAAGCCTAAAAATTGTATGCGAAATGTTTTCCAGTCAAAAATCTTCGGGGATCTGCCTGACCTTCCTTTATATGTTGTATGGGAATGATACTAAGACTAACGAGATAACAACAACAATAAGCCAACTGCCAACAAGCCTTGTCAATTTGGTTGTGACGTCAGTGAGAGACCCCATTTGCAAATCGTTGGTTTTGATCATTGAAATTGTGGTTATAATCTCTAATCTGATGTTAATTTTGTTTTTTATGAATGTTTTTTTTTAATTTTATTAATTCTTGCAGTTTGCTTACATTTAATTAATAATATTTTTTAAGGTTTGTGCATTATTTCAGTAATATACATCTATACATGTGTTTGTATTATATTTAATAAATATATAAAAAAACTATTATATAAATAAATGTTTATTTAAATATGATAACGCTTTCGCAACGGAAAAAAACCCAAGGGTCTCGCAGTGACGCCATCCGCAAAAATTTTTAAAATTGGATCTCAGGTTGGTGTATCTTGTAGTTTTAGTATTAAGCTGTGTGGGCGAGCCATTGTACGTGTTATTTCATCGGCGTCTCTCTCGGTTGTTCGATAACGGTTGTTTACATTTGGTTGCCGTCGTCGAGTACAGTGGATACCGAACTGTTTCTAGCAGCTTTTAAATGTTGCGCAATATTGTGAAATAATTAATGTTGATTTTTCTGAAAAAAATTATAAAAAAAAGTTGTGATGTCACCAGGAGTATGTGGTGTGACTATTCTACCAAATCAAAATCGACACCCTGTATATTAACGACCCTTTAAAAAAATAATCCTTTAGCGAACCTCTAAAATCATGTGTTACAGAATACCATTTTATAAATAGTATTTTATCAATTGCGTTACAGAATGGGGCCTTCAGAATCAAGAATTATATATTGTTTAATTCATTTATACAATCACCTTACAACTAACACTCTGTATATTGGGTAAGCTAAAAAAGGCTAAATGCGAGTGTTTATTAACACCCTGTATGTTGGAGCGGACTATGACGCGATTGTGGAGCTGTGTAACAGCTTCAAAGAATTCGAGAGTACCAGAATAGAGATGTTCTTACAATCTATAATAATAAAATAATAGTGTGTGTAGTGACGACCGTTGTTTAGACGTTGACTGACGCTGCATACAGTTGCACTGACAACTAGTGACAATGACAAATAACAAACTGATCATTTGTATATTTGTGGTTTATGGTTGCACCACTTGCTTATTGAAACGAAACCGGACGGACAGCGCGCTTTGATCTGTACACACATGCAGTGCGCGTGGCGTCATCATTAGGTATTGATGGATGTTTGAATTTTTATTTGAATTTGAATATATAATTTAAACCTTTATTTTTTAAATGTAATTTATAATTTAATAACAGGGAGGAGGACTAAGTGCAACATTATTTAATATTTACATGGACAAGATAATAAGGAAAGCGAAAGAAAGAACTAGAGGACTTGACGTGGGATGGAATTATATGGAGAGAGTTGAAGTAAAGATTGGAGCATTCGCAGACGATATAATGGTGGTAGCATCTAACGAAAGAGAGTTGCAGACAAGCATAAATAAATGGAATGAAACACTTAGAGAGAACGGAATGGAGATGTGTAAAGAGAAAACAAAAGTAATGGTGATCGGGGAACAACATGAGATAAAAATCATGGTAGATAAACTAAAATTGGAGCAAGTGACGAAATGGAAATATTTGGGAGTAGAAATAACTAGTTCAGGAAAGCAAGAAGAAGAAATTAACAGCCGTGTAGGAAAAGCAATGAAAGTGTTTTACAGTATCAGTAATACGATTGTGGGGAAAAAAGAAATAACAAGGAAAACAAAAATAAACGTCTATAAAACAATAATAAGACCAATACTGACATTTGGATGTGAGACATGGATAACAGATAAAAAGGAAATAAGTAAAGTCCAAGCGGTAGAAATGAAACACATGAGGAGAGTAAAGGGAGTGACAAAGAGAGAAAGAATCAAGAATGAAGAAATAAGAAAAGAATTAGTAATAGGGGCGATACACAAATACATAGAGAAGAGGCAGTTGGGATGGTGGGTCCATCTGAAAAGAATGGGACAGGAAACATAAGTGAGAAGGGTATGGGAAGCTAGACCTGGGCAGAAAAGAAAAAGGGGAAGGCCTGAAACTACCTGAGATGACATAATAGAAAAGATATTACAAAGAAGAAGAATAACGATGAGTGAAGCTAGTAGGATGGCAAACAACAGGAAAGAATGGAGAAAGTTTAGCGACGCAGTGACGTGAAGCAAAAACGTATAAGCCTAGAGAAAGAAAGAAAGAAAATGAAGAAAAAAGAAAAAAAAAGATAAAGACTAACAAGTCTACACCAGAAATGGTAGACAGGTTTTACGATATATATATATATATAATATATATGTATAATTTTAAGATAAAATAACATAGTTCAGAAATTATGAATTTAAAGAAAATAAATTTGTCAAATAAAATTTGACATTGCCAGTTTTCAATTTTCTTTATTTTTCGTTAAAATTGCGAAATTGGCTTATGGTTCGTAATTAGATAAGAGTATATAAATTTAAAGAAAGAAATTTCAAGACGTAACCAGTTATCTAATATTTTTATTTTACGTGAAAATTGTGAAATTCATTTATGGTTAGCGGTAATTAGATAAGAAATTATGAATTTAAAGCAAAGAAATTTCGCGACATAGCCAATTCTCTATTTCTTTTATTTCACGTCAAAATTGAAAAATTCGCTTATGATTAGTGGCAATAAAATAAGAAATTATGAATTCAAGGAAATAGATATTTGCGACGTAACATTTTTTTAACATTATTTCACGTAAAATAGTTGTACTTTTTATTTTTTATTTATTATAATTTATTATTTATAAATCATTGATAACCACTAGATATTTGATATATAACCACAAAGTGATTTGACACAGCGCCTTCTTCCAACTACTCGACTACTTTTTCATTTACATTTTGTATACACAACGATGCCAGATCTCTGAATTCCTCCCAACAATAAAAAGAACAATAAACATTTCTCAATTTCATCCCTTTTTCTGCTATTTAGGTATTATATAAGATAGGGTTGGACGATTATTTAAGAGCCAAAATAGTAATTATACCCGAACCCGGATATAATATATCCAAGCCGCACTCCGCTCTGCAATATAGTCCCTGCCTTTCTCATGACGACCGACTATTATTATCAGCAGGCAGACCTTTTAAATGCCAATATTTGACTAGAATCTCGTATATTATTTGCTTTTTCTTTTTTCTATTATTTTTCCTTCTGCTTCTTGACCACGGACCATCACAATCAGCAAAAAGAAAAAAGGACTTAAATCAACCGTAATTTCACGCGGAAAGCAAAAAGAAGAACCCTTTTTTTCCTGTTTGGTTTGAAAGTTGTAAAATTCACATGTGGTTAGTGGTAACTGGATAAGGCATTATTAATTTAACGAAACAATAATTTGCAACGTTTCCAGTTTTCTATTTTTCTAATTTTACGTTAAAATTTTAAATTCCCTTATGGTTTGGTTGTGAGTTCAGCCTTACAGAGAATTCCAATTTATAACTCATCCCGAACGAAGTCGGGATAGTCCACTATATTTTGTAATTCCCATTACGTAGGTTATAGAGTATTAGACGAAATTATAGTCCTCCATATACGAAGCCTTTTATATATTAAAACATTTATATTCACGGCTATGTTCGCGGAGCCAATCCGGAATATATTCTAGTATTTCAGTTCAAAGAATTCAGGCCGAAAAGTGTCAACCAATGAATTCGAGTTTATACAGTAGTATGTAATATTACGTAATCGCGTAGGATCGTTTAGCAGAAGGTTTTTAATTAATCGACCTGCAAAGGAGTTGGTTGAAAATTTTAGTTGCCAAATAGTAAGGCCGTTAATGTCTATATATTCGAATGGCGCCGGAATTCTTGTAAGACGCATAACAGCTTAAATCGCTAATAAAATCATCGAGGATGATTTGAACGAGAAAATTCACTAGAGATAAACACTAGGGAGCACAATAGAGAGTCACAAAAGAAAGTTTATAACTTTGGAGAGAATTGTTTGTAGGTGAGAGCAAACAGTCCTACCACGACGAAAAAACTTTTCACATACATTTTCTTGTACGAACCGAAATCGACGCTAACACTTTGACCAGAGACATTAAACTGGGGGCACCGGTATGAACCGGGCGGTTAAATTGATGAGTTTAAATATACACATATCGAGGAAACACGTATAATCGAAATCTCACATTTACATTAACAGAAAAAAATAATGCTAGAGAATCAGCAATGAACAGAATATACAAAGAAATCTTAGAACTAAATTTTAACATATGACTAATATGTAACTTTAACCACACATTGAAGTGAGTCGATTGTCAGACGTAATCTTGGCGAGCATCGTTTGCGGCTGACCTCGAAGGGCAAAGTGAAAGAGGAAAAAAATAGCAATCGATAAGCGCGATAGGAACAAGTCGCAGCAATAGATGCTATCAGGAAATACATACAGACAGCGAGTCTGCCTTCGTCAGGTTGTCCACACGACAGCCGAGAACGCGGAATCACGTTGTCTGGACGAAGTAATGTAAAAGGAGTTGCATACCAGTTGAAACCATACGCTAAAGGAAATATAAGAACGGAGCGGGCAAGCCGAGGATGAGAGACAGGGAAATAGAAAAATAAAAAACAGAGAAATCGCCGCGTACAACCTCTATTAACGGTCACTTTGTAGTATTGGTCAAGTACTTAAACACACACTTTTTGCTTGCACCGAAGAGTTACATATAATTTTAAATATTTGTTTCTACTTCTCCAAAGCTGCCGTTTAGACTGGCATTTTGGGTGATCTTTATGTAGAGATTTTAGTGTATTACAATATTCATTAATTATTCAATAACAGCAATAATAATGCATTAAACATATAAACGTGGAACAATGATGAAAACCAAATTTAATGTACAAGTTGATCGTGATATACCTTTGGAATTATTTCAAAATATTTTGACATGTAAACAAACTTCTCATTTTGTCCAAATTCATTTGCTTCATCTTTATGAATTCGTTCATAAATATGTTTATGTAAATTGTTATCCAAAATATTTAAATAATGCAATTTCTTAAATCTCCTTGATTCGTATATTTTCATATCTGTAAGTAATTCTTTCAGCTTTTGCATATTTTTTTCTTCTTCATATGTGTTGTAACGCTTCCATATATATTTTAATACATAATTACTCATATTCATCAATTTAATTGTTGCCTTGTTTAAGAGATTCATTTGAATATTATCAAAATATAAATATTCTTTATTTAAATAAATATCACTGAGTTCCACCTAAAATAAAAAAAAACGCAGAGTTTATTAACCAATTAATAAATTAAAAAATATATAAATCTTTTCTTATATATTGAACTATTTTTATGTCCTTATATTTTGTTAACAAGTATGAGCGCATTGTTTTTTCAACGCAAATCCTTCTGATATAATCAAACTTCGACCAAAGCATTTTCTAATTCAAAATTGGAAGTCTGATAATATTGCAACCTTAATTAAACTTTGGCAGTTGTTAACCTATTTTTGACAGTATGTAAATTAGAATCTACATTTTTTAACACGTCTGTTTAATAAAAAATAACGAGCGACTGCTAATATGAAAAAAAAAACAACTTTCCCACGTTTTTAAAATATTCTGAAAGTGGCAATATTGAAAACCTATGCTTCTAGTATTGCTACTTCATGTTACGACTGTTTTGGATAATTATCTATCTAAGATCTTATTTATTTTATCATTATCTTCTTTATTATCTTGTTGCTCTTAGTGATTACCGCGCTCTGCAAGCGTCGAGCGCGCGATGCTTGCAACTGTTGAAACTGTTACTTGAAAGCAACAAAGCATCACTTTTTGCCCTTAATACATAAATAACTGTTATATGTATTTTATTATTTTTATGACATGGCTCTAACTTTGCCTTATCAAGTCTCATATTTTAACTTATTAATGTTATTACGGATTCTGTCTTAATTGAATTATGTTATTACTGGTTGTGTTATGTGTCAACGCTTATATTTTATGTTTGTTATGTCTACACGAATATTATTAGGACAATGTATATAAGATAATATTATAATAAGATAATTAAAATAAAAAATGGGGCAATAGATATAAAATAATTATATGTATATATATATATATATCGTAAAGCCTGTCTACCAAATGTCAGTATTGGTCTTAGTATTGTTTTATAGACGTTTATTTTTGTTTTTCTTGTTATTTCTTTTTTCCCCACAATCGTATTGCTGATACTGTAAAACACTTTCATTGCTTTTCCTATTCGGCTGTTATTTTCTTCTTCTTGCTTTCGTGAACTAGTTATTTCTACTCCCAAATATTTCCATTTCGTCACTTGCTCCAATTTTAGTTTATCTACCATGATTTTTATCTCATGTTGTTCCCCGATCACCATTACTTTTGTTTTCTCTTTACACATCTCCATTCCGTTCTCTCTAAGTGTTTCATTCCATTTATTTATGCTTGTCTGCAACTCTCTTTCGTTAGATGCTACCAACATTATATCGTCTGCGAATGCTCCAATCTTTACTTCAACTCTCTCCATATAATTCCATCCCACGTCAAGTCCTCTAGTTCTTTCTTTCGCTTTCCTTATTATTTTGTCCATGTAAATATTAAATAATGTCGGACTTAGTCCTCCTCCATGTCTTAGTCCGTCTTTCGTTTTAAATTTTTTTGATTGTCTGTTTTTGACTACCACGCTATTTGAGTTTCCTTCATATATTTTTTTTATTAAGCTAATCATTTTCCTGCTTATCTCTTTCTCTGCCATCATCTTTCACAATCTATCTCTTCTCACTTTATCAAATGCTTTTTTTAAATCTAAAAAACCCATTTATACATTTTTTTTCCTTTTACTTGTTTTTCCAACTATCTGCTTAATCGTAAGTATATTCAATTAAGACAGAATCCGTAATAACATTAATAAGTTAAAATATGAGGCTTGACACGGCAAAGAGCCATGTCATAATAATAATAAAATACATATAACAGTATATGGTCTTGAATGCTTCTGCCATCCCTAAATCCTGACTGTGATTCGTCCAGAGTTTTCTCTATATTAATTTTTATTCTCTCGTTTATCATTATTTCGAACACTTTCATGTTTGTATTTAATAGAGTAATTCCTCTGTAATTATTACAATCTTTCTTATCTCCTTTCTTAAAGATTGGTACTATCAGTGCATGCTGCCATTCTTTAGGTATTATTTGCTCTTTCCATATTTTGTTATATATGTCCAGCATTACCTGCCTTCCCTCTTCCCCCATATATTTTATAATTTCAGTCGTTATTGTGTCACTTCCTGGTGCTTTTCCATTCTTCAGTTGTTTTATGGTCTTTTCCAAATCCTCCATATTAAATTCCTCTTCCTCGTCTTTGCATTCCTTTCTCTCTGTATTGTCTGCTTCTCTTGTATCGTTCCTATATTGTCTGATAGCAGCTCTTCAAAGTATTGCTTCCATCTTTCCATTATTTCATCTTCTTGCTTTAATATTTTTCCTTCTTTGTTATTTATATATGTAGCACTGCTGGTCTTTCCTTTTCTTATTGTTCTTAGCCTATTAAAGAATATTTTTTTTTCCCTCTGCAGCTTCGTTTTCTAATTTATTGCCAAATTCTGCCCATTCATTTCTTTTCGCCTCTAATACTAATTGCTTCACTATTTTCCTTTCCTCCTTGTAACACTGATACGTTTCTGTATTTTTTTTTTGTAGATATTCCTTCCATTTTTTCTTTTTTCATCTCACCCTTCTCTTGATCTCTTCTGTCCTCCATGCCGTTTGTTTTATTTTCTTATTTCTTTTTATTTTTCCACACACTTCCGAGCTTATTTGTAGTATCATCTTTTGCCTTCCATTTCTCATTTCTGCTCTCGATCATCCTCTTCGTTTTTTCTCTATATTGATTTGCCACCTCTCCGTCTTTTAGTCTATACGCTTTTATTTTATCATATTCTATCTTATCTTCTTTTCTCTCTCTGTTGTCTGATTTTAGTGGTTTCTTTATTTTTGATATAACCATATAATGATCACTTCCCACTTCCGGTCTTCTTGATACTTTTACCTCGACTATGTTCATTCTATTTTCATTTCCTGCTACTATGTAGTCTATTATTGATTTTTCATTTTTGCTGCTCATTTCTCTAGTATACTTGTGTATATCGTTGTGCTTATAATAAGAATTTGCTATAAACATATTGTTCATTCTGCAAAACTCTATCAATCTTTTTCCGTTATCATTTACTATTGTCTCCCCATTCTGGCCCAATATTCTACTCTCTCCTGTTTTTCCCTTTCCCACTCTGCTATTAAAATCTCCTGCAATTATATTTCGCCTTTTGCTGTTTCTACCGTCTCTGTTAACATTTCCCAGAATTTCTCTTTGTTCTCCTTTTTGTCGTCTTCATTTGGTCCATACACACTTATTATCGTTTTAATGCTCTCATTATCGTCCTTCATATTTATTGTCAATATCCTCTCTGAACACGCTTCCCATTTTTCTATATTGTGTTCCCATTCCTTTTTTAGCATACAAGCGACTCCCTCAGCTGTTCTTTTCTCTGTTTCCACTCCGCTATATATAAATACACTTCCTTTCATCATTTGTTGTAATCCTCGCCCTTTTTTCCGTTTCCGTTATTGTAAGTATGTCTATCTTATTTTCCAGGAACCCATCTTCAAGTTCTATTTCTTTTCCCTTTATGCTTCGTATATTCCATGTTGCTAATCTCCATATTTCTTCGTTTTATGTTCTCATTGTTTTCTGCTCCTTTCCCCAATTCTTTTTCAGTTTTTTGTTTGTTTCTTCTCTTCTGTCCAGCTGCCATAATCTATCCTATTTCGATATTGTTCCTCCTTTCGTTTGTATATTTGGCACTTTTTGCTGGTGGCCATGTGCTCTATATCTTTACTTTTAATTCTAGTGCAGTTGGCGCATTTTATCTCATTTTTCTCACAATCTTTCCCTTCATGTCCTTTCTGTCCACATCTGTAGCATACCTCCGTTCTTGTACAGTACTTGGCTACATGCCCATAGCAGCAGCATTTATAGCAGATCGCGATCTTTACATATTCCTCTACCTGTTTTACAGTAAAATCTATCAATAATTTTCCTTTTTTTACCACGTTCTTGATTATCTCCTCGTCAGCTTCTACTACCCAGTCCTCCACATATTGTTTACTGTTCCTAAAAGCATTTTTTTAACTGCTCTCATTATTGTCTTCACTTCTCTAATCCCCACCATTTTCCATCTTTCCATAATGTAAAGATGGAAGCAATACTTTGAAGAGCTGCTGTCAGACAAGATAGAGAGGACCGATACAAGAGAGATAGTCAATACAGAGAGACATGAAAGCAAAGACGATGAAGAGGAATTTAATATGGAGGAACTGGAAAAGGCCATAAAACAACTAAAGAACGGAAAAGCACCAGGAAGTGACACAATAACGACCGAAATGGTAAAATATATGGGGGAAGAATGAAGGCAGGTAATGCTGGATATATATAGAAAAGTATGGACAGAGCAAACAATACCAAAAGAATGGCAGCATGCGCTGATAGTACCAATCTTCAAGAAAGGAGACAAGAAAGACTGTAATAATTACAGGGGAATTACACTACTAAATACAAATATGAAAGTACTGGAAATGATTATAAACGAGAGAGTGAAAAGTAAAATCGAGAAAACACTGAACGAATCCCAGTCAGGATTTAGGGAAGGAAGAAGTATTCAAGACCATATATTTACGATTACACAGGTAGTGGAAAAAATAAGTAAAAGAAAAAAAAATATATAGATGGGTTTTTTAGATTTAAAAAAAGCATTTGACAAAATAGGAAGAGATAGATTGTGGAGGATGATGTCAGAGAAAGAGATAAGCAGGAAAATGATTAGATTAATAAAAAAAATATATGAAGAAAACACAAATTGCGTGATAGTCAAAAACAGACAATCAAAAAAATTCAAACGAAAGACGGACTAAGACAGGAAGAAGAACTAAGTCCAACATTATTTAATATTTACATGGACCAAATAGTAAGGAAAGCGAAAGAATGAACTAGAGGACTTGAAGTAGGATGGAATTATATGGAGAGAGTTGAAGTAAAGAGTGGAGCATTCGCAGATGATATAATGGTGGTAGCATCTAACGAAAAAGAGCTGCAGGCAAACTTAAATATATGGAATGAAATACTTAGAGAGAACGGAATGGAGATGTGTAAAGAGAAAACAAAAGTAATGGTGATCGGGGAACAACATGAGATAAAAATCATGGTAGATAAACTAAAATTGGAGCAAGTGACGAAATGGAAATATTTGGGAGTAGAAATAACTAGTTCAGGAAAGCAAGAAGAAGAAATTAACAGCCGTGTAGGAAAAGCAATGAAAGTGTTTTACAGTATCAGTAATACGATTGTGGGGAAAAAAGAAATAACAAGGAAAACAAAAATAAACGTCTATAAAACAATAATAAGACCAATACTGACATTTGGATGTGAGACATGGATAACAGATAAAAAGGAAATAAGTAAAGTCCAAGCGGTAGAAATGAAACACATGAGGAGAGTAAAGGGAGTGACAAAGAGAGAAAGAATCAAGAATGAAGAAATAAGAAAAGAATTAGGAATAGAGGCGATACACAAATACATAGAGAAGAGGCAGTTGGGATGGTGGGTCCATCTGAAAAGAATGGGACAGGAAACATAAGTGAGAAGGGAATGGGAAGCTAGACCTGGGCAGAAAAGAAAAAGGGGGAGGCCTGAAACTTCTTGGAATGACATGATAGAAAAGATATTGCAAAGAAGAGGAATAACGATGAGTGAAGCTAGTAGGATGGCAAACAACAGGAAAGAATGGAGAAAGTTTTGCGACGCAGTGACGTGAAGCGAAAACGTGGGGGCCTTGAGGAAGAAGGAAAAAAGATAAAGACTAACAAGCCTACACCAGGAATGGTAGACAGGCTTTAAGATACATATATATATATTCCATGTTGCTAATCTCCATATTTCTTCTTTTTTTCTTCTCATTGTTTTCTGCTTGTTTCCCCAATTCTTTTTCAGTATTTTGTTTGTTTCTTCTCTTCTTAATTATAATAATTTATTATTAATTTTATTTAATAATTTATCAATTATTATTGTTTTTCGATGATGGCTCATTATTTAAATTAGTTGCACCGTTATGACAACTGCTTCTTTATTGTTCTGTGATGTTATGTTTGATTATTGTGAATATATACAATTTTGTTCTGGGCATAATAATGTCGCTAATATCAAGAATTATATATATATATATATATGTATTATATATGTATTATAAAATTTAAGATTATGTCTTTTAAAATTTTGTTATTATGTTATTGAATATTGTTAGTAAATATTTACTAGTAAGTATTGTTAACTCTATTTATTTTTAGAATTTTGCTGTTGGTTCGGTTTTTTTGCAAATAGAAACTTTCTAGTTGCTATTTGTATTCTATTTTATTAATCACTTTCAACTTTCGATGCGCCCCTGTCGACGTTGCGCGCTTTCGACCCTTTTGGGACGACGCGCGAGTGAATCGATGATAATCGGTTAAACTTTTGGGAGAATAGTAGAAACCAGCGACCGAATTGGTTGATTTTCATTGGTCGCGATTCGTGGTAGTTTTTTTTGTAAAAAGTCGGGAAGTCTTCTTGACTTTCGGTCCAGACAAAGGTGTTGGGAGCGGTTACGTCGTTGCGAACGTAGTCGCAATGCCCAAACAGGGATTTGGTAATTCGCTCCCAGATAGTGTCGTCGGTTGGCAACAGCTGTTGCCAAAAGCGGTACCCAAATTACTGATTTTGTGCATGATTCTGGTCCTTGGAGTCCTGCGGATTCCCTGAGGAAGAGTGAAAGTTGCCCACTGAACGATTGATTGGCGACACTATCAGTCACCGCCACCAAATATCAGCCACACCATCAAGTACCTAGAACAAGTATGTTCAAACCATTTTATGGTTTTATTTTTATTGTTTAATGTATTGTCACGCTCTGGCTATCTTCATATAACCCACTAATTACAATCGAGTTTCTTTACTTTTTTTATATATTCTATTTGTTTTTTCTCTATATCTAATTATTCCCTATATTGTATTTATTGTGGGAACCCGAGTTGCAGCAGGGTTCTACGATTAGAACAGTAGAATCCTTACAGCCGAACTTGGCACGCGTACAGGCTGGATGGCGCCTTAATACCATCATTCGGAAAGTTTCTTCTAAAAAAACGAACCAGAGTGGCTAACAGCTACCTGGTTTAATTTATTTTATTTATTTATATTTATTTATATATATATATATATATATATATTTGAGTAGTATATTGAGAAATCAATTATGTTTATTAACTCTAGTATTATATATGTATATATAATACTAGAGTTAATAAACATAATTGATTTACTACCGAAAATAAGAATTAGTATCTTTACGTTTCAATCGAGTAAACGCTGGCAAGCTCATGGATCGAATGCCCCCAATCGACCCATATCAAAAATGTAATCATGCTAATAATACTTTTTCCTGTGTTATTTGTGATCAGGAACAGAATTGTATTCGAGGAACTGGATTATGCAACAAATAAGGCGTTCCACTAGAAGTATGTGCATTTTCTTCCTTTTAATTTATGTTATAATAGTGTTTATACCTTAATATACTATTTTCGATATGTAGGCAATAACGCACAGAAAAGTCGCAGACTAATTTGATCTTTCACCAGAGTTGAAACGTTACAACTTTTGTGCAACATTGTCAGTATTATTATTTGTGGTTTGGTTTGGTCTTGATATTCTACAATTTTATTGTGAATATTTTAATTAAAGTTATTGTGTCAAATATTACATACAACTGTGGATGATTTAACAAGACATTGAATTAATAACTCTTTAGATAACTCTTTTAGAGACACTTGAGAGTTTCAATTTGAGGAATAAAGACTTTGATCTGAAGTTTTCGCTAAGAACACCGAATTTTATTAAACTCCACAGTTAGAGCACTCCAAAGTTCTCTATTTCCGAAACGGCTTGAAATTTTTATATATGGTTTGCAAAGCTGCTTTGAGGTTTTTTGCGCTCGTTATTAATAGAGAAAAAAAAGTAGCACATTGTATTTAAATAAATTTAACTGCATAACAAAACTCTATGTTAGAAAGCTCTTATTTGAGTGCCTATTGGTAAAATTTAAGTCCTCAAATAACCCTAAGAGGCCACACTGACGTCATGTCGATGTCATAAATTTTCAATTCCAAAAATGACTGGAATACTAGGATTGGGACACCCGGCATATATATATTAGTTGAATCGACAATACTGGGGACCATTTATGTTGTTTATGTATTAACATAAACACTGTTTATGCTTATACTACAGGTATTACTATACTTTCAAACAAAACGCTACTGTAATTGCTTATAATACAATAATTAAATTAGGTCGTTTAGTAAATAACAAAAATTAAGTAATTAAACAGTTCTACGGAATTATGTATTTATATTTATGAATTATGAATTATTATTTATATTTATATTAATATTATTATAATTATGTATTTGGCCAGTATTACTTAACTAAGAAAAAAATCAAGTTTTTGAGAACATACACAGTTCTAACTAATAAGCACTTATTAATTAAATCCCGTATTCAATACCACCATTTATAATATTCATTTCATACCTCGCATTCCAATTCGATAGATACACTAATTAGATTTTTAAGAAAAATCTGCATTTTCCTTTTAATCCATAAATCCGTACTATTTAATGGACAGCATGAAATTGTCATCTCGGTTTTACTTTTTGGTAGAATATATGCTTCACTTAGACTACTTATGAATGGCTTTTCAGTCACTGCGACAAAAGCTAATGGTACTTCACCAATATTTTCCAATACTAGAATATTCTCGCTTGGCACTCGAATAACTGTACGAGGTAATAATATTTTATCCGGCATATAAACTAAAGGAAGAGGGCCAATACCTGGTAATAGTAATATTAATTATTATGAATACGTAATTATATTTAATATATTATATAAAATAATATATAATACAATATATAATTATATAATATTATTATATAATATAATAATAATGTATAATATATTATATATATTATCATCATATATATACAGTATTCCTGGATCCTCGAAGAGATAGGTTTAGATGACATTAAATTCTATCACGTATACGGAATTGTAGAATTTCGTAGTGACGATTCACACAAAAATTAGTGCAGGATTACAAAAAAACGTAAGTTATATATTGGCCCAACCTAAACCTAACATACTATGTAACTATCATAATAATTGTCTTTTCACTAAAAAAATTTATGTTTTAATAAAATGAACCATGGTGAATCGTCAAAAAGGTAGAAATTCTTTTATGCAGCTACTTCCAGGTTATGTTGTTCATTAAATGTTATTTGCTTTCTGATTGGTGTTTGTTAGTCAACGTTGGTAGTGCAGTGCAGAAAGTTTTCAAACTTCTTTTCTTTTAAAAGTTTTGCAAACTTCTGCACCACGACACACCTACCATAACTTGCATCTATTTGAACGCTTGCATTTGACCTATACACGCCAGACTTTTCAGCTAATGCACTGCACTACAACACAACTGTTTTACTTTTTATCTGAATGACACTTTACAAAACTGTGGTAATAAATCTGATACTACCGATTGTACAAAATGGCAGCAGATCCATTTCAGTCCAAATAGTTTAATTAAAAGAAAAATCTTGTCTTACAACATTTATCAACAATTTAAAATTTGCAATTCATATAGTACAATTGCAAAAGAGGAAAAGATTGATTATATAAAGTCAAAATATCATATTAAGATATGATATTATATAATATATTATGTTAGTTGATCGACCTTTCGAGAATGTTTCATTCCTTCTTCTCGCAAAAATCTGACAAAACATTTTTCGTCTGGTTGACAAAAAAATTATAAAATTCAACAATCAATTACTGGCGATGCAGTGTGTTAAAACATTGGAATAAATGACACTCAAATCATCTATATTAATTCTTATATTCATTGAATTGTAGTGTAAATACATCTCCACCATCTCAAGAAATAATCGCTTTCTCAAATTGTTTTCAGTGCCTAAAACTACGTATTTTGAAAATCAAAAAAAATAAAATAATTTTTTATAAAAGCAAAAATAACAAATTAAAAACTGGAATAAAAGAAATTGCAAATTAACACGAAAGAACTATTTGACGAAGATAGAAATATCGAAACGGCCGTCAGAATAAAGAAAAGAAAATAAAAAGAAATATAACAGAATATATAAGAAAAAAAAAGCTAAGTAAAATTATCATATTAACTATCCAATATAAAAAAATTTATACATATAGATATTATATAAATAAAGCCAATTTGTATACGTTGTTGGATTTTAATTTCATCCAAACCTATATCTTTGACGATCCAGTAATAGTGGTTAACTCAGTTTTACAACTTCAGTTATTTACGTTTTAGTAATTATAATAAGATATTAAAAGCGATTATAGCAATACTCGATATAAACATTAGCGTTTAACCCTCCGATAACAACCTTTTTCGATAAAGCCACAAATTTCTTGATCAAAAAAGCAAAATAGCGAAAAAAGTCTTATATCGTTAGCAAACTGACTTATTTCATCGCGAATTAATGTTGTGTTATGAGAGGGGCAGCCTCTTATATTTTTTCAGTGACAAACCATATATTGGTACAATAAAGTTGTAATTCTCAGTAATACAATTTATCTCATGAAGGTAATGATGACATTCCTTATTTGGCATGAATGTAATATTAATTGTAACGGATATTCCTGGTGCCAGTCTGGTATGGCGATTTTCACTAGAAATGTTGAAATATCTTGTATTTTCTGTTTCAAACCGAAAGTTAAGGGCTGCCTGAAAAGTAATCGATTAATTACGTAATACGTTTAATTACGAGAAAAATTGTCAGTTGTGTGCTATCTTCAAACGCAAAACCAGCAACAGTATTGGATTTACAGTCAATTACCATCTATATTTGCTTTTATTCGGAATAGAATATAGAGTGTTAGCGAATGCTAGTCAAAAAGCACATTCTCGGCAACTATTCAAACATTTTTTTTATAACCATTTTTTGAAATATCTGCTTGAATATATTGCTGAAATTGTGCAACATCTAAAATTCCAGGACAATTTGGATATGCCCATTACTCTACTTCACATAACCCACGGAATATCCCACGGTAGACAACCATGGGGATCGATTTTAATTTGAGCAAATTCGCTAAACGCATTAATGCGCCTTATTTTTGTGAAAAAATGTATGAGACGGACATTAACAAAACGTTTGCGTGATGCAATAAATTAAGTAATTTAGATTATGTTGCATATGTATAGTAGTTGTTAAGTTGCTTAACCTAAACAATGTCCAGATTATTAACCAAAGATTAATAGCTTATAAATATTGAGTTATTATCAAATAAGTCATTTAAAATATATATTATAACAGTAGTTAAAACAGGGGTTAATGACATATAAGAAATGCAATATCGATAACGAAGGCAGGTATTGAAGAAATGACGAAAAACATCCGTACCTTAGTGGGCGTAGTACGACGTAGCAACTGTGGATTAAGGACCCCAGAGTATGGGGATCTGGTCTTAAATACAAATGGAACTACCACCAGAGAGGACATTAGCAATAATATCGTAAACAGCAAACATACCCATGGCATACGCCTAGGGTGGAAGCACCCTATCGCATTGTACATGGGCCTGTATTTTGCTGTTAACCGCAACCAACATGTCGATGATAGGCATCAGCATGTTTTATTTGTGTTGCGGCTCCGACCCACCAAAAGGCATGCGGACTTCTTCAAACTCACTATGCTAGCACTGTGAACCACCACCAAGTTCACACCCTAACCATCACCGCACTCCATTAGCAGAGAACGATGTTAAGTTCTATCAAATTCGCAGTGATCCTTAGTTTATACAGGTGTTCAATCCCTGATTACCACTTAACTAGCTTGTTGCCACTAAGCTGCCCTTATAAGCAATCACTAATATCTATCCCAATATCCCCCTTGTTACTGCACCCCCTGCTGCAAGCAACCCACCTTCTTCCCTTTATCAACTACGAGCAGAATCGGCCTCTGCCCGTCGATGATTAACTCTAATTCACCAATCCACTCAGATAGGATTTTCAATACCAATTGAAAATCCTAGAGGAAAATCTGTGTTTCCCCGCGACTCTAAGAGAGGACAGGAAGACCAAAGATACCACAACGTACTCGAGAAGTCCCGGCCGATCCGGAACCCTCTTCTCCGTCGCGATGCTGAACCGTCGCCCCTCCGGCGTATTTAGAATGTAAGATGTTTAGTGTAAATAGTGTACTGTTAAGTATGCAGATAAATCCTTACTAAACCTACTCTTATGCGTTGATAATTTGAACCTTATTATAGCTCCCGTAATAGGGTTATACGGCGATTCCGATAACGTAGAGCCGACTTTACGGGGTGACATTTTATGGCGACCTTGTGCCAGAGCAGAAGTTGAATGTTGAGAAAAGCAAAAGAAACGTGAAAAAACATAATATGAAACACAAGTAATAAGCAAGAAGTAATAATAATTGCGCAGTCGGGTAGTAATATTAGTGATGCTGACAGATCAGACAATAGGTTATCATTAAAAGACTGAATAGAATTATTGGTGATTTTGAGTGCAATTGCAGTAATAGTTATGTGGTTAGTGTAGCTTATAAAGGAATACTGGAAAAAGTATGACAAAAAATAAAAGGCGAACTGGCGAAAGGTCGTGATACAGTGTAGGAAATGATGCAGCCGTTTCTAGAATTGATGGAAGAGGCAAAAGCCCTATTAACGACAATAACAGAGAACCCAAATGAAATATGAGTTAAGATAGGCTATGTAGATGATATGTTAGAAAAAAAACATATTAAGGGAAAAATTGGAGCTAGCTAAAGTAGAATATAATACGAAAAGCTACCGTGATCCGGAAGAAATTGCCAAAATAAAAGAAAGTATAGCGGATTTTGCGAAAGACGTCGAAACGATAGAGCAGAAGCTAAGGAAAATACCACGAAATAAAAATCAAGGGCAGATACCAAAGACAGAGGCAAAAATGGAAACGTTCGATTTAAAAAAAGGGGCATCATTGATACCAATAAGGGATACGTCAGAAGAAAATATACATATGTCCATCGATAACATAGAGTTTTATAGTGCTTTGCTAGATGAGGCAGGAAAACGTCATTTAATGTAGTATGTACTAAAGACACGACTAAGCAGAAACGCAAAGTTAAGGTTTCGTATGGCCTATCAAACAAATAGAGAGATGATAGGGGCCATAAAGCGCAATTTTATACAAAAGAAGTCGCCCGGGGTATTGTTAGTGGCCCTGCACAACGCCAAACAAAAAAGGTCCTCAAAGCATAGAGAAGTTTGACAGAGGCATCGAACAGCTGATGCACGACTTATTAATGAGGCCAGTAGATGGAAATGGAAAAGCGCAAGAAGTACTGGCAGAGACGAACGGAAGGCTAGCAGTACATGCATTCGTCAACAGTTTGAAGCAGCAAAATTTTAAAGCCATAATTAAGGCGAGAAATTATGAAAACCTAAGCGAGACAATACAGGCAGCAAATGTTGAAGAAGATGTGGGCGAAGCGAACAATCGAATCTACAGCGTGAGACATCAAAATATTCGATCAATCCAAGGAATTTACGAACGATCAGCAAAACAGTACGTCCCTACACGTAACACCTAAAGCCGATACAACAAATGGAAGACATATCAGACAAATAAACCAAAAGATCCGCAACAAAAGTAGTTTTTTCGTAAATAATAGAAATTACGGATTAAATTACATAAGTGTTAAATATAATAACAAACAATTAAAATTCCTAATAAAAACAAGTGTAACAGCGAGTGTGGTGCTTATGAAACATGTAAATAGAGACGACAAAGTAAAAAATAATAACATAAAAATAAATGGATTATCTGGGTTAACATTGTCGCACGTATCAGAAAAATTAAATTTAAGTATAAAGAATAATAAAATAATTATACATGAATTTCTATTAATAAGTATATTACAAGAAAATATGCATGTTATAATCGGCACGGATTTATTAGAGAAATTAAAAGCAAAACTTGATTTTAAGAATTTCACCGTGCAACCATTGATAGACGGGAAATATGCCACACTGGATATGACAACAGGAACCAAGGAAATTTTGATAATTCAACCAAAATGCCAAATTACTAATTAATTAACTTGTGTTATATTACCAGAGACATTGGGAAATGGTATTTTCGTAGCTGGGGAATTAGTAAGTCCGATAAACAACAAAGTGCCAAAAAAATCCTAAACCCCAGATGCGAAGGGATAATGTTAAAGAATAGCCTAGAGTAGAAAAAGGAGACAGATACGAAATTGGGGCATATAGGGACAGTCAAAAATCAGACAAACGAATAGATAAACTGCTGAGAGAAATGGGTATAGCACATTTAAACAACGAGGAAGCAGATAAAATATAACGAGTGTGCAAAGTATGCCGACGTATTTTATCTACCAGGGGACCGACTTAGTACAACAGATATATATAAACAAAAAATTTGGGTTAAACTCAATGCCAGCCCACCATATATAAAACCATACTGGTTTGCCACATTGCCAAAAACAAGAAATTCATGAGAAAATACTGACTAATATGTTAGTATATACGTATATGATATACTCATACACTGTATATTCATGTCCATATATATCTATATATAGCGACACATATATATGTCTATATATAAATATGAAACTGAAATGTCATATTTGTTTTTGGAATGTGGCGCCATGTTGTGGTTGATAGAGTAAGTTTCAACGTGGTTTCCAAGGTATCTCTTGACGTAATGTTTGAAGTTTGATGTTGTGTGGATAGATGTCGGCAGCATCGAATATTGTCAACAATTCGAAAAGGGGTTATGGCTTTTCACGCTTACCACATGGATAAAGACAAAGATGCCGTCGGGGAGCAGCCATAATAGGCGCCTTCGTCTTCTCACCTATCGTCAATGTAGTAAGCATGCTCGTGATTGCAGCAGTAAAGGAGCGGAGTATAGGAAATGGTGAGAGAGAGAGAGAGCGAGACGGATGATAGAGAAGATCTTGAAAATAAAATTTTGAAGATGTAAATAGGAATCGAACCTATAAACTTTTATATGGAGTATAACTACCTTACCACTGCTCCACAAAGCCAACCGACATCCATTATTTTGGGTGGGGCATATAAATTGAATTTTGCCGAATAATAATTTGTATTTTCACTATAAAATATAAAATCACTTGATTTCTCTGACAGGATGTTACGTTATGTAACCGAAATCAGATTCTGTTTAGTAAATAGTCTTTTTCTGTCTAGTAATGTGAACCATTTCCAATTCCTCATTGTTATTACCTGTTATTATATTCTTACAGAAATAAAACATAAATGGTCTAATTCCATTTTACCAAAATATATATGACGAATCCAATACATATTTAAAATCCGTTTGTCACATTCAAATTCTTCCAATTGGAAAACATTATTTAATTATATAAATGGCCTAATGTTTAGTCGAACATCAATCAAGGAGGATTCCTTGAAAACCAAAACTGATGGTATTAAATGCAAAAATTTTTAATTATTTTTATCAAGCTTCAAAATAATTGAAACACACATCGCAAATACAAGAATATAAAAAATGATTTGCAACATATCAAGAAACGGTAAATATTTCTTCCATTTACCAAACTTTCAAAATTATTCTTTGAATTTTTTCGCTATTCGGTCAGGTTTTCGTTTAAATAAAACTCTTTTTATTGTTCGATATTTCTACTGTCCTTACAGTCTTCCTCAAGAGACTAAAAAAATTCATTTATTAATATTTAAATCAAAAATCATACCATAAAAATAATAAACTTAAAAAATAATCTTAAAAATTAAAATTAAAAACACGAAGGAATTTTCATGTTTGTTAAGAAACTTACATAAGTGAGCTAAACATTATTTTTCTCATACATTGATGAACACTAATATGATAGAATAGGAGAATTATCTTCAATTCGTGACACACATCCTAACTTACAATCAAAACAACTTCATTAACTATTATTATTCTTAAAATTTACGTTCATATCACAACAATCTGCAAGCACTGGTATTGTCTACCTACACATTGATAAAGTTGTTTTCTCTCTTTCTCTCCTACTATTTAATTCAGCTACACATTTTTATTATATCTATAAATAATATCCCACGTCCCTATGTATCTAATCTGTATATAATTATATCCTATGTATTATATCCTATGTATGTTCTTCAGTCCTATGTATACGAATCATTACTAACTAGTCTGTAATAGTCCATTGTAACTTGCACTGAGATGTTCAGTATCTTTTTCGAAATTAGTTGTATGTTTTTCTTCTTTAATTAGTATTGACTCCATCATTAGTCTCTTTTTATAATTATTTACTGTCTGTAAAATCTTCACGTTATCATAATCAAATTTATGATTAGTTTTTAAATGGTGTTCTAGGGTCGCACGACCTTTTGTTCTTATGTCACTTTTGTGTTTGGATATTCTAGTTTTTACCCATTGCCCCGTTTGTTCAATATAGCATGCATTACATGTCTTGCACGGTATTTTATATGTTACCTGGCTTCTTTTTTCCATCGGTGTTTTGTCCTTTGGTTTTGTAAACAATAACTGTATGTTAAAATTGTTATAGTTCGCGATGTTAATACTTGTATATAATTTTGTCACCTTAATCAGCTTGTCAGTCAACCCGGGAATATAAGTTAATTTGACATATCTTTTATCCTTATCTACGTCTATAGTTTTTTTATCTATGTTAACATTAGATGCTAAACCAAAAATTTGTTTGTTTAGTAATGGACCTGGATAATTACTGTTCTTTAGTTGATCGTATAATTTCTTTAGACGACCTGATAACAGCGGTTCCATTCGATGGGAGACAAGCAACTACTGATACGTGTAACAGCTATCATCAGCATTTACAATTTACGGTGGAGGAGGAGAAATATGGGTGATTAGAGATAAACAAAAAATTATATTAGACTGGTACCAAAAACCAACGTCATCAGGTCGGTAAATTAATAATCTCTCCGGTCACCCTAGTAATCAGAAAATTAACAACATATTGCCGATGAAAAATAGAATTAGTAAAATAGTGGAACCACAGTTCCTAAATAAAAATCTAAAGAAATTATACGATCAACTAAAGAACAGTAATTATCCAGGTCCATTACTAAACAAACAAATTTTTGGTTTAGCATCTAATGTTAACATAGATAAAAAAACTATAGACGTAGATAAGGATAAAAGATATGTCAAATTAACTTATATTCCCGGGTTGACTGACAAGCTGATTAAGGTGACAAAATTATATACAAGTATTAACATCGCGAACTATAACAATTTTAACATACAGTTATTGTTTACAAAACCAAAGGACAAAACACCGATGGAAAAAAGAAGCCAGGTAACATAAAATACCGTGCAAGACATTTAATGCATGCTATATTGAACAAACGGGGCAATGGGTAAAAACTAGAATATCCAAACACAAAAGTGACATAAGAACAAAAAGTCGTGCGACCCTAGAACACCATTTAAAAACTAATCATAAATTTGGTTATGATAACGTGAAGATTTTACAGACAGTAAATAATTATAAAAAGAGACTAATGATGGAGTCAATACTAATTAAAGAAGAAAAACATACAACTAATTTCGAAAAAGATACTGAACATCTCAGTGCAAGTTACAATGGACTATTACAGACTAGTTAGTAATGATTCGTATACATAGGACTGAAGAACATACATAGGATATAATACATAGGATATAATTATATACAGATTAGATACATAGGGACGTGGGATATTATTTATAGATATAATAAAAATGTGTAGCTGAATTAAATAGTAGGAGAGAAAGAGAGAAAACAACTTTATCAATGTGTAGGTAGACAATACCAGTGCTTGCAGACTGTTGTGATATGAAGGTAAATTTTAAGAATAATAATTGTTAATGAAGTTGTTTTGATTGTAAGTTAGGATGTGTGTCACGAATTGAAGATAATTCTCCTATTCTATCATATTAGTGTTCATCAATGTAGAGAAAAATAATGTTTAGCTCACTTATGTAAGTTTCTTAACAAACATGAAAATTCCTTCGTGTTTTTAATTTTAATTTTTAAGATTATTTTTTAAGTTTATTAATTTTATGGTATGATTTTTGATTTAAATATTAATAAATGAATTTTTTTAGTCTCTTGAGGAGGACTGTAAGAACAGTAGAAATATCGAACAACAAAAAGAGTTTTATTTAAACGACAACCTGACCGAATCCCGAAAAAATTCAAAGAATAATTTTGAAAGTTTGGTAAATTGAAGAAATATTTACCGTTTCTTGATATGTTGCAAATCATTTTTTATATTCTTGTATTTGCGATGTGTGTTTCAATTATTTTGAAGCTTGATAAAAATAATTAAAAATGTTTTGCATTTAATACCATCAGTTTTGGTTTTCTAGGAATTAGGCTTTAATACAGAGAATTCGCTAGCAGAACTGCTGGGATACTCACGAAAGATATTGAAAACTGGAACAGGTCATTCATCTGACCGTCCTGTAAATTTTGTAAAATTCCGAACGATTCACTTGGATAGTAATATAACAAAAGAAATTTTCGAAATCTCGGAATTTAGTATTCAAGTCTATAGATAGTTGGAGCCATAGTGCTTGGCTAAATCGTAATATTTTATGAATTTTAGTCAAGACCAGACCATTCTGCAAGACTTGTTTCAAATTTCGATAATGTATAATATATTTTTTTTAATTTGTAACTGTATAAAGTAATTTAACGGATTTAGAACCTGGTGGTCGTTCATAATCTGCACAGAACGGCAGATCTATATGTTTGTCATGCAATGAAATTGGATATTCTAAGTCTATCTCGGGAATATAACCAGTTTCGGAATCATCAGGAAAATTAATAATAACTACCTCATTTACATTATTTAGCCAAACAAAATTATCGTAAGGTAAATACTGAGACATGGCCCAACCATATAGGTTATTGGCATTTAAATACAATAAATATCTAGATGGCTTTGTAACGTCAAAATTTTTCATATATTTGGCGTTTGTCGCGGAGTATATGTGTATTAGAACACTTCAATAACTGGATCTATATCTTTGAGACGCTTAAGTCTACACTTTGCTATTTTCAACATACAATCCCAAGCATATCCCGATAGCGTATGGTAGAAAGCCGGCTCTAATAATTTCAGTCGTTATTGTGTCACTTCCTGGTGCTTTTCCATTCTTCGGTTGTTTTATGGTCTTTTCCAATTCTTCCATATTAAATTCCTCTTCTTCGTCTTTGCATTCCTTTCTCTCTGTATTGTTTGCTTCTCTTGTATCGTTCCTCTCTATATTGTCTGACAGCAGCTCTTCAAAGTATTGCTTCCATCTTTCTATTATTTCATCTTCCTGCTTTAATATTTTTCCTTCTTTGTTATTTATATATGTAGCACTGTTGGTATTTCCTTTTCTTATTGTTCTTAGTCTACTATAGAATATTTTTTTCCCCTCTGCAGCTTCGTTTTCTAATTTATTGCTGAATTCTGCCCATTCATTTCTTTTCGCCTCTAATACTAATTGCTTTGCTGTAATAGACTAAGAACAGACTACGAACTTTTTGCTGCCCATCTCTCTAGTATACTTGTATACTATACTTGTATATCCTTGTGCTTATAATAAGTATTTGTTATAAACATATTGTTGATTCGACAATACTCTATCAATCTTTTTCCGTTATCATCTAGCATTGTCTCCCCATTCTGGCCCAATATTCTGCTCTCTCCTGTTTTTCCCTTTCCTACTCTACTATTAAAATCTCCTGCAATGTATATTTCACCTTTTGCTCTTTCTACCATCTCTGTTAACATTTCCCAGAATTTCTCTTTGTTCTCCTTTTTGTCGTCTTCATTTGGTCCATACACACTTATTATCGTTTTAATGCTCTCATTATCGTCCTTCATATTTATTGTCAATATCCTCTCTGAACACGCCTCCCATTGTGTGCCCATTACTTTTTCATCATACATGCGACTCCCTCAGCTGCTCTTTTCTCTGTTTCCACTCCGCTATATATAAATACACTTCCTTTCATCATTTGTTGTAATCCTCGCCCTTTTTTCCGATTCCGTGATTGTAAGTATGTCTATCTTATTTTCCAGGAACCCATCTTCAAGTTCTATTTCTTTTCCCTTTATGCTTCGTATATTCCATGTTGCTAATCTCCAAATTTCTTCGTTTTTTGTTCTCATTGTTTTCTGCTCCTTTCCCCAATTCTTTTTCAGTTTTTTGTTTGTTTCTTCTCTTCTTCCCAGCTTCCATAATCTATTTCGATATTATTTTTCCTTTCGTTTATATATTTGGCACTTTTTGCTGGTGACCATGTGTTCTATATCTTTACCTTTAATTCTTGTGCAGTTGGAGCATTTTATCTCATTTTTCTCACAATCTTTCCCTTCATGTCCTTCCTGTCCACATCTGTAGCATACCTGCGTTCTTGTACAGTACTTGGCTACATGCCCATAGCAGCAGCATTTATAGCAGATCGCGATCTTTACATATTCCTCTACCTGTTTTACAGTAAAATCTATCAATAATTTTCCTTTTTTTACCACGTATTTGAATATCTCCTTGTCAGCTTCTACTACCCAGTCCTCCACATATTGTTTACTGTTCCTAAAAGCATTTTTTTAACTGCTCTCATTATTGTCTTCACTTCTCTAATCCCCACCATTTTCCTTATTTCTTCATTTTCTCTTAATATTTCGTTTACTATTTCTTCTTCAGCATATCCTTGCTCAATTTTTTTGATTATAAACAACTTCTTTGTTTCTTTAATTTTCCTCACTGTCATTCCTTTTACTGCCTCCAGTTTCTTCCCTATTTGCTCCTGTTGTAGCTCGTTTCTGCATTTCATCACTACCAATCCACTTTTAATTTCCTTTATTTTTTTATTTCCTTTATACCTTCTTCACCTACTTCTTCTATCGTAAGGTTTTCTCTTATTTTTTCTGGTGTTTTCCATCCCTGTATCTTTTTTGTACCATTTTCTTTTTTTTTCTTTCAGTGATCGCCGCATATGTCGTTTTGCTTCTTTCTTGGTTTATTGTACCTCCCACTGTCAATTCCAATATTTTCGTTTCTAATTCATCCATTCTGTTTTTAAATTGTTTCTCTATTTGTTCCAACCTTTGCTCAACTTTATCTTTTTTTTCTAGTTTTTGTTTTTTCTCTGCATTCTCTATTTTTTCATACACTGTGGCGCTCATTTTAATTACTATTCACTCTATATTCTCTATGCTTTTTTCCATTTTTTCCCGAGTTTGTCCTTCTTCTCTTTTATTCTCCTCTTTAAATAACCTAATTTCCCTTTGTATCAGTTTGATTTGATTCATTAACTCATCTGATACTTCGCTTAATTTTTTCTTACTATCTTCGCTTTCTTCTTTCCACTGAGACATATCTTTCTGTCTTAGTTTTATTCTTTTTTCCATGCTATTCTCAACCTCGCTCATCACTACTCCTCTATATGATTTGTTTGCTTTTTCTTGCTCGTTATATTCCTCATCTTCCTCCTTTGAGGTTTTTCTTTTTTTATTCTCCACTTTTTCCACTGGTGGAGTTCTTTTGACTTTAGTCGCCAATTCGAATGGGTTTTTAGCCTCCATTCTTGCGAAACCAATCCTAATTCTCTGTTATAATATTAAATATTTATACCAGAATAAAATACAAATAAAAATTGTCCTTTTTCCTTATCTCGATAACACCGTTCCTGCTTATCAGGTCTGCGTGATATTTGGGAAATTGCCCCCGCTTCCTCCGCTCGGAAGGGCACTTTCCTATACTTATCTAAATTTCTTCCTTCTCCCTTGTTCTGTTTGCAGTTAATATCCTTATAAAACTTAAAAATGACAACTTTATTGATATATTATCCTTAAACCACTATATATAAACAATCAATACTCTGCTTATCTGTGTAATGACAATTTTATCATTAATTAAAAACGACTTTTCACAAATGTGACAATTTTCTGGTGCTTCGATATCTAGTCCACTAGACATAGGCACAGATGACGTAGTCTTTTGTTCAATCGTGTTTCCTAATAACCCCAACTGATTTGCTATCCGTCCTACACAATTTTCTCTTCGAAAAAAATCGTAGTATTGAAGATAACATTTATTTTGTATGTACAATAAATTCACAATTTTCTGATTTCGTGTTCGTTATTCGACAAGATACTGTCATATATTTTTTTTGTTTTTCACTGTTTTAATGTAATTTTAACGCATAAACTTTTACTGAAATGTTATTAAGTTTTTCAAATATACTTATTTGACATATTGAAATTGGTAATTATCTGTAAGCTATCTGTTTTTTTATAAATTTGAATAATGTGGATAAGATGAAATTCTATCTGAATGACTAGTAGCAGGATAAAGTCTTGCAATAACGCTCCAACAAAAACATGTATTATCATAATTCTTTATGTTAATACAGGCCCTTTAATTAGAAATTTCTTTAAGTAATTGAATACAGGATGAAGCAGCAAGACCGAATTCGTATTAATTTATATTAATCTGTAAATTAGCTATTGCCTTCTGGGCCCAACCACTATCATGTTCGCGAAATTCACCAATTTTATGTAGTATTTCGTCGATGACGTTATATTGAAACCAGTTTACTAAATCCGTACACTATCATTTTTTCTATTTCTGGTATGAAAATACTTAAATTCCAAAGTTTGTGTATTTTCTTTGGTGGTGACATATTGAGCGCATAAGCAGGTGTTTATATGATTATGTACTTTAAGTGCATTCATTGATTTTAATATATTATTTATACGTCTCTTAAAAAGGTCAAAAGAATCTATTAAAAATTCTGTGGAATCTGTGTGCCTTATGTTATAAATGATGCCTGTTCGGATACGGTTGCTGAATGCAGAATTTATATGGTACCAAATTATTCTATCACTTCTCTTAAAGGCTCACAAAATTGCCACCAGTATTAGTCTGGTAATTATTATTTTATAACATGAGACGAAACCTTCTTAAATGACTTAAATTTGTAGAAAGCTTATTACAAACGCTTACAGGTTGCTTCTCACGCATGATTTTCATGATGCCTCGGATACTTTTGTTAATTTTCTTAATTCATATGCTTCCTTCTAGACTGGAACGTTCTTGTAACATAAGTGCAGCTTTTGAAAATATATTTACTATATCACTGCATATATTAAATATAATACTTTCCATGATCACTATATGGACACTTATACAGTTGAGCACAATGCTGGTAACTTTATAATATTAAAAGCTACTATAAATTTAATCTTTTGTAGTAGAATACTTTAACATTACTAAGAGCATACGGCTTATATATCTGATGCAGGTACCACCATCCCGAGCAAAATCATAATCCCTTTAATAAGAAATCCTTTTAATCTTTAAATCTTTACAAGAGAATCGGTGAGATTTTATGTTTTGCTGAATAAACAATTCAGATTATAACATTTTTAGAAACATTTATCACCCTTATAATCCTTTAATACAACTGACATCCTGTTAAAGAGTTGGAGTGATTTTATCTTATATATTAAATATAAAGATTATTATTCCACGCATTCTAAAATTCCTAAAGAGTAATGTGTTTCAAGTGCCGATCAAATCGATAAACATTTGTTTGTAGGTTGGTCATGAAGCAAAACCTTTATGGTTATTAAATACAAGATTATCTACAATAAAGAATGATTGATGTTCGGCTAAGCATTAGGCTTTTTATAAAATAAAATGATGTCCTCTAATTTTAAGCATTTGAATAGAAAATACTAATATGTATTGGATATACGACATTTTGTACAATACCCGAATGATTGATGTTCGACTAAATATTAGGCCTTTTATAAAATTAAATACTGTCTTCCAATTGGAAGAATTTGAATGGGAAACACTGATTTTAGATATGTATTGGATTTGTCATATATATTTTACTACAATGGATTTAGATTATTTACGTTTTATTTGTAATAAGAATATAATCATATATATGTATATATATGATTATAATATATATAAAGCCTGTCTACCATTTCTGGTGTAGGTTTGTTAGTCTTTAACTTTTTTTCTTTCTTTCTCTAGGCTTCTACGTTTTCGCTTCGCGTCACTGCGTCGCAAAACTTTCTCCATTCTTTCCTGTTGTTTGCCATCCTACTAGCTTCACTCATCGTTATTCTTCTTCTTTGTAATATTTTTTCTATTATGTCATTCCAGGTAGTTTCAGGTCTTCCCCTTTTTCTTTTCTGCCCAGGTCTAGCTTCCCATACCCTTCTCACTTGTCTTTCTTGTCCCATTCTTTTCAGGTGACCCCACCAGCCCAACTGCCTCTTCTCTATGTATTCGTGTATCGCCTCCATTCCCAGTTCTTTTCTTATTTCTTCATTCCTGATTCTTTCTCTCTTTGTCACTCCCTTTACTCTCCTCATGTATTTCATTTCTACCGCTTGGACTTTACTTATTTCCTTTTTATCTGTTATCCATGTCTCACATCCAAATGTCAATATTAGTCTTATTATTGTTTTATATACATTTATTTTTGTTTTCCTTGTTAAGGAAAACATGTTCTGAAATAAGAATATAATCATAACAAGTAATAATAATGAGAAATTAGAAAAGATTCAAATTACTAGACAGGAAAAGACTATATGCTTAACAGAATCTGATTTGGTTACCATGATATTCATCAATACATATCATAACGTTCCCTTAATTAATCGGCTAAAATTAATTAACTTTAACACATTTTATAATAATTTTATAAAAGCTGATTTTATAGTTTGCTAACGGCTAAATATGTTAATTTAGATTTAATATAGATTACCCCATTTCTAGAAAAAATTTTCACTCTTATAGTCCTTCCAAATAACATCCTGTTATAGAATTCAGGCAATTTTATATTTTATATTGAAAATACAAATTATTATTCGACAAAATTCAATTTATATACACAACCCAAAATAATGGATGCCGATTGGCTTTGTGTAGCAGTGGTAAGGTCCTTATACCCCACATAAAAGCTTATAGGTTCAATTCCAATTCACATCTTCAAAATTTAATTTTCAAGATCTTTTTTATCATCCGTCTCTCTCTCTCTCCTTTACTGCTGCAATCACGAGCATGTTTACCACATTGAAGATAGGTGGAAAGACGCCTATAATGACTGCGCCCCGACGGCATCCTTATATTTATCCTAGTGGTAAGCATGGAAGCCATCACTTTTTTTCGAATTGTTGACAATCTTCGATGCTACCGACATCTATCCACACAACATCAAACTTCAAACATTACATCGAAAGATAGCTTAGAAACCACATTGAAACTTACTCTACCAACTATAACATGGCGCCACATTCCAAAAACAGGTATGAGGTTTCATTGACAAAACAATATGACACTGCTGATTGACACACAAAATGCAAAAATATGACAACGGCAAATGACACATACAGTGCCATCCAAACATAAAAATCGAAAAATGAAAATTTACACACAACTCCATCTAGTGGACAACACATGAAACTCAATGACATAGAAATATGGTTCACGCAATTGTAGCGCCATCTAGTGCCGAAACTTTGAACATCTGGTCGGGTTCAGCTGTTGGATATCTAGTTTAGAGTTAAAAAATTAAATGGAAAGAAATAAACTTCAAAATAGATTTTGAATTTATTTTAATAAATAATTTTAATTTTTTCTATTTTACATTACGTATCTTTTACAACTATGTTTTTTAAATTTTGAAGCGTTTTTAAAAGGTTTTCCTACTACTAGATAAACATGTTCAACTTTTCTTATTAAAAATTTTGTGTTCTAATTTCACGACATAAACAAAAAAATAAAAATAATTAAGTATGTCCTTCAATCATTTGCTATATGGACAAGTCATTGAACGTTTGTTCCATCACGTCTCTCATGGCTTTCCAATAACGGTTTTCTACCGTTGCCTGTCGCGACACGCCGCAGAGCACTGTGGCTTTTTTCTAGCCGTTTTTAAATGATGCGCAATATTGGGAAATAATTAAAATTGATTTTTCGAAAAAAAGTTTTTAAGAAAAGTAGTTTGTATTGATGCGTGTAGTATGTGGTTTAATTTTTAGACAACTTTTCGCGAACACCCTGTATAAAATTATTTTAATATTTATGAATTTATTATCGAGAATTCCAGTCTCAAATGAAAATTCAGATGCAATGGCGATTATCTTTATTAATTTTAATTGGTTCATAAGTATTTTGCCACAGTTTGTGGCTTCATTAAGAAGGCTGATAATTAATTCACAAGGGTAATGCTAGAACTTAAGATAATGAAGAAATAAATATATGCGTTGCTAAAATATTTACATACAATGTTAATCCCAGACGTTAACATCGCCTACTGTATCACAATCCAAACGATGTTAAGGTTTATGCTACTGATGTTGGAGCATCAGTGGTATATGTGCAAAATTATAACAATAATGAAAAGAATGCAAAAGTTTATAAAATTTTAAATTTACAGTACAATGATAAATAAATAACAAAACGAATCAAAATGAAACAAAGCAGCTATCAGCTCCTTTGGGAACCAATGAATTGCAACAGAGCTGTATTGGATCACCGACTGGGTGTTTGGTGGGTTCGTTTATAGAATAATATTATAGAACAATATCACATTATATAACAAAGATTTACCGACGACCAAGAAAAGGTACCGATAAATCGATACCGTTTTTGGTGACGAACCTAGAAGAAAATGAATAGAATGAATACAATTATAAAATAATAAAAATATGCCAAAATACAATAACCAAATAACCATTCTAATACTCAATTTATGTCGTGTAAAAATAAAGCAAAAAAATCATACTCTATGACAAGACTTTAAATATTACCTCACCTGGACTTGCGTCTAAAGAAAACGATGATGAATAAAACAAAAATAAAAATCAAATAACAACAAACAGAAGAAGTATGACATCTAAGAATCACAAATAACGTGCATGGTGTAACAGCCTTGATTAGTGAGCTACTCATCCCGATACACGGTAATTCCTGGGTTTCCAACACAAAACTCCGTATGAAAATTAAGGAAAATTAAGAAAATTTTCATTCCTCCTAATGAAGCTAGAAACTGTGGCAAAATATTGAACAATCAATTAAAATTAATAAAGACAATCTACTTTACATCTTAGTGTTCATTTAACACCGGAATTCCCGATAATCAATTCATAAATAAAAAAATCATTTTATACAACGTGTCGAAACAGTATCATAAAATCAGGGAAGCAACAAAAATTCGCAACTCGTGGGCAAAATTCTAACTTTGAGTTAAAACTTTGCACTTATGCAGCATCATTATATCAAAACAATCCAAGAGGAAAATTCAGCATCAACAATAATACCACTCGTATTACATTAAATAACCACAGACATTTGTGTCAAAAACCATAATTTTTGATAAGAATAAAATATTAATTTCAACTCATCCAATCTTCTAATCTTGTAAATATTGTCAACACGAAAAAAAAAACTTTAACTTATGAAAATTTTCGAGTACTCACCCACTAATAAGCAACGTCATTTACAAGATCAAATAAATACTGTAACGAAGTTACTAAATTTGAGAATGTTTTAATAATATAATGTCCCTGGGAAGGAAAGTAGAGCTATCTATGGTCGCCGTTCAAAAGAAGGAATTTGTTTATTTAAGAAAACTACCCCGATATTTCAGTTTTCGGACACTTTACGTATAATACCGATTTTCAATAGCAATCATATTGTATTGATTATTTTATTAATATTAATTAAGCCAATGAATGACCGTAGTATCAAATATTTAGTTTAAGTTCTGTGATATAGTTTTGGCCTAGAATAGGTTCCGAAAATAATGTTTAGATTATAATAAAATGGATTTATTCTTTACTTTTGTCTTAATGTAAAATTCCATTTTCTAAGTGTTGCGTCAACCGATTTTCATAAAATAAAAGCAAAATATTATCTATAATTATCTCCGAAGATAATGCCATTGTAATCAGGCATGTCGTCTTTACCGAAAGTCATTTAATTGCATCACTTAGACAAGGCATTATAAACTGTAAAATTGAGTATTATCGAACTATACGCTGTTAACCGAATACGTACTGTAGCAGAAATCACCCCTATGCGCATCTAGCATTCCTAAGTACGCGCCTTCCGAATTACACGACCCAAAAAGGTATATAAAGCGCTGTTTCTGCAGGAAACAGACAGTCCTGGTCGTCCGGACTATTTCTCCAATGCCTCAAAATATGTATTAGATGTAGGTGGTTCTATTCGGATCACTTATATTCGCTATAGTTAAATCAATAATATTACCAGGTAGTTCTGTCGTAACGGAAGTCCCAGTGGTCTGAATTGGCGGTGCAAAATAAAATGCTGAGGAAACAAAAACTGCTGATTTAGCTACGGCAGGTAGCACACCGCTATAGGGTAAGAGATACTAAAAGTAATGAAAAGTATTAATTAAATCTGTCAAATGTCGGTCATGGGCCCTTGCTTGACACGTAGGTTGGGAAAGAAAGCGGTTCGAGAGCTCGATTGGCCAAAGGAAACTGGATCTCAAGACCTCGATCACCCGGTGGATAGGGAACCGTTCCAGAACTCCATTGACCAAGGAACTGGATCCCAAGAACTCGATCGGCCAAGGAAGGGGTTAGGTCAAGCAAAGCGTTTCCGCCTTGTAATGACAAGAAGTATGAGCAGAGCTTAATTCTCTCTTCGAGTGAGTGGATTACTCTGCTGCTTCCAGTGACGTTGTTTTAATGTGTCCTCTACCCCACCTTTTACAACTAGGTATCCTAAATCACGAAACAACTTGGTAATATCGGCCGAATCGGGCCCTTTTTGGTAACAAAATTGTTTATTATACTCAAAGGCCAGGGTGGGAGATTTACAATAACAATTTCCTATACCACAGTGTTGCGCTGGCTGCAAAGCCTTATGTTGAAAACAACTTTATTTATAAAAATATATTTTATTTAGCATAAGTTGTTTTAATTTACAGTCCAAAGGCCCTGAGATAATATTCCTTACTAATATCTACACTTATTCTGTATGTATTAGCCCTATACAACAACAATTTGCCGGACAACAAGTTAACAAAAACAACCATCTATTCTGGGCGCCGCTAAGTCACCAATATAAAAAATAAACTAAAAATAATTACGACGGCAGGCCAATATTTATAAAACAATATAATATACAATATTTACGTACATTTGATAAAACCTCATTTATCTACTACAAAACGTTAACATTGTATCGTTATCAAAAGTAATAATACTAACCATTGCCAAAAAGAAAAACAACAAAAACAAAACATTTTCTGCGTCGGATATCTCCCCAAATTGCACGAAGTATTTCTCCCTATTCGAAACCCATTTTTTACGTAACTTCGTTACACTCCTATGAAAAGATAAAAAATTTTTATTTTTAAGGAAAATGATAGATTTTATGACAGCAAATTAAAACGATGATTGCAAAAATTAGTATTTAACATAATATAATAATTTTTATTTAAAAAATGGGTATAATTTTATTTTTAATTTCATCAATTTCAACTTATAGGTAAAGCATACTGTTTTTCTTTTAATAATAAAAGGACCAACATGCTCAGGAGCCGAATTTTTGCCGAAACCAAACTCGTTGATGGACAAAATAATTTATCCTTGGACGTTGCTGATGATGAACATTTAGTTTTAGTATCGCATATAAGGTATAGTTAAGGGAGCCATACACAAGGGGCAGCAGGTATATAGAATGCACCAGACCAGCTCCGCGGCCATTGCCTTACATAACGGAAGTCCGACATATAGCAGGAGATTGCGTAAATTAATCGCTATCAATATAAACAATTGTGTTTTGATGGAATAAGTAAAGTAATTTATATATTGATATTTCGCCAGCATCATCTCCCATGATGCTTTAATAGTTATATATATAGTAATGATACACACAATCTAGCTCCTTTTAAATTTTCTTTATTGAGTTTCTTTTTAATATTGGAAATTGTGACATGTTTCGCCCATTTATGAGTATCATCAGACAAATAAACTACTAAAAACAAGACAAAAATGATACATTAGTATCATTTTCTGAATGATACTCTTGTATCATGTATAAGTTTTTTGTGAATGATGAATGCACTTCACGTGAAGTACGTTAGTACTTCGCGCATCTGGACTTCGTTCAGGGATGCTGCCTGAGGCCAGTAGACCGTGTAAGCTGCCTATGGGCTTGAAGATCAGTTTTAGTGCGTTTTTCAGGTTAATGACGGTGGAAATGGCAGGATTAAATTGCGAAAGTTGTTTTGTGTATCTAGATGATCTGATTGTGTTCGCCAATAATCTACAAGGTCATTGTAAGAACTTGATCAAGGTGCTACAATATACAATTATATTTTATATACAATATATAATACAATATATATTGTACATATTGTATTGTAATATACAATACAATATATATTTTATATTGTGTATATTACAATATAAAATAAAATTTGAGCAAATGTAACTTTTTAAAAAAGGAAATCTTATAATTAGGGTATACAACATCGGCAAAGAAAGTTTTTCCAGATAGAGAAAAGATACAGCCAGTACACTAAATTTCTAGCACCGAAAAATGCCGAAGAGATTTGTTGTATTTGTTAACTATTACAGAAAGTTTATACCGAACTTGCTGAGATAGCTAGACCAGTCTATGATTTAACAAGAAAAATAGTAAAGTTCAAGTGGGCGGATGAATGTCAAGACGCATTACAACAACCGAAGAGTGCATTGGCGAACCCACCAGTGTTGCAATATCCTGATATTCTAAATCAAATGAGTGTAAATTAAGAGCAGACACGTTAGGACATGCAATAGGAGCAATTCTGGCAAATGGTGATGAAAGACCTGTAGCGTACGCCAGGAGATCATTAAATAAGGCCGAAAGGAATTTTAGCACTATAGAAAAGGAATTATTATCTGCAGTATGGACAGTAAAACATTTTCGACCGTATTTGTATGGCAGGCATTTTACAGTGTACACCGACCATAGACCGTTAGTGTATTTATTTGGCATGACTAAACCGTCTAGTAGATTAATAAGATTAATAAGAGTACGATTTCACGGGAAAGTACGTGGAAAAGAAACAAAATGTTGTAGCAGATGCATTGTCAATGATGCAGGCATTGGTGCGGGCGAATTGAGAGCATTGGAAAAGTCGGTTGGCATAAGTGGACGTATTCAATCAAGCAGCCGTGAAAAGGCAGGAGAAGCAGCCTAATCAGCCAAATTCAGCACCAGAAACCAGCTAATCACCCAGGTTTAGTGGAAGCTATAAAACGACTCGCTGGCGCGTGGGAACTAGACTATTAAGAGGAAAAGGATTTAGGACAAGTAGCAAAAACCCCTAAGTGTGACTATAATTCAGCAACGCGAATACTAGTAAATTATAAACGAGTCATTTATATGTTCCAAAACACCCGATCAGGCTCGTCACTACGTAAATCGATAAGGAAACTGGAAATACTGCGCAGTACTTATAATATAAATGAGCTTGTGATAATAGATAGAAAGAAATGGTCGGCCGAACTGAAATTTATAATGAAAAATGAAAAAGCTACTGGATTAAAAATAAGTGAAGCAAAAAGGGTGCAGAAAGTAACAAGTAGAGAAAAGCAGCAGTTGAATGTGAATGATTTCTACATGCTATTTACAGGCTGGCATGTTGGGATAAAGAGAATGTGTAATCTACATCAAAAAGTATTATACTTGGAGCGGCAGGAAAAACGAGATAGAAGAATATGTAATATGGATATTACAATATCCATGTAATATGGAGCAGCTGGGTACCTTTTTGGTGTTTGGCGTATAATAACATACTACATACTGTCTCTGCGCATACAGAGACACAGTACACACCGTACGAGCTTGTGCTCGGAAAATCTGCAAGCTTATCGTCAAACTTTAACCTGCGGGGGGAGCCATTTTACCACTTCGATAACTATCCGTTAGAGCTAAAATATAGGTTACGAACTGCATGACAAGATGCGCAAGAGAACCTAGAAAATATTTTGTGATAATAGAAAAGATAGTGACTTACAAGTGCGGGGATAAAGTGTTAGTGCAAAACGATACATAAGTACATAAGAAGAGAGTTAAGTTATATAGATACTGAAATAAGTATCTTTGTACTGGAAAAGAATTAGAAAGAAAAGTCATCTTTGTTATAGGAAAATAGATTTTTCCCTCAAGTGTGAAGCTGAGATCCAATAAGTAAAGTAATTTAGACTATGTTGTATCTCTAGAGTAGTTGATAAATTGCTTAACCTAATCAACGTCCGGATTATTAAACAAAGTTAATAGCATATAAATATTGTAGTATTAGCAAATAAGTCATTTAACATGTATATAATGTATATAAAACAGTAGTCAAAATAGGGATATATATATATTATTCCATATAAGGAATGCACCTTATACATTCCTTTACTCCCTTCCCAGCAAACCCTAAAATTCTATTAAGGCCGGTTCGTCGTCGCTCATCGCCTTAACTTATAGTTTTTCGTAGTTGGTTCACGAGATGCTTTTATTTTAACTTGAACCACATAATAAATATTTTGTAAATCTCAGATGATGTTCTCCACTTGATTTAGGGGAACATTAAAAGTTGTATTTAATAAAGGCGAATACCTTTTGCCAGACATTCCGTTGCTTCTGCCGAAATTGACATAGAATGGGATATACTCTGAGACTTCGCTTATGGCCGTCCTAATAGCGCAAGCAATTACTGAGATTTGACGGTTTGAAACTATCTTTATTACATAGATTTGGGTTTGAATTGAAACATGTTTTTAACATTGTTTCTACGACTTTATTTACTCGTTCTTCAGGATCCACTACTTGCTAATGGTATTGAGCTGTATAAATATTTGCGCATGATATTTATTGCAAAACTGTTAGGCATCTTTAGATATCATTGGCGTACCATTGTCGCACATCAAATATTGGGAAACTCGGTACGTTAAGAAAACATTTTCTTCAACAAATTTAGTCAGGAACTTAGAATTAGCCACCCTACAGAAAGCAATCAAAACAAATTTACTAAAATAATCAGAAACTGCTGAAATATTTCTTTGTTTTGATCGTGGCAGTAGGCGAATAAAATCTAGACCGATGATCTGAAAAGGCTTTTTTTTCTGGTCATTTAACCCTAAAACCAGGTGGTGGCTACGGTTCCACTTTATTTTGTGCACAATTTCTGCACGATTTTATATAGCGATTTATATCAGCATGCATTTTAGGCTAATAATATCATATATGTTATCTCCAGAACGCTTTTAAAACACCAAAATGATGATGGTTGCGTCATGAGTTTTATAAAGAACCGCTTTCTGCTTGTCTTTAGAAACTACTAGCTTCCATGGATCGCTAGAAATTGGAGCTGACGGATTTTTACCATGTTTATATTACAAGCTGTGCCAAAACGTCAATCAGAATTTTTACTGATTTAGTAAATTTGTTTTGCGATTTGTTGTGTTTTGCATCATTTGTTGATGCGATTCCATGTTCGTAAAACAAATAATCTAAAATAGCTTTCTTTTTAGAATAAACTGAATCTAAATTACTATACGAATTATCATTTGCACTAAAATTAAATAAATAACTATCACTATTATCAAAAGAACAATCATTACTATTACTATTATTAAAATGACAATTATTACGCGATTATTAAAAGAACAACATATTATTGACGGTCGCCCGCAATTGCTGCAAGGTACTCTACAGTCTAAGCCAAAATTGTCGGACCTACCACAACTGAAACATGACTAATTTTGATTTCTTGTCACTGTCTAATTCAATGAATTACGATTAATTGAACGATTATTATTATTATTAGAATTACTAGAAGGTTTAATAACGAAATCGGAACCATTTCGAGCATTATTAAAATTACTATTATTATTATTATTACCATTATTATTTACCCATTAACGCTCAAAAGATAACCGGCCAATGCTTTTGTTTTAATTCCGAATATTTGCAAATATTTTGGTAAAATAACATAACATTCATAAAAAATTATTAAAAAAATATTGCAGTTTTAAAAAAATAGTTGTACTTGAGCGAGTACACTGGCCACATTTAGCTGCTAATTAAAGTTTGAATGATGATCTTCGAAAAAACTTTTTTTTTGGAAGATGTTTTACCACAACTAACTTGCCCCCATCGTCAGTTCGCTTAGCAGTACGTATTATTTGATAAGAATTACGTCTTGTCAATCGCTTGCTAGCGATTTCATTATAATACCCGGTCGTTGTTCATGGCCCTTCGAGCAAACAAATTGTGTAAGGTCGATAAGGAAAAAACAACCACCAGCAGCCAGTGGAAAAAGTCCAGCAATTAGTGCCAAAAGAATAAAGGTAGCCAGCAGCCCTTCAGATAAGTGCATCATCACTGAACGCAGAAGAAGCAGCACCAATCAAAGAATTATTAACTAAGGGTGAATACTTTGTGTGATAATTTGAAAAAATCGATACAGGTGATAAACAACCAGAAACAATTATTTAAAATTTAAAATATTTATCAACAACCACAACCCATCTAACAACTAAAACTAAATAAATAAAATATCTTTAACAGATTGCTCTCACCAAAGTAGAGTGAGTCGCTCGTAATTTAATCACTGAATAATAAAGTGAAATTTTTTATTAACTTGCAATTAACAACAGTCTGAAAATTTTTATTGGCAGAGATCCCTTAAGCATAGGAATTTTCAATTAACTTACACTATACAGTAGTATGACAGTGTTCTTACAGTGTCTTAGAACACTGTATTTAACAGTGTTCTGGCTTCGGCTAATAGTGATGGCTCTTGCCAGAACAAGAGAAATAGATAGGTGCTGACTCAATTGGAATTCACCAACAAAAAAAACCAAATTTGAACTATGTACATTTATTTACAACACTGGTTGAGATTATTTACAATGATTGAAATAATACAACTTTGATGTAAATACAAAACAACCACCTCAGATTCATGTAGTGAGAGCAAGTCTTTTGCCGTGAATATAAACTTTACAGTGCTAATCTTGTTCCCGATCAGTAGATTTCATTTACTGTCGCGATAGAGTGAGCTAGTGATTTATTTTATCACTTGAGGAGATGTAAGTAACTTTACTGTCGCGAGAGAGTTAGAATTATACTTGTCGACACGTAAGTAACTTTACTGTTGCGAGAGAGAGAGAGCTTATGCTTGAGACACGTGAGATATGATTCTTGAGATACACTTGTGTAGAAACACTTTAAATTAGTCACTGTAAAATTGTATACTGTCTTCTTGAATGTTCCATTCCCATATACATAATAAAGAGGACGCACTATGCACTGAACCACCATTAAACGTATATTGATGGGCCCTCTCTCAAGCGTGAATTTAATCGAAGTGGCGATTGGAAAATTCTTATAATTAATAAATTTGAACAATTTTCGATGCAAGTTTGATAAGAACAGAATGTGGAAATCTTATTCTATAATACATATCACTACTGAACAAAAATATCTATCAATAAAAAAGATACAATCAAAATCATATAAAAATTAGTAGAGTTAATCGTTCAGAAACGATAAAAAAGTGCATAGTAATTAACGTAAATATTGTATACAAACAAAAATTGTGTGAAAAGTAAATACATATTTAAATCTACGTAATAAAAAAAATTATTAGTAATTACAGAACCAAAACAACATACAGCAGCGAAATTTAAATCGCCGGCAAAACAAGTGCCATATGTAGTCAAGACGGATTTCTTTGGCTACTCCTCTGACGTCACGTTAATAAGCAGTAAACCGTATTTTCGAATACCTTAGTGTTATGTGCTGGTAAAAATGTGTTATTTTATGTGCCTTGTACTATAAAGTAGATGTATTGTTTCTTTGCAAATTTCCAATGTATGCAGATTTACTCACGTAGTGTATATGAAAAGTAATTCATATGGTAGATCTGCGTTAAGTAAAAAACTTGAACCGTTATGTTGTTGTTAATAGTTTGCAGTTTGTTTGAGTTCATAATTGAATGGTATTATTTATATGGGTCAAGAGCATTGGTTATATTTAGTCGTTGTATGTTAATTTATTCATTTGAAAACTAGAATTATCATATGGATAAATGGTCAAAAATTGGCCCACATAAATCGTAGATAGAGCAGCAACATGATTTTACGTGTGTTACATATCTATTTCAATTGTTAACAGACAATTCATTGTTAAAAATGAGTTAGAATAATCAATGTAGTTGACTCTGCATGATGACAGACGCGGGGTGGAGCTTACGATTAGAAACGGGTTGTGCGGCAGAGGAGAGGTAACGAGCATAAAAATACGACAATACCAGCGAGCGAGCGCAGTAGCTGGTCCTGCGTTTGTCGACATCACATCATCACCTAGACGACGGTTACAACCCAAACTTTTCTTTTCAGAACAAATTGAACATTGTTTCGGAAACAAAATGAGCAATGGGGCTAAAATTAACATCGTTCTTTTTCAAGACCACAATAGAAAAATAGAAATAGAAGATTTGGATAGAAATTCTATTGTTCTGTTTTAAACCAAAGAAGAGATATTAGTGTTGTAAACAAATCGTTCTTTTTCAAGAACAAATTCTGGAAAATCGTACTAAAGTAAATCGTTCTTTTTCAAGAACCAAATGTAGAAAATCAAACTGAAAGTAAATCGTTCTTTTTCGAGAACCAAATGTAGAAAATCAAACAGAAAGTAAATCGTTCTTTTTTAAGAACCAAATGTAGAAAATCAAACTGAAATACTAAATGTTCTTTTTCAAGAACCCAAAGAAAACAAAGAAAATCGTGTTAAGGTAGCAGTACTTAGTAGTAGTGTGACGTCACGTCGAAAACAGCTCGTTTCTAAGTAAAATACGACCCGCATTTTGTTGTGACGTCGCGTCATTGTTATTATTTTTAAAGAATTCCATAAATTCTCTTGTTGTTTTACAACAAACAGAATTATCTCAAGTAGAGTAATTTTCTAATCTACGTCTCGAAAAGTTATATAATATATATTTAAATCAATATACATATAAAAATCATAATATGCTTATGATATGATAATAATCATAAGGTGCTTCGGTATAAGCTATCATCAGATATTATGATAAAAATAATAATAATAATGAAATGAAAAGTTATTAAATTCATATATCGCCATAATTTTCTAAATTGTCAATTTGTATAGTATAGAATAGTATACAATTAGCGAAAACAACAATTCCGCTTTTTGATGGTACCTATGACCAATGGCCCACTTTTAAAGAATTATTCACGAAGGTAGTACATGACAACAGATGAGCGTCATCCATAGAGAAAATTCAGTATCTGAAGATAAATTTGAGGGACGAAGCAAGCAGAGTATTACAACATCTTCAGATAGCAGAGGCAAACTACCAAGTTGCATGGAAATTATTAAATAAATGATTCGAAAATACAAGGTTGATTGTGTTTAAACATATTGATAAAATTTTAGACCTGCCAAATTTAGTAGGAGAATTACCAAATGAAATGAAGAAACTCCATGACACTACAAGAGAGTGTATGGGGGCAATTGACAATTATGGTATGGCTACCCAGGACTGGAAACCGATGATGATAAGAATTGTGTCAAAGAAATGGGATATGGAATCGAAAAAGATAGACGAGCAACAGCGAAAAGACTCGACAGAGGTAGAATAGCTAGAAACAATGGTAGAATATTTGGAGTCCCGAATTAGAACGTTAGAGCCATTAACGGATAGAAAATGGTTAGGATAACCACATGTCGAGAAATAAAGATCGACAAGCAACATGTTACAATTATAACTTGCCGCACGAGCTAACCAGCTGCAGAGAAGTTTTAAGAGTAGAACCCTCACAAAGAAGTAATACAGTAAAGGATAAGAATATCTGTGCCATATGCCTCAAGCACAAAAAAGGCATACGATTCACAGAATCAAAGCGATGCAGCATATGCAATGGTGCTCATCACAACCTACTACATCGAAACAGGCTCCAACAATAACTGCAGTAACAACAAGGACAGCAAACAATAGTAACTTCAGCAACAATAGACAAATCAGAAAATCAAACACTATTAGCAACAGCATTAGTAAATGCAATAAATGCTGTAAGTGAAAAATTAATGTTGAGAGTGCTCATAGACGCTGGCTTCCAAGCATCACTAATAACGGAAGATCCAGCTCAGCAACTAATGGCTCCCAAGCAAAGAATACAAGTAAAAATATTAGGACTCGGTCAAGGTACACCAAAAATATCTACGTCAAAAAACGAATATTGCAATTACGCCACGATTTCCCCAGTACCTACACTTTGCCAGTAGAGGTGCTGATATTATTAAAATTAACTGGTCCACTGGTTGTGATTTAAATGTGTCTACATACTAGCAGACACAACGTACAATAGATCAGGGCCGATTGACATGATTCTAGGAGCACATAAATAGTACCAAATATTTTTGGATGACATAACAAAAAATAAAATGAACTGCTAGGACAGCATACGGATCTGGGGTGGATATTATCTGGAAATACGAAATCTAACAACGACAAAATTGAAGTAAAAAGTTTAGTAGCACAACATAAAGCGTTTTGACGAATAAGCGAATTAACAGAGCAATGCACAGTACAACAAACGGCTAAAGCTCATTTAGAAAGTGCTTTGCATGATGATTTAAATGAGAAACAATTGAAAATCGAAGCACTCCAAACGAAAGTCCATTTAGTACAACAACAGCCCAATATTCAGGATTCGAACAACCATACCGGAAGAAATACAAGTGATGATTTAACAGTTTATTTAAATAAAGCAGGAAATGAAATTCAAATACTGAATGGTACAATTCAAGAGTTCAAAGCGAAAAGTATTGTGTCACAAAGTAAAGAACAAGAATACAGAATAACAAAAAAGGCGATTTGGAAAGTAAAATTACAATATTTTTCGAAAAGGAAAAGGAAAATACGATAAAACTAGCAAGAAATGAAATGGAACTTCACTATGAACTTCTAAATAAAGACACCAAAATAAATCAATTAAAGAAAAATATAGAAATATTGAGAAATATTCCACAAGAAAAAATTGAATAACTTATTAAAATGGATAATTTACAAACTGAAAATAATAAGTTGCTTAATAAAAGTGAAAATTTAAAACAAAAATGCAGTACAATAAAAGCTGAGTTGCTTCGAATCGATCAATATGAAGTAAAAATAAAAAGTCTATATAAAGAAATAGCATCATTAAATGATAATGCAGCAGAAAGAGAAGAAGCTTGGAAAAAGGCTGCGGAAAAATTAAGAAATGAAAATAAATAATCGGAACTTATTATTGACAATTTAAATGTCGATTTATCACGAATTCAAAGGGAATGCGAAAAATTATTCTAAACTTTTCTGTAATTTGATTATATTAGATTCGTTTTTTTTTTTTATATATATAATAAATATACCCAAAATCTAGCTTCTGTTAAATTTGTTCTTTATTGATAATATTGTGACAAGTTGCGCCCATTTTTGAGCATCATCAGACAAATAAATTACTAAAACCAAGACAAAAATGATACGTTAGACGATAGAGATGATTTTAACTTATCCTACTACTTAACTAGTTAAACTTTACTATACCTAACATCACATACACATTAAAATATTATATTAAGATAGTTTTTTATTGTTTTTCTTGTTATTACTTTATAAATGATATTGTTACTATGTGTTCTTTAGTTCCTATTATATTTTATTATATAAATATAACGAATAGTTGCTTACCTATTGGCTCTTACATGTATATCATTTTCAGCGATAACTTTAATTATATGTTGCCTTCACAACAAGAATACAATAAAGTGGTAACCCGTCGTTTTTTGTATCTGTATTCTGTCACATTCTTTATTTGAGTTGGTCTATTTTCGGTACCGTAGCTATCCTTTGTCATTTTCCCATTATTTTTATAGTATTTGAAAAATTAAATGTTATTTCTTACTATTTTAATTCGATTCGGTGTATGTCACGTCCTCTACTGTTCACGTTGGTAAGTGTAACCTACTTGAAATCGTCATTGCCTGCATAGGCGTCGTCATTTGTTATTAGTTGACCCACGCTAATTGAGGCCATCTGGTTTTGTTCTAATGTTAACATGTCGTTTAGGCACCATTCTTTTTTAGATTTTATAGATCTCGCAATGTAATATTTTTCCCACAGATCTAGTTCCATACCTTTTCCTATTATTTGCAGCACTTCAATGTTGTTGTGTGAAAAACTATGTTTATTGGTTAGTAAGTGCGAGGCAAAAGCTGATGCAGTGTTGGTAGTATCTGTGTTTTTGTAGTTTTGATACTTTGCTACATGTTCTTTAACTCTAGTTATTATTTTTCTACTTGTTTGTCCTATGTATTCCCCTGGGCATGTATTACAGGAAATTTTGTATACACCTGGGCTTTCCAATTTGTTGGTGTGTTGTTCTTTATATTTTAGTAACCTGCCTAGTTTGTTGTTAGTTCTAAAGCTAATTGTGATATCAAATGGTTTGAAGAACTGTGCCAAGGTGTGTGAGTATTCTCCATAGTATGTCATATTATTGCAATATTTAATATCTAATTTGTTTTTTACGATGTTAAATGACCATAAATGTGTGCATTTGAAGTGATGGAGTTTGGTTAGTATTAACTGCTTAGGGAACTCATTGTTTTCGGCCATTCGTAATATTGTTTCAACTTCCAGGTTAAAATTTTCTTCCGAGAGTGGTATTTTGAATAACTTGTAAAATAGCGAGTTAAAGGCAGCCATTTTGTGTGAATATGGTGAGGCTGAGTGGTACTGGATAACGTTGTCCGTCGCTGTAGGTTTCCTGTATATATTGAATTATTATCAATAATTAAAATATATTATCTTATATTTTCTTTATTATCAATAAAGAAAAAATTTAACAGGAGCTAGATTTTGGGTATATTTACTATATATAAAAATAATTAATAAAGCATCCTTTGAAGTAATGCTGGCGAAATATCAATATTTATTTAGATTCGATAATTTTAAAAGTTCCATCATATTTCTCAGTTATTTCCACTATTGCGTTCGCAGATTGTTTAATATTATTCTGCAAATTTTAATGATTTTTCTTGCAATGAGGATATATAATTTTCGAACCTTCATCGTCTGAATCAAGTGTGCCAAATAACCATTTATTAACTTTGCCTACCGCATTTATTAAACCTATTTTACTCCTTGAGTGATATCTCAATAAACTTAAAATTTCTTCGGATTTATTAAGAATATGGATTGGGATGGAGAGACCATGCTGTGGTTTGAGGAATTAGAATTGTCACTGTCACTTGGAGCAACATTTCCTGCAATCAAGCGTTGAGGTTTTAAATTTTGTTTACTAATCATGCGTTTTTCGGAATAACTTTAGACGCTAAGGTTTTCTCAAGTATTAGGAGTTTATTGTAGTTATTTTAAAACTATTTTAAAATTATTTAATACTTATTTTAAAATTTTAAATAGCAACTTTTCTAATAAAATCTTATTTTATAGAAGATATATTGATGGTATCTTTATTATTTGGAAAGACAATAAACATTTGAATCAGTTCTTAGAATTTACGAGTGCATTACATAATAAAACTAAATTTACCTTAGAAAGCGAAAATGCACCGAAATACAAAAAAATTACCTTTTTTGTATTTCGGTTCCAAAAAGTGCACTTTTCGGTGCCCGTTTTAATCGATTCAAAACAGATAACACTTTAGCTAAAAATTTGATCAAAACCAAATACAAAATACATTTTTTATCTAAATCTGAAAAATATCTCCATGAAAAAAAACATTTTTTACATTTTAATAGACCGTACAAATAGAATGTACTAATTTAATTTCGAAATCAAATTGTACTTCATATCATAGGTACAACATTATGCATCAGCTAATAAAAAAGCACGTAGCATGAAACAGTTCTATAATTTTACACTTGGTACTAGGTTTTGTTACTATGCTGTATTCAGCAATGTCAATTTGTTTAATAACATTGCATTAATTTCGCTTTAGTCATTCTTTAAAAGTAAAAACAGGAAACATACAAAATTCTACTAGCAGGTTATTGATAAGTTTCTTGGGATTGTTATGTTAAAGTGAGAATCGAAAATAAGAAAGAAAGAGAGAGCAACAAATTAGAGAGGAACAGTTTAGTGGACACGTAAAATTAGATTAGTTAAATGTTGAATTTGGAGCGAGTAACTTTGATTAGATTTGAAATTTTTTGAAAGTTTTTTGAAATACTTTTTAAACAATTATGGAAAATATACTATAGCAGAATGGTGTGATATGCTGATGATTTATGAAGAAATCCGTGGAAATGCAGAAGCTGCAAAAAGGTTACATCGAAAACGATTTCCAGACCGACAAGGTCCTTGTGAACGGGCATATGTTAATTTAGTGCAAAGGACAAGAGATACTGGTTTGTTAATTCTACAATATGGAGAATACTCCATATTGGAGTATTATCCAATATGGAGAATACTCCGATAGTAGAATATTCTACTATCAGATCGAAGAAGACATTTTAAGCATGATTGAAAATGAGCCCTCGGCCAGTACCCGTGAAATTGCGCGACATGTTGAAGTTTCCAATTTTTTGGAAGTGTTTTGAAATATTTTTTAAACAATTATGGCAAATTATACTACAGCAGAATGCTGTGATATGCTGATGATTTATGGAGAAACCCGTGGAAATGCAGCTGCTGCAAAAAGATTATATCGAGAACGATTTCCAGAGAGACAAAATGCTTGTGAACGGACATTTGTTAATTTAGTGCAAAGGGCAAGAGATACTGGTTGGTTAATTCCCTAACCCGGTTTACCAGGAAGGCAATTAAGTGTTCAAACAGAAGAAGACATTTTAAGCATGATTGAAAATGGGCCGTCGGCCAGTACTCGTGAAATTGCGCGACATGTCGAAGTTTCCAATTCCACAGTGTGGCGTGTATTACGGGAAAATGGGCACTATCCGTATCACATACAACGTGTCCATCAACGTGTCCATTCTTTGGAACCGCAAGATTATTTAAATCGACTACAATTTTGTCAATGGGTGATTAGACAGAGTTTAAGGCAATCTGGATTTGCGTCACAAGTTTTATTTACGGACGAAGCATGCTTTACACGATTTGGAGTTTTTAATAGCAGAAATAGCCACATCTAGTTGCCAAAGACAGTTACGAATTAATGTATGGGCTGGCATTGTAGGAAATTATTTGATTGGTCCATTCGTTTTACCTTCCCGTTTAACTGGAGAAAGGTATTTGGATTTTTTGAGGAACAATTTATGGCAACTATTGGATGATGTCCCATACCAATTGCGTCATGATATGTGGTTTATGCATGACGAAGATCCACCTCATTTTTATTCTAATATTAGATCTTTTTTGAATGAAAAATTTCCAAATAAGTGGATAAGCCGTGGAAGCTCTATTGCGTGGCCAGCTAGATCTCCTGATTTAATAATTCGTGAAAAAGCTGCAGAAAAATTCCCAAGAGTTCACAATTCTTTTATAAATCGGGGTCAGCATGCGATTGAAGAAAATTGTGTTCATATTGAACACAATCTATGAATAACTAATAAATTTCTAGTGAATTCATAGTGATGTATTAGTGAATCATTAATGTGGATTAATTGTACTTTTAGTGTAAAGTTGACATAGTATTCATTGTCTAGTGTTGTGGACATCTGTTTATGTAATGATAGCTGATTAATTGCGGACGGCAGCGGGGTGGTAAGCCATACCACCTCGGCTGGTAAGTTGAAGTTTTTTACTAATTTTCTGCTGTAATTACACCAAATAATTAGTGGTGTGCAGGTGTTGCCTTAATCTGCATTACCCTAATAAAAGTAACATTAAAGTACTGTTTGTGTAATTGATAACTTGCTATCTAATTTGGTAGCATAGAGATTGCACAAAATACATTTTCTGAAAACTAGACATGACTAAAGTCAAATAGTGTTTGTTGGCTTTAAAAACAATTTGATAGAAAGTACTATGAAATAAAAGATTTTACATACTCTCCTCTGATTGAAATTAGAAGAAGAAAATTGAAATTCGAATTAAGAAATTAAATGTAAAGAAATAACTTCAAAACATATTTTGCATTTTATTAAAATTCTGTGGATGTGGGATCATGCCTGAACTATTTAATGTATTTCATTTTTCCTATCCTCCGCGAAGCTGATGGTAGGAAGCTCAACGAGAAGGTGTAACTAGTTCACTAAGTCGACTAATTCCTAACCCACTGAGTGAGATCCTCCTTTTTGCTTTGCATGAAAATAAATACGTCACGTTCGTCTATGCTTTCCTTCGTATTACCAGATGAAAACAAAGTAATAAATTAAAAAGGGTAGGTAGACCCAATATAATGTGATATCCAATTCTTTTTAACTTGCTACCTATTTATTTTGAATACTCCCACGGACTACTTAGTGAAAATGTTTTTATTTTCCATCTCAATTTTACCTTTAGTATGAAAAATTTTTGTCTTTCTTGATCTATCTGATATGTATTTCGTAGCTTAGTACTAAAATTGTGGAGAAAGCGGAGTCATTTTATTACCCCGGCTAACTCGTTGTCGATATCGTCCACCCTAATGGAGCATATCCCAGATGCAAATTCGCCAACTCGCAAGGCTAATAAATCAAAACCCACCTTTATCTATCTTGCGTGTAATAAGCAAAGACACTCTAACAGAGGAAAAGATAGAAATATAAATTGCCAAAAATAAAAGTGAGAAAGAAAGTGTAAAGAAATATGTAAAGTGCATATATCAAGGACGCATTCAGAAAAAATAGAATGAATTTTAAGGAATTTCTAATTCTAAGATAGAAATTAAATTTAAAACTATAGAGTATAACAAACAATTGCTTTAATAACAAAATCGGTAATAGAAAGAATGTTTTTGTAAAATTCATGCCATTTAATTATGATTTCTATATTGTAAAATTTTATTTAGTCCGGTCTGCCATACATCCCACATGTGTATCGGAAACGCCTCCTAGTTCCGTTATTATTATTATTATTATTATTATTATTATTATTATTTCCATGCTTGTTTAGATTGCAAATCAAAATGGCATTTTTTTCTACTGCATACATTTTCCTATGCACTATAGTAGAGCATATGTTTATGATGTAATTTTGGGTGACTTGGATAATGTACTTAAATTTACACATTTTTTTTGGTGATACCTATTAGATCTGTACCTATACTTCTTAGTAATTAAATAGAAACCTGAGAATGTTTTCTAGTCTTTATCGATATGCATACCTACATATAAGTATGTGACTTATGTGACTCAAAACTAGTAGCAAAAATTGTTTTCAATCTTTTACGTAATAGAAACGTATTGATATTAGGAATTAGGTGTTTGTAATAAATACCACAAGGATAATTGGTATCTATAAATTTGATATATTTTATAACTAATGAAAAATTCGATTCTGCAAAACAAAAACAAAAAAATAGAAACGTATTGATGCGAGCTCAGGTGTTTATACCCACTAACTGCTCGGTATCTCTGATTCGATGTAGACCAAATCAAATATATGAATCGATGCTTTACTTTATATTGTGTTATGCATTATATTTATAGCTGCATTTTTGTCTTTTTCTCTGTTTTAATGTCGTTGTTTGTTACATGCCAGATAAAAAAAGGCGATGATTCGCCTTAATTAAAATTAATTAAAAAATATCAAGCAGTTTTTGTTAGTTGATGCTACTAATGGAGTATTTAGTACTTACATTGCGATACTAGGTATAATTTTATTTCGAATTTAAGTGACTAATCAAAAGCAAAAAAGTTGTTTTATTCATGGAGACGTTTTCTTCACGGCACTCAAATAAAAATTATTAGAAATAAATTTAAGCTTCATATTCAAAGCAAAAATCAGTATAATAAAAATAATTAAATCTAATTTATTGCTAAAATGAAGTCACCGCTTCTCAAAGGAGAAACGAAGTTTTTTTTCTCTGAATAACGTAAACATAGTTACTGCCCGTTTTCAATGCTTAATCTAAACCATTAAAAAATTAGTTCAATATCTTAAAATTCATCATTCAATCGTGTCAAAAATTTTCTAGATCAGCGACTGCATTTAATAATTCATTTAATTCCACAGATGAAAATGTATTTATAACCAAGTTTTAATATTAAAAGATTGGAACTTGGAATTTGTTAAAAATATAGACTTTAAACTCGCCTAAATTATTAAAACGCCGCGACTGTGTTTCCATTTCAAAGGAAATGGAGAAATTTTATACTACGTATGACATTGAACTCGTTAATGAGTTCAATGTTTGTTCTACTTTTCAAGACCCAGTATTGCATAGGTCAGTTACAATACGGTTCACGAACAGTTTTGCAGAAATCAGAAAATACTGATTATCTCGGAAACTATTGAAAATAGACCTGCCCTTCCTTAACAATTTTCGGTTGGTTTTCTAATGACCTATACGTGGTGTGATTTTCCTACAACTGAAAGTTTAGTATTATATCATATATATATTATATATATAACCGCAAATATAGTTATATTTGATACAATATAAATCTATAGTATTTTGGGAGTATACCATTTCAGTAATAAAACAGAATTTTATTAATCTTAATCTAAAGTGCTCTGTTTCCGAATCCGAGGATGATCTACTCACAACAATCCTTAAGTTGATTAATAAAATAGTATATTTCAAGACAAATGGCAGAAGCTGGCCTTTATAGATAGGTCTTATAATGATTTTCTATGAGCACACATTTTGACATCGAAAAAATCTTTTAACAGGGCTAATACTTATATTGCGCTTCCATATCACTCTAATAAATAAATGCCCTTAAATAAGCAATATACGCAATATTTGAAGTCATTTTTTGGACTAAAATCAATAGTACAACATACACTATGATATCAGACTGAACCACTTTAATATCGTTTAGTTACTATTTACTAATTGACTGAAGGTTACAATCCATAGCTTAGCCGCTCATGTTAAGAATCAATCTATTACTCTTTACCTCTCCTTGATTTGTAAGAACTAACGCAGTTGTATAAAGGTGCCCTATTCGATAATTTTGGAATATTACAACTTCTGGCCAACAGCTAATTCGAGTATCTTTCATTGTTAGTTTGCATCTCCTTGCGAGACTTTGCAGTTTTACTAATCGTTCTTTTGTGGAACACTTTAATTCTTGTAAAAGTAATGAAGGTTTCACCTAATAATATAAGATATAAATAATACTGTGGAATCTAATGTAGTGGGATATTTTTTTCATTGATGAATAATTATTGTCAATCACCATAGAAAGTTACTGCGATTTCTTACCATCCCTCTGGCTATTTCCTCACAATCCTTATCTAGCAAATATGGCATAACTTTCTGCAAATTAATTGCACCTTTTGCGGCACATTCAAAATTATCATTTAAGTATAGATTATCCATAATTTTTTTACACAGAAGGTAACATTCAAAAACTGACATTTAAAAAATTGATGTGTTCAATCAAATTCAATTCAGGTGTATATATTAAACTTAATTTATATCTCTGCAGCTATTTTTGCCATCTATCGACTGTAGTAAAAAAATACAAGTAGAACTTTACCAAGTACTATAGGTAATACAAATAAATACTATCTATATTATTTGCCTATACGTATTTTTACTGTTTCATTATTATTAACATAATTATGATTATTATTATCGTTTTCAGTATTTACAAAATTTTAATCGATCCGAAAGATTAACCGTTATTTTTGTCCGATTTTACCTATTTAATTAATAAGGGTTATCACAATCCAAGTTGATGTTAATTTTTTTGACAAACAATTAAATTTTTAAACCATCACACGTTAAAAATTATTTTTACAGATCAAAATCTAACAAAAACGGACATCGAAAAAACAACAAATGCAAAGATTTTTCATCCTTTGTCCAATATGATAATAACAAGGTGGGGGTACCTAACTTAATAATAGTTATAGACTACTTTTTTCTTATATAAAACTTTATAAAACTATACTTTTACTACCCATCATACAGAGTACATAACTGTAAATCTAATTTATCTATATAAATAAAAAAGAGAATGGCCGAGTGAGTGAGGGAGTGAGCGAGTGAGGGGCCGACCAATGTATGTTGTTCGATTTGTGGCTTCACCTCGGCGATCACGCGTTGTTTAGTTATATATCGACAACCGAAAAGGATGCATCGCTCGCTGAGACCTGCATAGAATCACTCAGTGTGTATGGCAGTATGATAGAGTATGTATTAGGTATTGATAGATGCCTGAATTTTTATTTAAATTTTAATATATACTTTAAACATATATTTTTTAAATATAATCTATAATTTGAAGATAAGATAAGATTTACAGATAAGAAGATAAATTTACATGTAAATTTACAATTTACATGAATTTCCACATTTACAATAACATCGCAACATTTTGCGATGTTGCAAATTTTCTATCTTTTTTATTTTCCTCTAAAATTGTAAAATTAATTTGTGATTAGTGGCAATTAGATATAAAATAATAAATTTATAGATTAGAAATTTTGCAACGTTGCCAAATTGTAATTTTTGGTATATTACGTAAAAATTTTAAAATTCGCTTATGATCAGTGATCAGTGGCAATTAGATAAGAAATTATGAATTTTAAGACGAGAAATTTTGCGACTTTATCAAATTGCTATTTTTCTAATTTTGTGCAAAAATTGTAAAATTCACTTATGATTAGTGGCAACTAGATAAAAAATTACGAATTAAAAAAGAACTTTTGCGACGTTGCCAATTTTAATTTTTTTTCCCTCTAAAATTGTAAAATTAATTTATGATTAGTTGCAATCAGATAAGAAATTATGAATTTTGAGACGAGAAGTTTTGCGACGTAGCCAATTTTATATTTTCCTAATTTTGCATTAGGATTGCAAAATGTACTTGAGGTAATTAGTGGTAATTACGGTTTGGTTGTGAGTTCTGCCTTATAGACAATTCCAATTTATTACTCGGATCGAGTTCTTCGACTATGCTTTATAATTCCCATTACCTAAGTTACAGAGTATTAGACGGTAGTATAGTTTTTCATAGACGAAACCGTTGATATATTACATGTAGTCAATTAATTAAAACATTTATATTAACGGCTATTATCGGGATGCTGGTGCGGAATGAATTCGAGTACTCATAGTATTTAGTTCGGCAAGTCTTGTTTATACACTAGTATATTATAAAAAGCACCAATGACGTAAGTGATGTAACGGTGTTGTTTGTTCAAGCTTCACTTCAGCGATCACGCGTTGTTTAGTTGTAAATCGAATACTGAACAGGATTGATCGCGCACTGAGACCTGCAAACAATCACGCAGGGTGTATGGCAGTGGGATGGACTATGTATTAGGTGTTGATAGATGTTTCAGTTTTTATTTAAATTATGATATATAATTTATGGTGCGATTCGATTGAATACCTTACATCGATGGAAGGTGTACAGAGGGATGTAAGCCTACATGTTATGTCGACTTACATACATCCGAATGCAACTTACAGAATCGGAATTATCTTACATTAACCGATTTTACATAGCTATATTGTTTACAGCGCTATAAAAATGATATAGGCTGGCACCGTTAAACTTATGTTTTTTAAAGCTAATCTATGATTTAAAGATAAGATAACATAGATAAAAAATTATGAATTTAAAAAATAGAAATTTTGTGTAATCATTTTTTATATTGGATAGTATAAGAGTTAATTTTACTAAGCTTTTTATTGGATTTTCTATCCTGTTATAATTTATTTTTATTTTTTTTTCACTCTGGTGGCCGTTTCAATATTTATATCGTTTTCAAAGAGTCCCTTTTTTTCTCTTGGTGCTTTGAATGTCAATTTTTGATTTGTTAATTTTTTTTCGTCTAATAATATAAATTATAATAGAAAAAATACTAGAAATTTTGCGACGTTGCCAATTTTCAATTTTTTTTATATTCCTCTAAAATTGTAAAATTAATTTATGATTGGTTGCAATTAGATAAGAAATAATGAAATTGGGGAAGAGAAATTTTGCGAAGTTGCCAACTTTCTATTTTCTGGTATTTTATGCTAGAATTGTAAAATTCACGTATGACTAGCTGCAATTAGATACGAAATTATGAATTTAGAAACTAGCAATTTTTCTATGTTGTCAATTTGCAAATTTTTTATTTTACCCTAAATTGTAAAACTCACTTGTCATTAGTAGCTATAAGATATGAATTTAAGAATTTAAAGGCGAGACACTTAGCGACGTTGCCAATTTCCCAATTTTCTAATTTTAAGTTAAAATTATATTATTCATTTAGGATTTGTGGCAATTAGATAAGCAATAATGAATTTTGAGAGTTTAGGTTAACATTGTGGAATTCACTTATGATAAGTTGCAATTAGATAAAAACTTAGGAAGTTAGGAACGAGAATTTGTGCGACGTTGCAAATTTTCTACTTTTTTTTATTTTCTTCTAAAATTGTAAAATTAATTTATGATCGGTGGCAATTAGATAAGAATTTAATAATTTAAAAACGAGAAATTTTGCGACATTGCCAATTTCCAATTTTTCTAATTTTAGGTTAAGAATGTATTTTTCATTTAGGATTAGTGGCAATTAAATAAGAAATAATGAATTTGGGGACGAGAAATTTTGCGACGTTGTCACTATTCAATTTCTCTAAGTTTAGGCTAAAATTGTGGAATTCACTTATGGCTAGTTGCAATTAGATACGAAATTATGAATTTAGAAACTAGCAATTTTTCTATGTTGCCAATTTGCAATGTTTTTATTTTACGCTAAAATTGCAAAACTCACTTATCGTTAGTAGCTATAAGATAAGAAATTATGAATTTGGGGACGAGAAATTTAGCGACGCAGCCAATTTTCCAGTTTTCTACTTTTAAGTTATAATTGTAAAACTTATTTAGGATTAGTGGCAATTAGGTAAATAATTAAAAATTTACAGACGAGAAATTTTGCGACGTTGCAAATTTTCTATTTTTTTTATTTCCCTTTAAAATTGTAAAATTAATTCATGATTAGTTGCAATTAGATAAAAAATTATGAATTTAAAGCAGAGAAATTTTGCGAAGTTGCCAACTTTCTATTTTTTGGTATTTTATGCTAAAATTGTAAAATTCAAGTATGATTAGCGGCAATCAGATACGAAGTTATGAATTTAGAGACTAGAAATTTTTAGATGCTGCCAATTTTAAAATTTTTTATTTTACGCTAAAATTTTAAAATTCGCTTATCATTAGTAGCAATTAGATAAGAAATACTGAATTTGGGGACGAGAACTATTGCGACGTTGCCAATTTCCCATTTTTCTACTTTTAGGTTATAATTGTAAAACTCATTATGATTAGTGGCAATTAGGTAAGTAATTATGAATTTACAGACGAGTAATTTTGCTACGTTGCCACTATTCGATTTTTCTAAGTTTAGGTTAAAATTGTGTAATTCACTTATAATTAGTTGCAATTAGATAAAAAATTATGAATTTAGAGTAGAAAAATTTTGCGACGTTGCCAATTTTCCATTTTTCTAATTCCAGGTTATAATATTAAAACTCATTTAATAGTAGTGGCAATTAGATAAGTAATTGCCAATGTAATGAATGATGTCTGTAATGAATTTACAGACGAGAAATTTTGCGACGTTGTCCACTTTCTATTCTTTAGTATTTTATGCTCAAATTATAAAATTCACATATGATTTGCGGCAATTAGATACGGAATTATGAATTTAAAGACTAGAAATTTTTGGATGCTGCCAATTTTCAAATTTTTTATTTTACACTAAAATTGTAAAATTCCTCTATCATTAGTAGCGATTAGATAAGAAATAATGAATTTTGGGACAAGACATTTTGAGACGTTAGCACTTTCAATTTTCCTAAGTTTTGGTTAAAATTGTGGAATTCACTTATGATTAGTTGCAATCAGATAAGAAATTATGAATTTAGAGAGCAGAAATTTTGCGACGTTGCCAATTTTCCATTTTTCTGATTTTCCGCTAAAATTGTAAAATTAATTTATGATCAGTGGCAATTCGATAAGAATTCAAGAATTTAAAGACTAGAAATTTGGCGACCTATCCAATTTTCAATTGTTCTAATTTTAATACAAGATTGTTAAATTCTTTTATGATTAGTGGCAATTAGATAAGTAATTATGAATTTACAGACGAGTAATTTTGCTACGTTGCCACTATTCGATTTTTCTAAGTTTAGGTTAAAATTGTATAATTCACTTATGATTAATTGCAATTGGATAAGAAATTATGAATTTAGAGCAGAAAAATTTTGCGACGCTGCCAATTTTCCATTTTTCTAATTTCAGGTTATAATATTAAAACTCATAATATATATTTAAATCAATATACATATAAAAATCATAATATAACACTTGTTTCGGTATAAACCATCATCTGATATTATGATAAGAATATAATTATGAAAAGAAATATTTATGAAAAGTAATTCACATTGACAATTTAGAAAATTATGGCAATATATGAAATTTAATGACTTTAGCGAACCAGTTTAAAATTTTTAATTATTGAAACTCATGTTATTGAAAATTAAATAGGTTTCAAATTTGGAAATTATATTAACGCAATTACAGTTGGTATCTTTTTTGAATTTAGTAATCTCTAATTTTTCCAGCAAATCTAGTTTTGTACTTTTTTTACACTGATGTAACAAGTGCACATCATCAAGAATACAAAATGTTCGTAAAAATATGATGAGCAAAGATCGTACTATTATTTAACGATAAATTTTGATTAACAATTTTTTTATGTTTGTTAATATAATATTGATGTTCTTTCAATCTGTTTTCAATTTTTCTGCCAGTTTGTCCAATATAAATAGTCATACAATCGTGGCATTTTAAACTATATACTCCAGATTTAGATAAAAAATGTATGTATGTATGTATAAAAAATGTGTCTTTAGTGTTTATCAAATTTTTAGCTAAAGCGTTATCTGTTTTGAAATTTATTCGAAAATCATAATGTTCAAATTTTTTTTTTAATTTTATAAGAGATTTATCCAAAAAACGTACAACAAAAATTATTTAATGCTAGTTTATAGTTCAAGACATTGTAACAATATTTATATTTATATATATATTTATTATTAAGTTTTTTGATTGAATGCAATGAGAAATAATTTTTGATTGCCAAATTTTTTATAATATCTATTTCTTTTTGAAAATTCTCTTTAGATAAAGGTAAATTAAACAATCTATAGAACAGTGAATTAAAAGTAGCAAATTTATGTGAATAGGGAGAATTAGAGGTATATTGAATTATGTTATCCGTAGAAGTTGGTTTTCTATATATTTGGCAATCTAAAGTATAATCTTTTTTTGTAATTAGTAAATCTAACAAAGTTAATTTTTTATCATTTTCTCTTTCTAAAGTAAATTTTATTTTATTATGTAAAGTATTCGTAAATTCTAAGAACTGATTCAAATGTTTATTATCTGTCCAAATAATAAAGATATCATCAACATATCTTCTATAAAATAAGATTTGATTAGAGAAGTTGCTATTTAAAATTTTGGCTTCTAAATTTTCCATAAAAATTTCTGCTAGAGAAGGTGATAAACATGATCCCATAGCTAAACCTGTTATTTGTTTATATATATATATATATATATATATCGTAAAGCCTGTCTACCATTTCTGGTGTAGGCTTGTTAGTCTTTATCTTTTTTTCCTTTTTTCTTCTTTTTCTTTCTTTCTCTAGGCTTATACGTTTTTGCTTCGTTTTGTCGCAACAGCAACAAGTTATTGTTGCTGTTGATTTGGCTATTCATATTATCTTTGGAACAGTATCAGACCCTGGCAAATAGATTATTGGGGTAAATGGTGTTCCTGATGTTTTTGTCAGTACTTGGGCGTTTGCTGTTGAGCTACTACCAACTTTAGCAAACAGTTTCATCAATCCAATTCTAATTTGGTATTCCTGATCCCTATTGAATATCTGAAACTAAGGGAGAAAGATAATAAAACGTTTTTTTTTTCATCAAGTCCTTTTTCTTCAATTGCAAATTTCAAATTTGCAATAACTTATCTTCGTATGCGGCAGTATATCGTATGGTACTTTGATGTCTGCTGGCATTATTTTCAGGGATCGATTCTTCTTCCGCTGATATTGAGTAATTACACACAGTTCTTCTCGATCATTCGGTCTCACAAAGGAACGAACAACATTTATTCAACATTAACGACCTTCCTATCATGATGTTGCAGTGTTTCAGATCCAGGCGACCGACCTCTTATGTTGTTTAGCTGTGTCTTGTAAATGTTTCTCAAATAGAGCTGAAGATACAACAGCCGCCGCTGTTGTATCTTTTTTCCTACCTATATAAAATATATTGATGCATTAGTATATTTTACAATACTAATCAATAAAAATGAAGTATGTAATAACTAACGTACTATTGTAAATTAACTTCATCAATTTTCTAAAAATAAGTAGGTGAGAAACATGCTTATTACTTAAATGTTTTTGTAGCTAATCTTTACTTAAATTCATTACTCATCTTAATTAGTGAAACCGACTTTACTCTACTATTATAGTGATGTACTAAACTGCTCGTTTCATTTATTGCTCTTGAATTTAGAGTTTCCCATTCATTTGCAACTCTTTCACAAATTTCGATCCATGAAATTTTTTTTTAAGAATTAGGGTATGAAATCAAGCGCTTATTGTAAATAGTCGGACTTCAAATGTAAAAGAACAATAAAACCATACTCACTATTGGCCAAAAATTCTGTTTAAAATTCGTTTATTAAACATTCATATAAATGACTAATTTTGCTTCACATATCACAAAACACTCAATATATCACTATCAAAGAAAGTATAGAAATTTTGGAATATAAGTATTTTCATACCAGAAATAAAAAAATTGATAATGGCACGGATTTAGTAAACTGGTTTCAAAATAACGTCATTGACCAAATATTACATAAAATGGGTGAATTTCAAGAACGTGATAGTGGCTGGGCCCTGAAGGCAATAGGTAATTTACAAATTAACATAAATAAATATGAATTCGGTCTTGCTGCTTCATCCTATATTAAATTACCTAAAGAAATTTCTAATAAAAAGGCGTGTCTTCATATCAAAAATTATGATAATTCATGTTTTTATTGGAGCGTTATTGCAGGACTTTATCCTGCTACTAATCACTCAGATAGAATTTCATCGTATCCACATTATTTAAATGTATTAATAACAGATGGCTTACAATTACGAATTTCAATAGGTCAAATAAGTATATTTGAAAAACTTAATAACATTTCAGTAAATGTTTATGCGTTAGAGTTACATGAAAACACTGAAAAACAAAAAAATTATATAACAGTACCTTGCAGAATAACGGACACCAAATTAGAAAAACATGTGAATTTATTGTACATACTGTTATATATGTTGTTATATGCTTAGGTAGTGTCAGGTATTATGATAAATAATAATTATTCAAGACAATATCTTAAAATCATATATTTTCTATCAACTGTATTCACAACCATGTGTTCTCTTCCTATCTATCTTACACACTGTTGCCTATATTCATATATTACACCTCCCCTTTTAACAAAGCTAATACATTACAATGTCAAAGTGCCACTCAAGTTCTAACATAATCCTTAAACCTAGAAGGAGGTCTGATCTGTCTACCTAATCTCGTCCTATATGTATTATCAACATTCGTTAGATTATTTCCACCTTTTCCTTCCCCCTCTACTTGCGATTCAAGATCCTTATCACTCGAGGAACTCACCACAACATCATCATGCTCAATCAATGGCACGAAAACACTACCACTTGGCTTTAAAAAATTAGACGTTCTACGTATAATGTTCTCCTTTTGATTTATTACATTATATGGCCTTGGGTTATTATTTTTTGAAATTATCTTGACTGGCTCCCAAGTTTTCTCATGCACTGTTCGACATGCCGCCGTTTCACCTTGCTTAAATTCATAATTAAATCTACGCGCCTTTCTGTCGTGATAATATTTATACTGACATTGCTTATTTGCAATTTTCCTATGAGCCGCAATATCAATTTTTGGCTTTAATAGCTTTGAATGAGTTGGAATCTTAGTCCTTGTTCTACGAGAAAATAATATTTGTGCCGGTGATAAGTCTGTACCCGTCACAAGCATGTTTCTATATTCTAGAAGCAACGTCGTTAACTCAGTACCAGTCTCTTTACATTTTTTTAACATTTTTTTAGCTGTTTGCACCGCACGTTCAGCTTGTCCGTTACTTCTAGCATAATGTGGTGAACTTAAAACTACTTCAATGTCAAACTCTCTAGCGAAGGATTTAAATACAAATGAATTAAACGGAACATTATCGGCACATACTATTCTCGGTACACCATGCGTAGCGAAAATAATTTTCAATTTTGAAATAACTTCCTCTACCGTTTTATTTTGTAATAACTTAATTTCTATCCATTTTGAATAATAATCCTGTAAAATTAAAAATGTTTTACCAAATATTTCGAATAAATCACATCCCACTTTATTAAATGGAATATCCGGAATGTCATGACATATTAACGGTTCCTTATGTTTTCCATTAGAAAACTTCGCACAAATAGTACATGTCGCTATTAAATTTTCAATCTCTGTACACATACCAGGCCAATATAATGTCTGCCTTGCCCTTTGCTTTGTTTTGGTTATGCCAAAATGTGTTTCATGTAGTATTCTTAACACACTTTGCCTCATTTTAAACGGAACAATTAAACGTAAATTAAAAAAAACTAATCCGTCATCTACATGAATTTGATCTTGTAAGTTAAAATAAAATTTTGCCATATCATGAACTAATTTTTTCTGTTCTGGCCATCCGTTTTGATAATACGATTTTAGTTTACTTAAAACCGGATCCTCCGCCGTCGCTTTTTGAAATTCGGTTCTTTTTTCTGCCGACATATTAATATCAACCACTATTGAATGAATATTTTCACATATCCATTCTTCACTTGAATTGCTGTCTTTCAAACATGACCTAGACAACAAATCAGCAATGAACATTAATTTACCAGGAATATATTTTAGATTCAAATTATATCTTAACAACGAAAGAACCATTCTTTTCAATTTATTCGATCCAATATCATTTATTTGCTTTTTTACTACTGCTAGTAAAGGCTTATGATCAGTAATTACCATCACCGCCTGACCATAAATATAATAATGGAATTTTCGAGTCGGATAAACAATACCTAATAATTCTTTTTCGATTTGAGGTAATCTTTGTTCAACTTCCGTCATACTCCGAGACGCAAAAGCTACATGTCTATTATTCTGCAGCAACACACACCCCAGTCCGTACTGAGACGCATCACACTGCAGTGTAATTTCCGCCTTAGAATTAAAATTTGCCAATACTGGTGCATTTTTTATTAATAATTTCAATCTATTTAACGCTTTTTCTTGTTCGGAAAACCACACAAATTCCGTGTTTTTCTTCAATAATTTTCTTAAAGGAGCTGTTACTTCCGAATAATTTGGTATATATCTACTTATATAATTAAACATTCCTAAAATACTTTGTAATTTTTTAACATTTTCCGGTTTTTCAATGGCATTAAAAGCATTTACCCGTTCTGTATCTATTTTCATACCCCTTTCTGAAAAAATCTGCCCTAAATATTTTACATTATCTCTTTTTAATTGTATTTTTTCCTTATTAAACCTGATGCCAATTTCCCGCGCTCTATTTAGAACCATTTGTAAAATTTTATCATGTTCCGCTTCTAATTCAGCAGCAATCAGAACATCATCTATGTATACCAAAACTCCCGGTATATTCCCGAAATTTTTTTGATTTACCGACTGGAAGTCCTCCGGTGTCATTGATATACCGAAGGGTAACCTTAAAAACTTAAAACATCCGAAAGGACTGGAAAAAGTACACAAATCAGATGATGCTTTATCAAGCTTTACCTGCCAAAACCCTTCCTTCAGGCCTAATACAGTAAAAACACATTTACCACTTAATTTTTCAGCAATGTCTTCAAGAGTGGGTATAAGTACATCTGGTGGTCTTTTAATTACTTCATTTAATTTCCTAGGATCCAAACAAACCCTAATTTTATTATTATTTTTCTCCACTACTACCAGACTATTTACCCATCCTTGAGGATTTTCTACCCTAGTAATAATATTTTTCTTTACTAAACTATCTAACGTGGATTTCGAGGTGGAATTACCTCAGGAATCGCTCCTGGTACAATTTCTATTTTACATGTGTTATTAAAACAACCTACCCCCTCGAACAAATCCTTATTAACATTTAAAAACTTATCCACTATTTTATTCGTATCATCATTGACCTTAACTTCATCTAATCTTTTAATTAGTTCCAATTTTTCACATGCTCTTGCACTTAATAGTGGTACCTCTTTATTTTTAACAACGAAAAACATTTCATAACATTGCTTATCTTTGAACTCTATTAATAATTTTACACAACCAACAGGAATAATTTTAAAATCACCATAACATTTTAATACCACATTGGTAGGCTCTAATCTTACCTTATTTTGATAATACTTATTAATCAAATGCTCTGATATTGTACTTACTTCCGCCCCACAATCTAACTTTACTTGAATTGACTTTTGGTCGATATATATATTTTGATACCATCCTTGTCTTTCTGGAATATTTCGATCCACACTATTTACCATTTGCACACTACCCAAATACAATTCTCCTTTTGTCTCCTCGGACTCATCCAATAACCCTTCTGGTTGTTTCTCATTCTTAGTTCTCACCATCTGTATATTTCTTTGTGTCTTTTTTACCCTACAGCAAATTTTATAATGATTAAACAAATTGCAATTTTTACACTGTTTTCCATAAGCTGGACATTGTCTGGCACCATGTATTGTATGACATCTTTTACATTTGAACATATTTTTCTTGTTTTCATATTCTTTCGATAACTTATCTTTTGTTTTTGTTACACTATATACTTCAGCAGTATTTGGATGTAAACTTGACATTTGGCTTTTTGATGTTTCTGCCACTCTACAATATTCTATAGTTTTTCTCAATGATAATTCTTCAGAACCCATTCTCAATAATCTTTCTTGTAAACTTAAATTATTTATACCAATAACTAATTTATCTCTGATCATTTGATCAGTTAAATTCTCAAATTCACACGTAAGAGCCAATTTCTTCACATCTGCCAAAAATTCTTCGAACTTTTCACCTGGATTCTGAACCCTTTTATTAAACATGTACCTTTCATATACTATGTTCTTTATCGGATTGCAATATGCTTCAAATGCTCGTAACACTTCATCCAAATCCTTTTTATCATCATCTGATAATTGAAACGTATTATACAATTCCACTGCTTCTTCACCTATTATATTTAAAAATATTGCCACTTTTGTTTCTTCAGCTTCATGTGATTTCCCAGTCGCCACCATATATATTTCAAAATTCTGTTTAAATTTTCTCCAGTTTTCACTGACATTTCCATTCAAAATTAATGGTTTAGGTGCTCTGGCATTACTCATTTTTCTCAATTCAATAATATAATTCTCTATTAACAATTTTTTAGCAACATACCTTCCTTTGTTTTTTTTTTTTTTTTTTAACCTCACTTTTTTTTTCAAAAAAAACAATTACTTATTTCTTACATAGGTTTATCGACTGCGCCATGTTATATATGTTGTTATATGCTTAGGTAGTGTCAGGTATTATGATAAATAATAATTATTCAAGACAATATCTTAAAATCATATATTTTCTATCAACTGTATTCACAACCATGTGTTCCCTTCCTCTCTATCTTACACACTGTTGCCTATATTCATATATTACACATACAAAATGAATATTATCCTAAAATAAATGATTACTCTCCGTTACCCGATGATAACAAGGAAGATGAGAAGCTTAAGTATCACTATTGCCTTATAAAAAATATGTATAGGCTCATATCAAAACAGATTAATAAACGTAAAATTTTTGTGTGCGATAGGTGCCTTAATTATTTTCTAATATCTGTTGATCAACTTTTATTTATAGAAAAAGGCCTAAGAGGAGGTATTTCTATGTGTTCTAATAGATACTCCGCGGCAAACAACAAATATATGAAGAATTTTGACATTACAAAGCCATCTAAATATTTATTGTATTTAGATGCCAATAACCTATATGGTTGGGCCATGTATCAGTATCTACCTTACGATAATTTTGCTTGGCTAAATAATGTAAATGAGGTAGATATTATGAATGTTCCTGTTGATTCCGATAGAGGTTATATTCTCGAGGTAGACTTAAAATATCCAATGTCGCTGCATGACAAACATAAAGATCTGCCGTTCTGTGCAGACCATGAACGACCACCAGGTTCTAAATCTATTAAATTACTGAATACAGTTACTAATTAAAAAAAATTATATTATACATAACCGAAATTTAAAACAAGCCTTGCAGAACGGTCTGGTCTTGACTAAAATTCATAAAATATTACAATTTAGCCAAGCACCATGGCTCCAACCATATATAGATGTAAATACTAAATACCGAGAACAAGCTAAAACAGATTTTGAGAAAAATTTGTTCAAATTAATGGACAATGCCGTATTCGGAAAAACAATGGAAAACATTAGGAAACATAAAATTATCAAGATCGTGCGAAAATGGGAAGGACGTTATGGTGCTAAAAATTTAATATCGAGTCCATTATTCCGTAGCCATAAAATATTTGATGAAAGTTTAGTTGCTATAGAGCTAAACAAATCACATATAGTGTTTAACAAACCGGTTTATATAGGAAGGTGTATTCTAGACATATCTAAAACCCTTATATATGACTTTCATTATAATTTTATATTAAAAGAGATTTCACCAACTGAAAACTGCAAATTAATGTACATGGATACAGATAGCTTCATATATGAAATCATATCTGTGATGCATATGTAGATATTATTAAAACGCATATACAAAAATTCGATACAAGTAACTATGCTGTAGATAATCAATACGGTATATCATTAAAAAACAAAAAAAATTTAGGTCAGTGTAAGGATGAGGCAGCTGCCAATATTATTACTACCCCTAAGAATAGGGGTGCTATACCTAGGAATAGGTATATAATATGTATGTATGGACTTTCTCATTTTTTATGTTTAAAATTACTTATGTGTAAAATAACTTTTACTTAAACCTGCTGTGTTTTAAATAAATGAGAATTACGATTTGTCTGCGTCGTTTGTTATACTTAACATCACTATACAATGTATGCTACCAACTAAGCTGACCCTATTCAAGTTCAAACAAGTTCAGATCTGTTGATAGACGAAGATAAGAAAGTAGGTAAAATGAATAACTTATAGTTATTAATAGTAATAAATTAAAATAACTAATTCCGTAATAAATTTATTATTTTCTATTATAAACTGATATAAAAATATAATAAATATAAAAACATTATATCGATTTAAAATAATTTCCTCACATATGAAACAGTTAATCTTATGTGTATGAAGAGGGCCATCAATTACATCGCAATCATCATCATCTTCATTTGTACGATGTCCCCAACAAGGCTTCAAATATTCTGATACCATTTCTTCTGGTAGCTCCAATTGATTACTCAATATCTTTATAAAATAATCATGCAATTCGAGTGGATACTCAATGCTGTTAATCATATCTTTTGATTCTAAAATTTGATTAGTCGTTACCATGATTTCTTCTTTTACCAATAAAAGCATTTAAAAGCACACTTTAAAAATAATGTTGTTGTTACTGCTGCCACACAATAGAGTATCGACAAGATTGAATCGAGTTTCTGTATTGATGAAACAGATGGAATAAATATTGGGACGAGGAATCTGTCTAAACTATCCCACTCACTATCTTTAAACTCAGCATTTTTGTTTATAATTCGAATTTTGTATTTTGTTGAATTATTTGGAATTGTTGTAAACAAAACTGAGTCTGTAGCTTTTTCCATCTTACTCCAATTAGAAGGCCAACTATTATTAGTTGAATTGAAACAAGTATAAACTTGTTCTGCATTTTTCGGATTAATTACATATATTACATTATTAAAAATTGTAACTAAAAAAAGGAAAGTAAATCCAATCATGATCATCTGATTTAGATTACTTGAATAAATTGAAAAACTGTTTCGTACGCATATATATATATATATATATTTATTTATATATATATATATATATAAAATTATATATATATATATTATATATATAAAATAAATATATATATATATATATATATTTATTTTAATTGAGGCAAAAACTTATACATCCTACTACTAAGTATAAAACAATTTCTTAAACTACACATATACAACTTATCATTTAGATGTTCCATACATTTTGGAATATCACGATTAAATTTACGTACACAATTAGAATTACTTAAAGTTTCAATATTTATAATTTTAGGTAGAAGTGATGTTGATGTTGATACTTATGATAACATAAGTATCCACGAATAAGACTAACAATTCCCGGATCTTTAACATGCTCCACTTCTACACCATTCAACTCAAACGTTACTGAATCAAATAAAAATGGTCCTGCATTATTAATTAAGCACACAGTTCCTTTTGACTTTTTCAATTTTCCCTTAATTACCAAAGCGGATTTGGCCATTAATAGCGAAACATCATTTCTATTTATTGTTATTTCAATTACATCACTGTTAGAAAATGACTTAATATAGGGAAGATATGTTCGATATTCCATATGTGTTATAGAATCATCATTCAATGGAGATTTATACAGGTTTAAAATTTGATCATATCCAATCGATTTCAAAAAAGTTGTGTTTAACTTTGACAAATGCCCCGCCCAACATTCTAGCTGAACGGCGTTTTTTAACTGAATGTGTTTGCTTGTTAATACAACTTTTATACGATTTCGGTATAGTGTTGTAGGGAAAGAAACCAATCAACGCCAATCCTTATTGAAAATTTGTATCTAGCTGTATGGGATTGGGAAAATCTATGGAAAGTGTTGATTTACGATCCTTTAATGTGAATATTATAGACATAACTAACACTAGACTGTACTATGGCTTGCTATTATATAGAAACTCAATACATGGATGACCACAATTATTAGAATTAAATTTTTGGAATCGGTTTCTATTATAGATTATATTATTTGATTCACCGAAATATTTTACAAGTTCTATTGATGGTTTCAAATTACCGAAACTATCGAAATAATTGGTAGTACTACCTTGCTTTTTATACGCCACCCAATGAGTCCCTGTATTGCCTTTCAAATCTAAATTAACAGTACCACTTTCATTATGACGTATATATTTGGGTAATGTATCACGCATAAAAACACTTCTAAAGTATGGCAATTTCAGTTTATTTATACAATTTAATATTTCATAACCATAAAGAGCTCTGTCAGGTAGATTCAGTAATTATTTTTTTTAAGTATAATCCATATCCTCTTGAATTTTTACGTAAAAACAATCCTGAACCTTTCTTGTCAATTTCAACATAGTTGCCATTATTCCCATTTACTTTCTTTTTTATATCTATTATATTTTTAGCTACAGTAGACACTCCTCCAGCTAGGGCACCCATTGCTCCCAAGGCAGATAAAATAGACAACATTGGTAAAAATCTTCCAGATTTATGCTCAAATGGAATAACGCGTGGCAAACGGATATTTTTTCGGCTCCCTGCTTTTTTAATAGCCAATCGGGCTGCTTTTAATCCTTCTAAGCTTGATTTTCGTAAATTTTTATGATTCTTATATTTTCTTAACGCTTTCGATGTAGGATCGATAACGTGTGTTTTGAATGAAAGCCCCATTCCCATTTTTCTTTTAACTTTCATTGTATTTACAACTAACCAAGATGCAGCATTTTCACCAAAACTGGAATCTTTTGATTTCACTCGTTCCCCAGCAAAATCTTCTAATTCTTTGTCCGCCTTATGTCTATTAGATAATGCAGAACTTCAGTTGTATGCGAGGTCGTGCTGCTTGCAAGCTGCATCTAGTAGGTTGATTCCAGGATTACCACGTGTCGGGCGCTTCTGGATTCGCGTGCCAGGTCCGCACCACTGATAATGAGGGAGATGGACCTCAAAGGGGAGCTTATCAATTAACGAATTTACTATACCCGCTCCTCTGTAGTGAATAGGTTTTATATTACTAAACCGTATAAGCAAACTGAATTCATTTGTATAGCCAATTCGTTATCATCTCCATAATAGTTAAAAAAATGCGTTTAGTAAGACAAGATCTTAAACTTGTTATCGAGAATTTGGACTTTGATGATTAGACATCTAAAACGCAGTGAATTACTACCAAATTATTTTCGCGGAATTTTCTGTGGTCCGAGCGGGTGCTGCAAAACAAATCCACTCTTAGCTTTGTTATTTGATCGAAATGGATTAAAATTTGCTAATATCTATCCATATTCAAAATCTCTTTATCAGCCTAAGTATAAATTATTGGAAAATGTATTGCAGCAAGTTAAAGAAATAAAATATTTCCCATATAAAGATAATGAATTAGTTATTGATCCTGATGAAGCTAAAGAAAACTCTGTATTTATATTCGACGATGTTTTATGTGATAAGCAGGATAAAATTAGGACATATTTTTCAATGGGACGACACAAATCCGTAAACGTAGCATATTTATGTCAAACTTATTCCAAAATCCCTAAACAATTAATAAGAGACAATTGCAATGTGATTGTACTTTTTAAACAAGATGATATTAACTTAAAACATATTTTTGATGAACATGTCACACCAGATATATCGTACAATTATTTTAAAAACATGGTCAACAATGTTGGAATAGTAATAAATTTAAACCATTAGTAATTGTAAAAGAATTCGAATTAAATAATGGTCGATATCGATGTGGCTTTGATGTATATATAAAGGTTCATGAATAGTTTTATTTACAAAAAAAACAGTTCTTTTTATAATCATGAAGCTTCTAGATAAGTCGGAAAGTGCCCGCAAAAGAAAAATTTTAGAATTAGCTAATGATGTCCGAAAAAAATATTTAGCCTTAAAATTGGGACGTTTTAATGAAGATGGTACATTGAACCGAATTTTTACACCTGTTACTGATCAGTTAAAAAAATTAGTAGCAGACAATGTGGTTGTTAAAAATAAAACGTCTTAAATAAATGGAAACGAAATGAAAAATGTAATGAACATTGAAAAAAAAGAGATATATGAAGTAGATCAAATTATCAAGATAGATGAAGAAGTAGAAGAGGACGAGGAGGGGAGGAGGATGAGGACGAGGATGAAGAAGAAATGGAATAAGAAGACGAGCTGAATGGGGAAGATAATGAAGTAGATGAAAGCGACGATACAATTATTAATGTAGATACACCGCAATTAGATAAATATCCACAAGTTTTGCAAGAAGCTACAAAGGACTATATTCAGCATTCTGTTAATATTGACATTACTCATTCTCCAAGATATAATGCTATCACTAATACATGGACCTTGGGTCCTAATAATTCCAATATACGATTTCTATTCGCATCACAACAAGCAGGTAATTATTCTCATAGTAATGAGATTGCGTCAATTATTGAAGAATTAAAAGAAGCAAAAGTTATATATTAATATATTATATATATATATATATATATATATATATATGTATCGTAAAGCCTGTCTATCATTTCTGGTGTAGGCTTGTTAGTCTTTATCTTTTTTTCTTTATTTGTCTAGGCTTACGTTTTCGCTTCGCGTCACTGCGTCGCAAAACTTTCTCCATTCTTTCCTGTTGTTTGCCATCCTACTAGCTTCACTCATCGTTATTTTCCTTCTTTGCAATATCTTTTCTATTGTGTCATTCCAGGTAGTTTCAGGTCTTCCCCTTTTTCTTTTCTGTCCAGGTCTAGCTTCCCATACCCTTCTCAGTTGTTTTTCTTGTCCCATTCTTTTCAGATGGCCCCACCATCCCAACTGGCTCTTCTCTATGTATTCGTGTATCGCCTCCATTCCCAGTTGTTTCCTTATTTCTTCACTCCTAATTCTTTCTGTCTTTGTCACTCCCTTTACTCTCCTCATGTATTTCATTTCTACCGCTTGAACTTTACTTATTTCCTTTTTATCTGTACTTTTTATCCAATACCGACATCCAAATGTCAGTATTGGTCTTATTATTGTTTTATAGACGTTTATTTTTGTTTTCCTTGTTATTTCTTTTTACCCCACAATCGTATCTTCAACTCTCTTCATATAATTCCATCCCACGTCAAGTCCTCTAGTTCTTTCTTCCGCTTTCCTTATTATTGCGTCAATTATTGAAGAATTAAAAGAAGCAAAAGTTATATATTAATATATTAACAGTCATAAATATTATTATTTAGTTAAACAACGGTGATGAGTATAAATAAGTTTGGACGTTCTTCCGATAAATATTCACATTATCAGATTTCTTCCTCGCCTACTTCCTCATCATTATTTTCATTCACATATAATGGTGATTTAGATATTGGAGGTTTAAAAATATGTAACGTTAATTTACCCACTCAGGATGATGGCGTTGCTAATAAAAAATATGTGGATGGTTCATGTGGACCAACAATGAATTTGTATTTAATGCTACAGCAAGATGTGGCTAAAAATGAAGAAAATAATAGACAGCTATTAATAGATATATCTAGTAGAATTAATGATTTAATCAATACTTTTGAGACAAAAATTATAGAATTATCGGCATTATTTGACAGCAGTAGAGCTGAATCTAATAACACGATTGAAAATATTATTAAAACATTAGATAAGGTTCAGATGGATGTATTTAATAATCGCGACAAGATAGAAAATCTTAATTATTCCAAAGCGGATAAATAACCAGGAACAACACGTCTAGACTGAAGGTAGTTTGCTAAGATTCTAGACACCTATTATTTAATATTTAAAGTGATAAAGCACTAAATGGCATCGAATGAAAAAAATCAAGTAGTTAATGAACTACATAAACCAATAAGATGGCATTTTCAGAGGAGACATACAATTAGTAAAGAGCTAGACGATTTATGGCAAGCTAAAAATTTACAAACTGATCAAGGGAAATAATTCTACCATCGTCATTTTCAAGATTTGCTCAAACAATACAAAATTAATCACTATTCAACATATTCGCGAATGAAAGCAGCCATTGCTGAACGAACAATTCGTACTATAAAAGAACGACTGTATAAATATTTCAGTTTAAATGGAACGCACAAGTGGATTTCAATTTTACCAGTTATTGTCAAAAATTATAATGAAGCAAAATGTAGTACAATTAAAATGAAGCCATGTGATGTTGGTGAGACAATTGAGATAAAGTTGTTGGACACAATCTATAACCATATGAAAATCTTTCCAGGATCGAAATTAAATGTTGGCGATATGGTACGCATCAGTAAAGAAAAGCATGTTTTCGATAAAGGGTACACACCTAACTGGACCACCGAACTATTTAAAATTATCAAAATCAATTACACCAATCCTGTGACGTATTTGTTGGAAGATTTAAATAAACAGCCAATAAAGGGATCTTTCTATAGTTATGAATTGCAGAAGACAAAGCAACCAGATATCTATTTAGTTGAGAAAGTGTTAAAGAAAAAAGGCAACATGGTATATGTAAAACGGCTTGGTTTTGATAATTCTCATAATAGCTGGATTTATAAGACAAATATACTATGAAAAAAAATTAGTTGTTGTACAAAAACTGTATAAACATGACGCCTTCTGAAAATAAATGCGTTTTAAGTGCTGATCAAATTAATAAAGATTTGTTTGAACTATTAGACAAGTTTGAACATGAAATTAGTGAAAAGAATGAAGCAAAACCTTTATTATTAAATACAAGATTTTCTACAATAATTGATAATATTTTAATTGATGTTGTATTAAATATGGCCATGGACCTTAGGCCTTTTATAAAGTTAAATAATACACCAATAATGAAGAATTAAAAATGATTCAAAGACTATATGCTTAACAGAATCTGATTTGGTTAACATAATATTCATCAATACATATCATGTCGTTCCCTTAATTAATAGGCTAAATTTAATTCACTTTATCACATTTTATAATAATTTTATAAAAACTGATTTTATAGCCATTTGCATGTGGCTAAATATGTTAATTTAGATTTAATACAAATTATAACATTTACAGAAAATTTTTTCACCCTTATAATCCTTTCAAATAACATCCTGTTAAAGATCTCGGGCGATTTTATATTTTATATTAAAAGTACAGATTATTGTTCGGCACAACCCAAAATTCAATTTATATACTCAACCCAACATAATGGAGGTCGATTGGCTTTGTGGTGCAGTGGTAAGGTCCTTATACCCCCCTAAAAGTTTATAGGTTCGATTCCTATTCACATCTAAAAATTTTATTTTAGAGATCTTCTCTATCATCTGTCTCTCTCCCTCTCTCTCTCCTTTTCCTTTACTCCTCTACTTTACTGCTGCAATCACGAGGTGTGCTTTACCACATTAAGAATAGGTGTAAGGACGCCTATTATGATTCCGCCCCGACGGCATCTTTATACTTATCCATGTGGTAAGCACGCCTCACAAGCCTTCACCTTTTTCGAATTCTTGACAATATCCGATGCTACCGACATCTATCCACATAACATCAAACTTCAAACATTACATCAAAAGCTACCTTGGGAAACACATTGAAACTTGGCGCCACATTTCAAAAATAAATATGACATTTTATTGACGCAAAAAAATGTGACTGATAATTGACACACAAAATTCAAAAATATGGCCGTGACAATTGACACATAAAGCGCCACCTAGTGGGCAACACATGAAACTCTATGGCATAAAAATGGGGCCCCGCGATTGTGGCACCCTCTGCTGGCGAAATTTTGAACGTGTGGTCTAGTTCTGCTGTTGTATATCTACTTATATTGCAGGTATAAAATGTATTATTTAAAAAATTTCGATACTCTGGAATAAAAATTAATGTAGTACAATTCAGTCTAACCTACTATACTGCTGACCACAGTGTAATAGTGTGATTTACATTAAACTAACCAAGTTTTCCAGTTGGAATGTCAAAATTTAATTCCCAAAATGAATATGTATAAGTAAGAAATAGTAAAATCGCAACTTGTTGTACATATAACAGAAATAATTATTTTATAAGGTATTGTATTTACTGAGAAATAATCGATATACTTTTATTATCAATGAAAGATTACTTAAAGATTTTTTTAATTACCGAAAAGCAGTGATAATATGGTGAAGGTTTCGACCGCACGAAACTTGTACTAATGCTCATATTTTGTGAGGTTCCAAAGATTTTACTTTCAACAAAATATGATTATTTGAGAATCAGTAATCTTACATTATTTATATACATATATTACATTATATGTATATGTAGAACGAGCATTATATGTTTTTCTTCATTGTGAGTTTGATACCATTGGTTTTGTGGAAGAATTTATAATTTGCTTAAAAACAGATATTATACAGACAAATAATTTAATAGTTGAGTCAAATTCACCCTAAATATAATTATAAAGTGGGATTGCAAAATCGGTGTTATATTCAATACCCATTATAGAATAACATTCATAGTTGGAATGTACGATATGCAAAGATTGCAGTTATGATTGCAACACGATCCGATCTGCATGACCACTTTTATATTTAATTTTAATTATATGTTATAAAATGGCGAAAGTGCCACATGTAGTACGCATTTTTTATATATATATATCTCTATATGCCTTATACCATCAACTGGTGTCGGCTTGAGCTCTTCTCGTTATCCTCCTATTCCTCACTTCCTATGCATCTCTCCCACTCCTTCCTGTTGCAAGCAATTCTTCTTGCTTTATTCAGCCTCATTCCTCTTTCTCTTATTGCTTTTTCAATTCCCTCATCCCATGTAATTTCTGGTCTTCCCCGTTTCGCTCTTCTTCCCACCCTTGCCTGCCAGACACTCTTTAATTGCCTCTCTTCACTCATTCTTACCAGATGTCCCCACCATCCCAACTGCCTTCTGTGGATGAACTCCACCACTTGTTCTATCTCCAACTCTTCTCTTATTGCGCTGCTTCTTATTTTATCTCTTTCTGTTACTCCTTTTACTCTTCTCAAGACCTTCATTTCCACAGCTTGTACCCTACTTATGTCTTTTTGCTCCATTTTCCACGTTTCACATCCGAATGTTAAAATCGGTCTTATTATGGTCTTGTATACATTTATTTTTGTTTTCCTTGTGATTTCCTTGTTCTCCACTATTACTCTATTTATTCTATAATATGCATTCATTGCTTTATTCACCCGCTCCGTAATTTCATTTTCCTGTTTACCACCGCTACTGATCTGCACTCCTAGGTACTTACAACAGTCGACCTGTTCTATTCTCGTCTCTTCTATCTTAATTTCTAACTTCTGTTTCTCTCCTATTACCATTACCTTTGTCTTTTCCTTGCACATCTCCATCTCGTATTTTTTAAGCACTTCATTCCATTTGTTCAATTTTCTCTGCAAACTCTTTTCATTCTCCGCAACTAACATCACATCATCTGCAAATGCTCCAGTCGTTATAACCACCCTTTGCATGTTTTTATATCCAACGACTAGCCCTCTTTCCTCTTTATCACTTTCTCTCATTATCTCATCCATATATATGTTAAATAATGTTGGACTCAGTCCTCCCCCCTGTCTTAGTCCGTCCATTGTTTTAAATGTTTCAGATTCTTTACTATTTACTATTATGCTGTTTACATTCTCCTCATATATCTTCCTTATAAACCTAATCATTTTCTTTTCTATACCCCTCTCTCTCATTATATTCCATAATCTGCTTCTATTTATTTTATCAAATGCCTTCTTTAGATCTAGAAAACCTACATATATATTTTTTTTACTATTCCCTGCCTTTTCCACCATTTGCTTTATAGTAAATATATGGTCCTGTATGCTTCTTCCTTTTCTAAATCCACATTGTGGCTCTTCCAAGGTCTGCTCCACTTTATAATTTATCTTATTTTTTATTATCTTCTCTAATATCTTCATCCCTGTATTTATTATGTTTATTCCTCTATAGTTCTTACAGTCAGCTCTGTCTCCTTTTTTATGTATTGGTACTATCTGTGCTCTTTTCCATTCCTCTGGGATGCGTTCTTCTCTCCATATTTTGTTGTAAATATATACCAGTTTTTCCATTCCCTTTTCTCCAATATTCTTAATCATTTCTGATGTTATTCCTTCACTCCCTGGAGACTTGCCATTCTTAAGTTCTCTAATAGTCTTTTCCAATTCTTCCCTTTCCATTTCTTCGCCGCCTTCCTCTTCATTATCCACTTCTTGAGATTTACCTTCACCTACTCTCTTTTTTTCGCTATTTTTATTGGGTACTTACACTTCCCGCCAATAGCTCTTCGAAATATTCTTTCCATCTGTTTATCACCTTTTCCTCATCTTTTATTACCTTTCCATTCTTGTCTTTCATGAGCACTCTGTTTTCCTTTTTATCTGTTCTGCACCCTCTCAAGACACTGTAGAAAACTTTCTTATTTTCGTTACTATTTCTTTCCATTTTCTCACCAAACTCTTGCCATTGTTTCTTTTTTTCGTCTCTCACTAATTTCTTCACTATTTTCCTTTCTTCCTTGTAACACTGATAGGTTTCTCTAGTTTTTTTTTGTAGATATTCTTTCCACCTTTCTTTTTTTATTCTCACTCTTCTCTTGATCTCTTCTGTCCACCATGCCGTTTGTTTTATTTTCTTATTCCTTTTTATTCTTCCACACACTTCCGAGCTTGCTTGTAGTATTATCTTTGGAAGAGAAGTTGGAAGAGAGTTCCTCCCAACTCTCTTCCAAACTTAATGTCTTCCATTTCTCATTTCTACTCTCAATCATCCTCTCCACTTTTTCTCTATATTGCTTTGCCACCTCTCCGTCTTTTAGTCTATACGCTTTTATTTTCTCATATTCTATCTTATCTTCTTTTCTCTCTCTGTTGTCTGCTTTTAATGGTTTCTTTATCTTTGCTATCACCATATAATGATCACTTCCCACTTCCGGTCCTCTTGACACTTTTACATCTAGTATGTTCTTTCTACTTTCATTTCCTGCTACTATGTAGTCTATTATTGATTTTTTATTTTTGCTGCTCATCTCTCTAGTATATTTGTGTATATCTTTGTGCTTATAGTAAGTATTTGCTATAAACATATTATTGATTCGGCAAAACTCTATTAATCTTTTTCCATTATCATTTAGTATTGTCTCCCCATTCTTGCCCAATACTCTACTCTCTCCTGGTTTTCCCTTTCCCACTCTACTATTAAAATCTCCTGCAATGTATATTTCGCCTTTTGCTCTTTCTACCGCCTCTGTTAACATTTCCCAGAATTTCTCTTTGTTCTCCTTTTTGTCATCTTCATTTGGTCCATACACACTTATTATTATTATAATGCTCTGGTTATCGTCCTTCATATTTATTGTCAATATCCTCTCTGAACATGCCTCCCATTTTTCTATATTGTTTGCCCATTCTTTTTTTATCATACATGCGACTCCTTCAGCTGCTCTTTTCTCTGTTTCTACTCCGCTATATATAAATACACTTCCTTTCATCATTTTTTGCAATCCCCTCCCTTTTTTTTTCGTTTCCGTTATTGTAAGTATGTCTATCTTATTTTCCAGAAACTCATCTTCTAGTTCAATTTCTTTTCCCTTTATGCTTCGTATATTCCATGTTGCCAATCTCCATATTTCTACCTTTTTCCTTCTCATTTTTTCCTGCTCCTTTCCCCACCTCTTCTTCAGTTTTTTGTCTGCTTCTTCTTTTCTTCCCAGCTTCCATAATCTATCCTATTTCTATATTGTTCCTCCTTTCTTTTATATATTTGACACTTTTTGCTAGTTGCCATGTGCTCTACGTCTTTATCTTTAATTCTTGTACTGTTGGCGCATTTTCTCTCATTTTTTCCACAATCTTTTCCTTCGTGTCCTTCTTGTCCACATCTGTAGCATACCTCCGTTCTTGTACAGTACTTAGCTACATGCCCATAGCAGCAGCATTTGTAGCATATCGCGATCCTTATATATTCCTCTACCTGTTTTACAGTAAAATCTATCAGTACTTTTCCTTTTTTAACCACGTACTTGAATATCTCATTGTCAGCTTCTACTACCCAGTCCTCTACATATTGTTTACTGTTCCCGAAGGCCTTTTTTTTAACTGCTCTTAATACTGTCTTCACCTCTCTAGTCCCCACCATTTTTCTTATTTCTTCATTTTCCCTTATTATTTCATTTATTATTTCTTCTTCAGTATACCCTTGCTCAACTTTTTTTATTATAAACATCGGCTTTGTTTCTTTCATTTTCCTCACTGTTATTCCTTGTACTTGCTCCAGTTTCTTCCCTATCTGCTCCTGTTGTAGCTCGTTTCTACACTTCATCACTACCAATCCACTTTTGTATTTTTTTATTTCCTTTATACCTTCTTCCCCTACTTCTTCTATCGTAAGTTTTTCACGTATTTTTTCCATTACCTTCTCACCTTCTACCGCTTTCACTGTTATTTCTCTTATTTTTTCCGGTGTTTTCCATCCCTTTATATTTTTTGCATCATTTTCTTTTTTCTTTTCTGTGATAGCCGCATATGTCTTTTTGCTCATATCTTGTGTTCTTGTAGCTCCCCCTATCAATTCCGTTAATTTTGCTTCCAATTTGTCCATTCTGGTTTCAAATTGTTTCTCTATTTTTTCCAGCCTTTGCTCTACCTTATCTGTTTTCTCTGTTTTTTGTTTTTTCTCTGCATTCTCCATGCTTTCATATACAGTAGCAGTTATTTTACCTAATATTTTTTCCATGTTTTGTTTTCCTTTTTCGATTTCTTTCCGTGTTATTCCTTCTTGTCTTTTATACCCCTCTTTACCTCCCTTTGCATCAATGTGATCTGTTTCAATATTTCTTCAGACACTCCGTGTGTCTTTTCTCCAGTATCTTCTCCTATCTTCATTCTTTTTTCCCTTTTATCCTCCACCTCACTCATCACCATTCCTCTGTACGATGTATTTACACCCTCCTCATCTTCCTCCTCCGTTGAGGTTCTCCTTTTTCTGTCCTCCACCTTTCCCACTGGTGGCGTTCTTTTCACTTTCGTCGCCCTTTTAAAAGGATTTTTATCCTCCATAATACAATTCCTATTATTATTTTTTTAATAAAAAAAAAAAAAAAAAAAAAAAAAGAAAACAATAAAAAAATAAAAAATAAAACTTTATAGTTCTCCGAACCGAACCACTGTTGACAAACAATCAATACTTTGCTTATCTACGTATCGACTTTCGATTTAAGCATAAATAAGCATCCGACCACTTTCACTGTCCGAACTGAACTCCACGCATTTTTTAAGAAACTATAAAAATTTGCAATTCAGCATCTAGCTATAGACGCTAAATTAGATTGAGGCATAGAGATGTCTAAGAAAGTGACAGTTGGATGAGACTATGTCTAATATTTTTCATGTTAAAATTATGTATCAACACTATAAAGGTAAGTAGGCACTTTGATCTATTCTCCATAAGTATTGCACTTTTATTATTATTTAAATACCATATTGTAAACTGAATTTGTTAAGTTATTCATACCATACTCAGAAATTACTTTTTTTGAACATTCAGTCTAAGAGCTGCCTAACAGTCAAATTTAAGAGAAGCAAACGTTACTTATGTATGCTACGAAAATAATTATTAGAACCTATGCAATTTTTAATATTTTTATCCAAATGAAACAGTAGGATTTGGATGGTGGGTGGAGAACGATTTTTCTTTCCCCTACTACCCTTATGGCATACGTAGCGTATCTAAAATTTAGATCGTTCACCAATGATACCTGTTGTGTCCTTTGGATAATTTGAAGTTCGAAGGACTGAAGGACAATAATTGGGTGCTGGTTCCACTTAAAAAACTTTATTATACATTATATACATTTATTTGGTATTAGCAGAATCTCTCAACCCATTTCACCCTGAATTACCGTCAGATTCTCATACATTGCTACATACATTAAAACAGACTCAAATAAAGGAAATTAGTCCGGGTTCGTATGTAAATCTCGGTTTAAAAAAATGTGTATCAAAATTGTTGTCATTCTGGCCAAATGCTGATGAATTTCAAACTATAGAAGTGTTAATAAATATTGACGGTCTACCATTATCTAAAAGTTCTTCCAGTCAATTTTGTCCAATTCTCTGCTCACTATACGAGAATCAAAATATTGTTGATACCATTGGAGTTTACCATGGTTATCAAAAACCTGCCAATTGCAATTCATTTCTATCAGATTTTGTCTCAGAAGCATGTCACTTAGTTACGAATGGATTTCCTTTTAATGGTAAATTGCATAAGTTTAAAATCAAAGGATTTATTTGTGATGCTCTTGCCAAATTAACTATCGCGTATACAAAAGGTCATACTGGCTATAGTTCATGCTCTAAATGCCATATAGAAGGGACTTATATAAGCCGAACAGTCTGTTTTACTAAAACTTCAAGTCTCTTTGAATGAACTGATTCAAATTTCAGATCACAATTGCAGGAGAAGCATCACACTGACACTTCTTGTATTGAAAATATTCCTGGTGTAGATATGGTTAAGTCTTTTCCCCTAGACTATATACATCTTATTTGCCTAGGAGTTATAAAAAAGCTGATAGTGTCATTATGGATGGATGGAAAACCACCATTTAAATTACGCTTGGCAAAAATATCGGCAATTTCAGATCGTTTAGTATCAATGTCTTTAAATATTCCTCTAGAATTTAATCGATTACCTCGAAGTTTGCTTGAAAGTAAAAGGTGGAAAGCCACTGAATCTGGACCATTTCTTCTTTACACAAGTCCTGTTGCCCTCCATAAAATGATTTCGCTGGAAAAATATGAACATTTTCTTATATTACACGTAGCAGTAGCTATATTGTCCTCTGAAAATCATCTTCAACATGTAAATTACGCTGAAAAGCTTCTGTTTGGTTTAGTTAAATACTTTGGTTCTATTTATGGAAAAGAATATATCTATAATTTGCTCCATATTACGGACGATGTTCGGACGTTTGGTTGTTTAGATAAATTCAGTGCATTTACTTATGTCTTGAAATTAAAAAATTTAATAAGAAAAATTGAACATGTTTATTTAGTCATAAGAATACCCTTTAAAAACACTTCAAAATTTTAAAACAAATTGTACAAATTATGTAATGCAAAATAGAAAAATTTAAAGTTTTTTATTTAATAAAATGCAAAATCTATTTTGAAGTTATTTCTTTACATTAAATTCTTTAATTCTAATTTCAACTTTCTTGGTCTAATTTCAATCAGAATGTAAAATCTTTTATTTCATAATACTTTCTATCAAATTGTTTTTAAAGCCAACAAAAACTATTTGACTTTAGTCATGTCTAGTTCTAAGAAAATGTATTTTGTGCAATCTCCATGCTACCAAATTAGAAAGCAACTTATCAATTACACAAACAGTACTTTAATGTTACTTTTATTAGGGTAATGCAGATTAAGGCAATAACCACTAATTATTTTGTGTAATTACAGCAGCAAATTAGTAAAAAACTTCAACTTACCAGGCGAAGTGATATGGCTTACCACCCCGCTGCCGTCCGCAATTAATCAGCTATCATTACATAAACAGATGTCCACAACACTAGACAATGAATACTATGTTACTCTACACTAAAAGTACAATTAATCTACATTAATCCACATTAGTGATTCACTAAAACATCACTATGAATTCACTAGAAATTTATTAGTTATTCATAGATTATGTTCAATATGAACACAATTTTCTTCCATCGCATGCTGACCCCGATATATAAAAGAATTGTGAACTCTTGGGAATTTTTCTGCAGCTTTTTCACGAATTATTCTTGCCAATTCAAAAATTCGTGCATGAAGTTGATCTTCATTGTCAAAGGGCTCTTCGTACACTAGATATTTCATGTAGCCCCATAAATAAAAATCTAAGGGATTTAAATCAGGAGATCTAGCTGGCCACACAATAGAGCTTTCACGGCTTATCCACCTATTTGGACATTTTTCATTCAAAAAAGATCTAACATTAAAATAAAAATGAGGTGGAGCCCCGGCATGCATAAACCACATATCATGACGTAATTGGTATGGGCCATCATCCAATAGTTCCTATAAATTGTTCCTCAAAAAATCCGAATACCTTTCTCTAGTTAAACGGGAAGGTAAAACGAAGGGAGCAATCAAATGATTTCCCACAATGCCAGCCCGTACATTAATTCGTAATTGTCTTTGGAAACTACTGAGACGATAAGCATGCGGGTTTTCTTCACTCCAAATGTGGCTATTTCTGCTACTAAAAACTCCAAATCGTCTAAAGCATGGTTCGTCCGTAAATAAAACTCGTAACGTTTAAACACGTTACAAGTAGTAAGTTTACAAGTAGTTACAATAGAACGCAAATCCAGATTGCGTTAAATTTTGACTAATCACCCATTGACAAAATTGTAGTCGATTTAAATAATCTTGGGGCGCCAAAGAATGGACACGGTGTATGTAAAGCGGATAGTGCCCATTTTCCCGTAATACACGCCACACTGTGGAATTGGAAACTTCAACATGTCGCGCAATTTCACGGGTACTGGCCGAGGGCTCATTTTCAATCATGCTTAAAATGTCTTTTTCGATCTGATAGTAGAGTATTCTACTATCGGAGTATTCTCCATATTGAATAATACTTCAATATGGAGTATTCTCCATATTGTAAAATTAACAAACCAGTATCTCTTGTCCTTTGCACTAAATTAACATATGCCCGTTCACAAGGACCTTGTCGGTCTGGAAATCGTTTTCGATGTAACCTTTTTGCAGCTTCTGCATTTCCACGGATTGCTTCATAAATCATCAGCATATCACACCATTCTGCTATAGTATAATTTTCCATAATTGTTTAAAAAGTATTTCAAAACGCTTTCAAAAAATTTCAAATCTAATCAAAGTTACTCGCTCCAAATTCAACATTTAACTAATCTAACTTTACGTTTCCACTAGAATGTTTCTTTTTAATTTGTTGTTCTCTCTTTCTTTCTAATTTCGATTCTGACTTTAACATGAGAATCCCAAGAAATTTATCAATAATCTGCTAGTAGAATTTTTTTATGTTTCCTGTTTTTACTTTTAAAGAATGAGTAAAGCGAAATTAATGCAATGTTATTAAAAAAGTTGACATTGCTGGAAACAGCATAGTAACAAAACATAGTACCAAGTGTAAAATTGTAGAACTGTTTCATTCCACGTGCTTTTTTATTAGCTGACACATAATGTTGTACCTATGATACGATGTACAATTTGATTTCGAAATTAAATTAGTACATTCTATTGTACGGTCTATTAAAATGTAAAAAATGTTTTTTTTTCATGGAGATATTTTTTTATGATAATTAAATTTAAATGTTCACTAAACTTCATACTCAAAACAAACGCATTGTCTCTAAATTATTGCTATAAAAGTGAGGTCAAGATTTTAAAAGAAAATGCATAGCTGTTGTTTTTGCTAAGAGTAAACATTAAATGGGTAATTACCTTTTGTATTGGAAAATGAATACGCTAGCATTGTCGGCAACTCGATCCGACCAAGCTAGTGAGACAGTGCCGTAGCAATTATGATTTTATTTTTGTATCGTTAGAAAAAGAAATTAAATTATGTTATTAAACTGAAATTTTATCTTAGGGAATGTTTCGCAATAAGATTAATTAACACTCATTTTCACTACTTAATATGGCATATTAAATAATGAATTAGCTTAATAACTAAGAAAGCTAATCCTTCAATGCCCTCTAAAAAGTTCTAGATTTCAAATTCCAAATTAATTCTAAACTCTAAAATTGATTAATGACCAAATTTTAATATTAAAAGATCGAAAATTTGTAGAAATTTCACCTTTAAAATTCGCTTTAAAATTAAATTATTGAAACGCTGCCACTGTATCTCACGGAAAATAGAGAAATTGTATACTACGTGTGACATTGAACTCGTTAATGAGTTCAATGTTTATTCTACTTTTCAGGATTCAGTATTGCGTAGGTCAGGTACACTGCAGCTCACGAACGTTTTTGAAGAAATCGAAAAATGCTGATTATCTCGGCAACTATTGAAGATAGACCCCCCCTTGTTTAGACATTTCCGTTCAGTTTTTCATCCCCTATCCACCATGAAAATAAAAAATACTAGTAGCGACACACCCTGTACGTACGCGCTGCATGCTTTAGTACGTACAGGATATGTACAATCTGCACGAACACGGTACGTAACGAATGTACGTGAAAGTTCGTACAGAATAGTGGAAAATGTACTTATATAGTACGTATACAATATGTACAGGTACGTCCTTGGAGATAAAATGTACGTAAAATTTACGCCGGTTTCATCCATGCGGTCCATATATTGCACGTACACGGTACGTTGCAATATACGATTCCCACGGTGCTATCTGGGAATCGGCTCACGAACAGCTACATGGGTCGCGAACAACGCGGAGTTAGAAGATGAAAGTGCAGCTTTCAAATTAAGAGAGCAAATGTTAAAAAATGCATTTGACACATACAATAAAATTGAAGATGAAATAGAAACGGTGATAGCAGATGATGCTGAGGAGCCTGTAGAGGACAGATCTGTAATAGAAGACAAATTTTGTGAAACCCTCATAGCAATCAAACAATGTATAAAAAAATTAGAACCGTCGACGGCGGTAAATGATTTATCGTCTCGTGCAATGCGGGCCGTCAAATTACCAGATATTAATATACCCGCGTTTCATGGAAAATAACCGATTAAAATTAATTGACTCGTTAAAAATAACAAACGATTATTTTGACATAGCTCTTAAAATATTAACAACTAGATACGACAATGTTAATTGTATAGTTAATTCTCATTTAAACTGTATATTAGAAATACCCACAATTACTAAATGTAATTCACAAAATATTAGAGAATTTGTGAGAAATTGCAGGCAAACAATGGAAGCTCTTAGATCGTTGAAAAAAAGTGATACAGAAATTTTAAAAGCTCTATTAGTACACATATTTCACAAAAAAAATAAATTTTGGTTCGAAAAAATTGTCTAGTCTAACCGAATATTTTCAGTTTTGTTTGGAAATTTTCACTTTCTCGATAAACGGTGCGTTATTCTCGAAAACTTTTCATCCTCTGAAGGTGACACAAGTAAACGAATGGATAAAGTTACGTTGCATACACAGATGCAGAACAATTATACAGAGTCATGCACGTTCTATAAAAAATCTAATCATAAAATTTATACATTTGGATTTATCTCACACGGATAAATTAGACTTTACTCGCTCGAAGAATATTTGTGTTAATTGTCTTAGCGACAAATATACTATTGAACGATGTGGCTCACTCGGTAGGTATGGTCTATATAATAAAAAACATCACACTGCTCTGTACAATAAATCTCCGGTACGGTCATATAGACAATATAAAACATCCCCTACCCCATTTAAACGCAATAAGGATATAGTAGCTCCTAGTGTTGCGATTGCAACAACTAGCTGTATTGGATCAAATTTAAACTATTCCTGCTCTCAGCGTAAAATCAGAAGTATTGTTGGCAACAGCGCAAGCAACAATACATACAAAGTCGGGAAAATCTGTAAAAATTCGCCTCCTCTTAGACAATGGGTCCCAAAACTCTTTCATAACTCAAAACTTAGTGAACGAACTAGGTTATAAACCTTACAATCAAATAGTAGAAATTTCAGGGATTTCTATCGTGCGCTCTCGAATAAAATGTTGGATATCACATTGCAGTCTAACTTCAATAATTCTAAATTTAATGTGTCATGCGCAGTTCTAGAAAGAATAACAGACGCTTTTCCGCAGGTACAAATTCAATTAAGCAAGTTGAATATACCGAATGGAGTCTCTCTCGCTGATCCCCAATTCGGCAAGCTTTCAGAAATAGATATGCTAATAGGCGCAGATAGTTATTATTCTCTCATTATCTCAGGTATTATAAAACTCGGTTCTAATCTACCAATATTAGTTAACACCCAATTGAGTTGGATAATTGCAGGTACAGTTCCGCCCAATTGGGTACAAGGACAAAATTTTCACTCATTTTTTGCTCAGTGCATTAAGAAACCAGATGTAGATTCGGAACTACGGGATATGGTCACAAAATTCTGGGAAATCGAAAATGTCCCCGAGGAAATCGCCATATCGGCCGATGATGAAAGGTCGGAGACAAGTTTTATGTCATTCAAAAAGATTTTGCCAAACGGTAAATATCAGGTAAATATCCCTCTAAAATCTGAAAACGAATGTCATAAATTAGGAGATTCGTTCTCTATCTAAAAAAAATCCCCTCGTTAGAAATCCGATTCAAGAAGGATGCAGATCTATTCGATAAGTATAGACAGTTTATTGCAGAATATATGTCTCTATGTCACGCAAGGATTACTCCTCTTACATTTAAAAATGCTGATGGAGCATTTATTATTCATTTCATTCATCATCTCTCAGTTTTTAGAGAAGACAGCTCTATAACTAAGCTTAGAGTCGTGTTTGACGCTTCTGCGCATACGACTTCAGGTGTCTCACTTAATAGCATAACTAAAAGAGTTTCAAGTTGAACCGGTCTTTTTTCACATTATTTTACGATTTCGAATGTTCAAATTTACTCTAACAGTGGGCATCACGATGATGTACCGGCAGATAATGATTAACCCGGAGCAAACTTTCTTGCAGAATATTTTGTGGCGAGAAAATCCCTCTAAACCTCTTTTATGTGTTGAACAGTCATATATGGTACGAATGTCTCACCTTACATTGCCACTCAAGTGTTAAAGATATAACAATGAACAATGTAGATTCTTTCCCCCTTGCATCGGATGCATTGATGATGCAAGCTACGTTGACGATATTCTTGGTGGAGCAGACACGGAAGAAGAATTGTGTCACTTATACGAACAACTCAATTCATCATTAAACTCATTTGGTTACCTTTACATAAAAGGAATTCAAATCTGGCCCCATTCCTCAAACGAATTGTTTCAGATGTTGTAACAAATCATTCATTTGTTATCACGGTTCCAAAATAACCCGAAGGCAGTGCAATAACCAAAAGGAAAATATTGTCTTGTATCGCTCAGTGCTTTGCCCCGTTAGGTTTAGTTAATCCCGTAATTGTAAAAGGAAAAATTCTGATTCAGCAACTCTGGGCAAGAAAATAGAGTGGGATAAAAAGATGGTCGATCAGCAAATTCTTAACGAGTTTAAATGGTTTGTAAGTCAATTATTAAATCTTCAAAATTTAAAAATCCCGCCTTATTACTTCTCTCTTAAAAAAGAGATACTAAGTATAGAAATTCACGGATTTTCCGACGCAAGCATAGCAGCTTATGGGGCATGCGCTAGCGTGTCCGCGTAATCAACCAAACAAATGGACTACAAATTTCCACATTAACGAAAGTAATAAACAAGTCATACATAAGGCATACACAATTTGTTAAATACTCTACCTTCACTAGAATTCAATTAGTGATGGCATATCTTTCGGTTTATTCATCGGTGTAAAAATAAAACTCGAACTACCGGTGCCCTTTTGATATCAGAAATTGATTTTGATACGAATCATGTTATAAAAATAGTTCAAAGGTTACACTTTCCCTCCGAGCTAAGAGGACTTAGACAAAACAAAGTATGCTCGAATAAATTAATTACTTCCCTACAACCCTTTATGGATGAATCGGGAATTCTTCGCGTAGCAGATCGGCTGGAACATGCTGAGATTCCATATGCTAAAAATATCATATATTACTCCCCTCAAAAAATGCAATTGTATCACTTATGTTGTATAAAGAACCCGTAACCTTGGGTCATGCAAGTGCTCAGACAGTACTCTACAATTTTCGTCTAAAATACTGGTTAAGCAGATCATTAGGAAGTGTATCATTTGTTTCAGATTTCAAGCCCACGTAAGTGAGCAAATTATGGCAGATCTACCCAAGGAACGAGCGACTAATGCGAGGACCGTTCAAACGGGTGGTAGTTGACTATTTCTCTTAAAATCCTCAAAGCTGAGGAAAGCTCCAGTTGTAAAAAGTTACATTGCCCTTTTTGTATGTTTAGTTACGAAAGCCATACATCTCGAATTTTTTCGCTAGCTCTTTGACAAAATCTTTTCGCCTCTGTCTCAAACGATTCGTATCTCGTCGGGGTAATCCTACGATTATTTTTAGCGATAACGGCACCAACTTTGTCGGTGCAGCTAGCCAACTAGTGAAAACTCGAACATCTCTAAATAAATTAAAATTACCGCCGAAAATAGCAGCGTTTGTTTCTCAAACCGAAATCGAGTGGAAGTTCATACCACCTAGATCTCCTCACTGGGACGGCTTATGGAAGGCTGGCATAAAAAGCGTAAAGTACCATTTACGCAGGCTTGTTGGCAATAAATCTCTCACTTTCGAAGAACTTTCAACTATTCTGTGCCAAATTGAAGCCATACTGAATTCCCGGCCGTTATGTGCCATGTCTAGCGACCCGAATGTCTTCAATTCACTCACCCCCGGACACTTCTTTATAGGTTCCTCTATCACTTCTTACCCGGAAAAAGACATTTCAGATAAGTCAAGTAAACTGTCTTTCTTGAATTTATGTTTACACGTCCAACAGACCTTTTGGAAACGGTGGACTACTCACTACATAAACAAGTATTCCATTACAAAATTTGGAAATTAATGATTTTGTACTCCTGAAGGAAGACAATTTGCTTCCGCTAAAATGGGCGCTCGGCAGAATTATGGAGACCATTCATAGTTCTGACAGCAAAGTCGGAGTAGTCAGGGTACGAACTCGATCGGGTAGCCTCACGAGGTCATTTACGAAAGTATGCCGTCTTCCAATTTCAAATTAAGAAAGTAGTCTTCAGTTCAATTGTATGTTTAGGCTTAGTTTCGTTCGTTATGATTTAATTTTTGTGTTTTGCTTTCATTCTTTTTACTCGATAATTTAGCTGTAAGTTTGATTGGCTTGCGAGGGGACGCAGATTTTCCTCCCACTGCCTCCTAGCGGCGCACTCATGAACGGTTCCCCTGAACCGGCTGAGAGTGGATATTTAAAAATCTGTTTGGGGACATTTGAGTGAGTTAATCAACGACGAGTGGATGAAAATTCTACTTCTACTAACAGGGGATGCAGCAACAACACATGGGACATCGTAGGTAACATGAGTGATCAATTTGAGCTAGCAGCTCAAAAACATCGAGCTGGTGACTGCTGATCATGGATTTAACAACTGTGAAATACTGATGGCATGTGGATCACTGTGAATTGATAGAGAACCGAACATAGTTCTCCGCCAATGGAGAGTGGTGATGGTTAGGGTGGGACCTTAGTAGCGGTTCATAACGCTAAGATAGTTTGTTTGCTCGTACCGAAGTCCACCTGGCGGGGCGGTGCTGCAGAAAAGTTAAAACGTGTTGTTATGACATGTTGATGCTGCAGTATACATCAAATAGAAGCACATTGATATTGCAGTAGACCAACCAGTCTATGTGCATATCATGTGCATAAATTTGTATGTATGCGATATTGATTAATGTAAGTTCGATTTGATGTTCATGCATTACGAGCATATAATCAATTTTTTTTTTGAAGTGTAAACTCTTCATCCTGTGGAGGATATTGTAGCTTTTCTTATTTGCGTACCACTGTACATGATGCGCAAAGCAAGAGAGACCAATGCATCGCGCGAGAAAGAAAGAAACGGGTTAACACTCGAATGTGGTACCGAGAAGAACTTGTTTTATAAGTGTTGTGGGTTCAAGAAAGTCTGATAGAGTCCATGTTTGCGCCAACGACAGAAATCAGATTAGTAATGTAAAAAATGCACCTAATCTATTTCTAAAAATTGTAAATATTAGTTATTTAATTAATTAATTCGCTAGTGCGTATTAATTAATAATTAATTATTAATTAATTATAAAGGGTCCGATAACGACAATGTCTACTTACGTTTTAATAAATACATATATTATCAGATGCACCATTTCTTTCACTAATATTATTCCTGTATTATTATCAGTCACGCTGCTCGAGTTTACCTAGATTCTTCAATTTCGTTCCGAGAAAAGAATAATAATTAACAGAAGCCACGTGTTATACCATTAATAAATTGGCGGTCTAACCTTAAAAAAAAGGTTAATGGATATAATTCAATAGGGTACTTACTCGATAGGATATGGACAAAGGAAAGCATATTAATTCTGTTTTAACTCTAGCGAAGATAAACGATTAAATGTTTTACATTTAACAATATCGCTAATAATCTTTGCAATGTTCATTGCATCTAATTTCAACGCCATAAATGACAGCGATAGATCTGTCTCCCTTTTCGGATTATTTACCTTTGTCTCACCTTAGATGGGATTATGCTCGAAGCGCCGATCGATACAAACAAAATCGCTATATCCAATTCTAGTAATTGTACATTATTTATTTATTTCGCCAATGATAATACATGTAAATAGTTAGTTGATAACAAAAATGTAGTTTTTAAGTTACTAGATTAACATTATTCTGTAAATGAAAATTATTCAGTATATTATTCTGTACACATCGAGAACGAAGTATCGTTTTCAACATTAATGGAAGTTGTGCAACCAATTAACCTTATAAATTGAATGTCTTTACAAATACATTGTTTTTGACAATTCTTGCACCTTTCGACCAATTAAAATTCGCTAATTGAAACTATTCCTACTTCCGGCGTTTTCAGCGAAAAAGCCGTTCTGGAACATTCTAGCATGTTCCATGTAAAAAAAGATAAAAGGAGTGACCAGTAGCCACTGGTAGCCATTACTACATTAATTTTTCTAAAGCTAAAATCTTACGTCGCGTTCATTTTTGTTTTTATTTTTTCAACTTTCCAATCCATAATTTTTCATAGGTAATTATTATTACCTATGATTAAACCTAATTATTAAAAACTAATTCCATTTTTTCAATAATTCATTTCTAGATGAATTATTGCCAATTTACTCCGTTTGTCTAATCAATCAAAAAATTTTCCTATTCTATTCGCATTATATTTCACGTTGACGCCATATTGAAAATTTTACAGTAAATTCCCATCTTTTCACTATTACCCCACGAAGAAAAACGTTTTACATTCTTATCTGCACGTTTTCTTATCAATTATTCAAATTTTCGAATATATTTGGTTCTTCAACTTCATCGAAAATCCATCGTCGCGAGGTAGCTACATTTATCTGCTTCCGACAATCAACTGGTGCCATAATTCTGACCACTGTGTGTGCGACGTTCTCGCCGCCCCTGTAACTGGAGACGCTATCAGCACCCCGACGACGTCATCATCGCCGCGACAAAAATTATTGTCTGGAAAGTGCACGTAATGTATAGCATTTAGACCAAAAGTTATGGTAGGATCTACACCATTTACTAATTGTTGCATGAATTTTTCATTGCGGAAAAACTACATAATTTCATGAACTGTATGAATTGTCCTCACAAAACTTATAACTAATTGTATCGTAGAATTTAACCCTAGTTAAAGGCATGTTTCTTGACATATTATCTGTTTTGCATCTGGGATAATGTTGGTAGTGTTGTGACTGATTGTATTACACATTAATTTTCTTATGTGAGGGCATGTTTATAATAAATTACACATTAACATTACTTAATGCACGTTGGATGCCGTTTTTCATTAATAACATTTATCTCCTTAATGTAGAGATAAAATTATAGAATCTTTTCATTGAAACTTAATTTTCAGAATTGTCGGATCTATGTTATTTTTTCTTCATAGAATATTTTATTATTTGATTACATTTTATTTTATACACAATAAATAAGTTTATTAGTTGAAGCAAATGTCTTTCTCTTATTATTTTTTAACACCTCCGAGAAAATAAAAGCGTATAGACTAAAAGACGGAGAGGTGGCAAAGCAATATAGAGAAAAAATGAAGAGGATGATCGAGAGCAGAAATGTGAAATGGAAGACATTAAGTTTGGAAGAGAGTTAGGAGGAATTCAAAAGGATGATACTACAAACAAGCTCGGAAGTGTGTGGAAAAATAAAAAGAAATAAGAAAATAAAACATACGACATGGTGGACAGAAGGGACCAAGAGAAAAGTGAGATTAAAAAAGAAAAAATGGAAGAAATAGCTACAAAAAAAAACTGGAGAAACGTATCAGTGTTACAAGGAGGAAAGGAAAATAGTGAAGCAATTAGTATTAGAGGCGAAAAGAAATGAATGGGCAGAATTCGGCAATAAATTAGAAAACGAAGCTGCAGAGGGAAAAAAAATATTCTATAGTAGACTAAGAACAATAAGAAAAGGAAAGACCAACAGTGCTACATATATAAATAACAAAGAAGGAAAAATATTAAAGCAGGAAGATGAAATAATGGAAGATGGAAGCAATACTTTGAAGAGCTGCTGTCAGACAATATAGAGAGGAACGATACAAGACAAGCAGACAATACAGAGAGAAAGGAATGCAAAGACGAGGAAGAGGAATTTAATATGGAGGAATTGGAAAAGACCATAAAACAACTGAAGAATGGAAAAGCATCAGAAAGTGACACAATAACGGCTGAAATTATAAAATATATGAGGGAAGAGGGAAGGCAGGTAATGCTGGACATATATAACAAAATATGGAAAGAGGAAATAATACCTAAAGAATGGCAGCATGCACTGATAGTACCAATCTTTAAGGAAGGAGATGAGAAAGATTGTAATAATTACAGAGGAATTACTCTATTAAATTCAAACATGAAAGTGTTCGAAATAATGATAAACGAGAGAATAAAAATTTATATAGAGAAAACTCTGGACGAATCACAGTCAGGATTTAGGGAAGGCAGAAGCATTCAAGACCATATATTTACGATTAAGCAGATAGTTGAAAAAACAAGTAAAAGGAAAAAAATGTATACATGGGTTTTTTAGATTTAAAAAAAGCATTTGATAAAGTAAGAAGAGATAGATTGTAGAAGATGATGTCAGAAAAAGAGATAAGAAGGAAAATGATAAGCTTAATAAAAAAAATATATATGAAGAAAACTCAAATAGCGTGATAGTCAAAAACAGACAATCAAAAAAATTTAAAACGAAAAACGAACTAAGACAGGGAGAAGGACTAAGCCCAACATTATTTAATATTTACATGGACAAAATAATAAGGAAAGTGAAAGAAAGAACTAGAGGACTTGACGTGGGATGGAATTATATGGAGAGAGTTGAAGTAAAGATTGGAGCATTTGCGGACGATATAATGGTGATAGCATCTAACGAAAAAGAGTTGCAGACAAGCATAAATAAATGGAATGAAACACTTACAGAGAACGGAATGGAGATGTGTAAAGAGAAAACAAAAGTAATGGTAATCGGGGAGCAACATGAGATAAAAATCATGGTAGATAAGGTAAAATTGGAGCAAGTGACGAAATGGAAATATTTGGGAGTAGAAATAACTGGTTCAGGAAAGCAAGAAGCAGAAATTAACAGGCGAATAGGAAAAACAATGAAAGTGTTTTACAGTATCAGCAATACGATTGTGGGGAGAAAAGAAATAACAAGAAAAACAAAAATAAACGTCTATAAAACAATAATAAGACCAATACTGGCATTTGGATGTGAGACATGGATAACAGATAAAAAGGAAATAAGTAAAGTCCAAGCGGTAGAAATGAAATACATGAGGAGAGTAAAGGGAGTGACAAAGAGAGAAAGAATCAAGAATGAAGAAATAAGGAAAGAACTAGGAATAGAGGCGATACACGAATACAGAGAGAAGAGGCAGTTGGGATGGTGGGGCCATCTGAAAAGAATGGAACAGGAAAGACAAGTGAGAAGGGTATGGGAAGCTAGACCTGGCCAGAAAAGAAAAAGGGGAAGACCTGAAACTACCTGGAATGACATAATAGAAAATATATTACAAAGAAGAAGAATAACTGTGAGTGAAGCTAGTAGGATGGCAAACAACAGGAAAGAATGGAGAAAGTTTAGCGACGCAGTGACGTGAAGCAAAAACGTATAAGCTTAGAGAAAGAAAGAAAAAAAAAGAAGAAAAAAGGAAAAAAAGATAAAGACTAACAAGCCTACACCAGAAATGGTAGACAGGCTTTACGATATATATATATATATATATATATACTTCATTAGTGTTTCTGCTGTAGCTGTAGTGAGACGTACGTAAGTTGCGTGGTATCGGATTTGGGAATTTTCTCAGATATTTTATTAATAAAAATGATATGAAAGCAGTATACATGAAAAAAGAGATTAAAAACATGAATTTGGTGTTGTGTAGTGGTGAGTTGAAAAAAATGGATTATTAAGACGTTGTTTGCTTTACTCAATAAATCAATCAAATTGCGAATTTTTTAACGACAAAGGCTCTTTTTACTGAACTGTATATAATGATGAATACTGTAGCTACATGATGAATACGATATGATAATAGACATTGAGCAAATTTCCATTTTATATCTTTATATCCAAAAATTGTAATATTTAACACTACAGTATGGATAAACATATTTACTAGTAATTCCCCATATAGTAGTAGTACTATACAATATCGTTTATGTATAGTGATTCACTCTGTATATTCATCCAGGTCTTGTATCCAATTTGATTACTGCATATTGCTTAATTTTGCCTAGCTTTTCTCAATTATCTCTAATGACTCAAAACTAGCAAGGAAAATTGGATAAATACTTCAAATATTTATGAATATTTTGGTAAATTAATACATATTACATTACATACTTACCTGCAATTTGTAGGAATGTGAATTTGCCTAATTAAAGTTATATTATGGGTTATGGAATTATACCCATTCTGGTAATATTTCGCTGGAAAAACTCAACTTTTTTACTAGAAATAATGGAATAATGCAATGGACTATTGGATTATAACAGGATTGAAAAGATCCATGGGAAATCTATGTAATGTTAAATAAAACATAAGAAAGTTCCATTATATTTATTTTAATTGATGCATAAATTGATATTTCCAAATCTACAGATAAAAATCAAATTACAAAAAACAATTATTGAGAAAAAATGAAAAATACAAAAAACCAAATCGTATAAGATAAAATAATAAATATTACATTAACATTAATATTAATTAATTAATAAATAATAACAAAACATAATTAAAATATTAAAAGGTTTATTAATATTTGAACACGTTTAGTGTTATATTTAAAGTAAATATTAACAGGTACATACTAAAATGTACAAAATTTTAGAAAATTTAAAATTATACATATATCACGCAATGATTAAAAGTAACGTAAATTTAGCTTAATAAATTAGATTCCAAATCGCATATGTAATGCATTTATTATTGACATTTAAAAAGTTTGAAAATACGCTATTTTTTGCTTAAGAAGAAGTAAGTAATATACTTACTAAGAGGCAAGTAATATACCTCCGCGCTGTTATATATAACTAATTAATATAATTCCGCCGCCAAAATAATGGCGGCTGAATTTATTTCTTTAAAGGTTACATAGAAACTGGCATGTATATTGTTTTCAAATTTATGTATGTGGGGTGATCTAACTGAGTGAGTATCTTTCACTCTTTTCGTAGTGAATAGAAAAATAAGAAAAGTGTATTAATAATAAAATAATCAATTTTACAAAAAAAGAAATTAAATTAAAAAGATAGAAACTAATAGGTAAGTACTTTTAAATGATAAAAAACATTATTTCGAAAATATAATATTTAAAACAATAGATGTTAACCTAACCTAACTTACTAACAAAAGTAACCAAACAAAACAACTTCTTAGTTGGATAATTTATTTTGTTTTGTTGGAATTAATTAATAAAAATAAATAATTATATATAAATTAAATATAAATAAATTGTAACCAACCAAAAAAAAATACATGCTTGCTCCTGTGTAATTTTTGTATAAATAAAGTAATATAATAAATATTGCCACTAGCCAGTCCTATTAAAAATTTTAATTATTATTTGTTTATTTTATTTTATTCCACTACGGAAGGAGTGAAAGATAGTCACTCTAGTTAGATCACCCCACATACATAAATTTGAAAACAATATACATGCAAGTTTCTATGGAACCTTTGAGGAAATAAATACAGCCGCCATTATTTTCCCCGCCTTAGCGGGGAAGTATATTACTTGCCTCTTCTTCTTCTTAAATAAAGAATAGCCTATTTTGAAACTTTTTAAATGTCAATAATAAATGCATTACATATGCGATTTAGAGTAAAGAGTAAAGGCAGTTTGGTATTTATTTGTTTTTCCTTATCTAAGGGCGCATACCCTTTTAGCTAACCGTAAGATGTCAGATGTCAAAGTGACAGATAAAGCCAGTGCGTGCAGCCAAAAATTAAACGATTTTCAAACTTATCGTCATAAAAATTTGATCAGCTGCTGATGCAGAGCTCCGTATTGGAAAATTTTAAAGTTTTGTTTGCCAGTAAAAAATCGATTTTTTTAATATAAACGGGAAATAACATTGTTGTGTGTGTATTGTGATTAGTAGTTCATTCATAGTGCATATTTCGTTCAATGTGTTTTTTATTTTTGGGACTTATAGTTCATAATTTCTGTTTTTGAAATTTTAACAAAGTGAAAGGACTGATTTATATAAGAAATTGATATTGAAAAATTTGTTTAATTTCTTGAATTAATAGCAGAAGGATTTTAAACTCTTCAAAACAAATTTCATTCCTGTTGAGACTCTCGAGCAGATTACTATCTATTATAACTTATTTATTGGCAACTTATGCACACTATGAATTATGTGCTCATTGTTCTCATTGATTGTAAAATAATAACTTATATATATATTAATTTCAATATAATTTATATATTGCTCAATAAATTTGCAATATACCCAATTTATCGTTTTATTTCTTTGTAAAACATTATATAGCATTTATATATAATTATAAAGGCTTTTGCTTAGTTTTTTTTGGATTTGGACTTAACATTTTATTTGGATCTTTAACTCAATATCCTTGTAGAGTCAAAAACCCATATTATGCATTTATCCACGAGATAATATCCTTTGATGGATTATAAAGGATAACATACTTATTTGTTTGTGTGTACGTTTTCGTAAAAACATATGATTGGTTTAAAAAGGGAATTTGAAGCCATTTATTTCACACTACTTACATATTTCTATTTAAATGAAAGAATACTCGATTAATAGATGTTATTTAATAACATCAACAAATAACATAATGTTATTTTATTCTATTACTATATTAGTAAAAAAAGAATTTCTACGAAAACGCGGATATTTTGTTTTTTGTGCAGGTGGTTTAAAATTTTTTTGAATGTTTTTTAGTACTAAAATAATTTCAAATTTAGAGACGTAAGACGATTATTTTTTGTGAAATATAAAATTGCGGAAAGCAGGGAAAAAAGATTTTTTATTTGTTGTGCAATTTCTTTATAAAAATATCAATTTAATGATTTGTCAATAACCAAAAAGGTAGCCTAAAATTAAAGATGATAAAAAGTGTTTTTTGCCAATGGGAGAATCAGATTTTCAGGAGCCCACCTCCTAAATTAGCCATTTTGCTTAAAGGATTGTATAAGTTTTCCTGTGAAAATTGTCTTCATAAATTTTATTCTACTTGTATAAATGTTTATTGTTCTCACCTTAAGGTATTATGTATGAAATAAGTAAATTTAATTTCTCAATTACATCTGTATAATTAGACATTATTTATATTGTATATTGCTTTATTTTTTAGTTTTAGAAGTTTCAATTGATGTATGTATCTAGTTTATGTATTAAATAATGTATTTACTGGAGAATGTATTACTCTTTTTTTAACTTGTTTAATTTTTTATGAATTTGTTAAAATTTATAAGTTCGCTAAGAAATGAGAGAATTGCAGCTAGATTCTATTTTTTTGTTCTTTCGCCATTTCGTCACGCTAAATTTGGTCATACCAAGTGAATTTTTAATTTTAAAATATTTGACAATGTTGCCAGGCAACTTTTCTGCAGTATGTCGAAGTTGAAAATAAAAACTGTTGTGTGTTGTTAAAAATTAAAAGCATTGAGAGCAAGATCTTTAAGCTCAAGCCCAGAAAGTTCCACACATATATAATTTCATGTGACTAATATAATATTGTATTGGTACTTAATAATCCCGATCTATAATGTAATGTATGTGCCGTAATATATGCTACTGTACGGCCTGTCATTAAATAGTAATGGGACGCATTGTCATGTTAGTATTCTAGCGTTCTAGCCTTATGAGTTTTAATGGGTATAAAAATAATAATTGCACTTTGAATAAAAAAAATTGGTATTTATTGAATTAAAAGAAACACAAAACAATTCACACAATCCAGCAACACTATTTGAACAATATAACAAAGACTATTTATATACAGATTTACCGAGCGCAATTTTATACAAATATTTATTTATACGACGGGTATTTAAGCAATAGATAAAAACTGATCTCCAAAGGGAAAATTGAGACCTTTTTCTATAAAATGTACATCCTAGAATATTCTCAATGGTTTTGGATTAATCTCTGGCCTACCGACTTGAATGATCTATGTGCGTCAGAACAGTTCTAGACAATTTGACTTATTAAAATACATGTCATTGAGATTATTCTAGGGTGTACTAGTGGTGGTTAATATTTATTTCAGTAATTAATAAACATCGTTACAGTTAGGCCTGGGCGATATATCGATATACTGATACGTATTAATTCTTGAATAACCAATATGTATATATGTATATTATTGATATATATATATAATTAAAACAGTTACCCACAATATAAAAGGTAATAAAAGAAGAATTAAATAATTTTTGCATCTTCGAACTTTGAAGGGATACGACTATAATTCAGTATACCGATATGTATCGATATGCCAATATATCGGTGCGTATAGATATTTCGATGCGGCAATAATTTGATATATCGATACAATGGCGCACCGAGTATCCAATACTGCCCAGTACAGAATACTGTGTACCGCACACCGCTAGTTACAGTATAATAATGATACTAAGACTAAAGAGACAAGATACTTTTTTAATTTTTTTTTGGGGTGTATTTGAATTTTACCGACCACTTTACTGCAAAAATTGGAATTATGTTAATAATTTTATTTTAAAGTAGCTTTAATTTAAGTAATCACAATTATATACAATTATTATTTTATAATCGTTTTAATATGGCAGTTCAATAAGCTTCAATATAATTATTATTTTACAGCTTCAATGTACTCGCAGTATCAAGGTATTTTCCACGAAGATAGTAATACAATTGTTTGATTATAATCCGCTTAAGTCTTTATAAAATGATATTAAACGCGTTCGAAAACTTTGCATCATTGCATTATTACAAAATAGTAAAAAAGCAATTTGGTACTGAATGAGCGAATTTAGAGTTAGATTTTTTATATAAGCGTTTATAAAACATGGGTAACACATACTATTGAAACAGTTTATTATTCTATAATTATATTCTATTATAATTAATATATTATTATATTAATTATATATTATATATAATATAATGTGTAAGAACGTCCTTACACTAAATTATAAAACCTTTTAGCTATTAATTGCCTTTTAGTAACAACGGCAATGCTTATACAATAAAATCGTTTCTCAGAGTAGCAATACAGCATTAACAAAGCTACATTGCACACATTTCAAAAAATTATACAGCAACTTTGTTATTTGGGTTATTATTAGTGTTGACGATTATTTCTACCAGAATCGATTATAAATCACCACCTCGATTCAAAAAAGAATCGGCAGCAAAATAATCGATTTTTCAAAGAATCGATTAAAAAAAAATATATATGCATAATGTCCTGCAGATAGTCTCAAGAAGCCAGAAATGTAAGCCTAAACCTTTAACTTTCAATTCTCTAGTAAAAAATTTTGACATCTGCAAAAAATTGAATTTAAAATTGTAATGTGTGGGTACGCGACTACGCGTAATGTAATGAAAGTAATAAAACTAGGTAAATCTGGTAAATGTAGTGTATATGGATCGATCACTTTGCATTTTTTTTTGGATTGATTGAAAATGCCAATTTTCATATTTACAAAATATGATCAGTCGATTCGATTTTTCTATTTTCTTGAATCGATTCAATAAATAATCTAAAGTCAAAAAGATCGATTATTATATCGATTTATTTTAATAATCCATTATTAATCGGCATCACTAGTTATTATTTAATAATTGTACAATGCAATATCTTCTCTGCTAAACTAATAGAGTATGTTTAGTTGTATCGTATAATGATATGTTTGAGAACTGCCCCTCACCACTAACAACCTGAAAAAATTGGAATGTGTAACTGATTATTGATTTGATCATAACATCAATTACTTACCTGATAATTTCCAGTAGTATATAGTAGTGTACAAGCAACCGGAAGAAAGTTGGTAAACATCGAACATGTATATTTAAAGAGTATTACCAATTAATAAACTTAATTGTCACATTCTTTTCTCAACTTTGCAATAATGCTTTTGTGTAATTTCTTTATAACATTCCAAATTTCCATTATTTATGATCCATGGATTTTCCATGCCTTTTATATAACGTTTGGAATTATTGGCATTGATATTGTCTTGCATATCGCCTGCATACTCTAGAAAATCTTCCATTTCCAATACAAATATATATATATTGCAATCAATGAATCAAAAAAATGTAAATCATTAATGTTGTAAATTCTCATTAACTATTTCTTTCTGTACCTCATCCACATGCTCTCAAAAATCTTATAAATCTTGCATTTTAAATTATATAATTAAATATTTTCCAGAGTTGACGAAAACATAAAATACAAAAATTGAATATAATCCAACTAAAATACACTTAAGGGTAGTAAAATGGGCACTTAAATGTTGACGGAAATTTTGGTCTCAAAATAGTATATTCTAATACAAGTATGAAAAACCGCTTGTTTTTTGGTGCGAACGAGTTGGAAACGAGCTGCGGAGCAGTGTGTTTCATTAGTGAGCACCAAAAATCGGTTTTTTACACGGGTATTCAACGCTATTTTTTGTAATGAGGTAATTTTAATTAACAGATAATTAATTGCAAAAATTAATTATGTCTGTCATTTAATCCAGAAAGGGTTTTGTTTTTGCTGAAGGTAGATTTTGGGGTATTAAGTGAGTTTAGAAGATGAATTTTAATATAATCTAACAGTAAAAACTACGAAATTACCTTATTATAAGTCACTAAATTGCGTGCGACAAACTTCTGCTTTTCGGCACTTAAATCAACCAAAACGGATGCCGAAAAGTGCACTTTCGGCACCGAATTTGACAAAACACTTATCGATGACTATGAAACCGATTTCTGTTACTTCGTGCCACTTAAGTGAAAAGGTACCGTTTAAGAACGATTATGAATATATATAATATGTGCGATGACTCCCATACACAAGGATTTCCCTTGAGTATGATTACTGCCCTACTGGAAAAGTAATTACATCCTCGTTCTCCCTTTTATTTTTATTTCTTACACTACACTTAGCTTAATAGATATACAGCTAACTAAACCTGACATATAACCATCACCAAATCGAAAGTTCTTTTTTTTTAATTTAAACATTCCCGAAAGCTCGGTTAACTCTATGCTACAAATAATAAATTTGATTTTTTTATGTGGTTCAGGTTAACTAGGTAGTCTCATTTTATTTCTTTTTAAAATAGACTGGACCTAATACCAAAGATAGCTGTATTGTATCAATAAATTACACAGGTCAACACAGAAAATAATTATATATTTTGTATATTAATATATGATACTAGTATCTTATCTATCTATACTAAACGGTGTGACTCGATATGCCATGATTTAGCCAATTAGGTGGATCTTTTATGAATTCAAATATGAAAATGACTGTAATTCCACTCAAACAAAGCGGTAATAGTGTAAACTAATTATTAGAGGCAGAGTATTAATAAAATATACAAGTAAATAGGTGATAATTATAGAAAATATATTTATATTCATTTCTTTTCGAAGGTATACAATGTATACTTATAATTAATTCAATAGACAAAAACAAAAGTACCACTTTTGTTTTTGCAAAGTATTAATATGATAGCTTTTTGATATTATATTGTTTCGTTTCATTTGGGAAAATGAAATATGTATTATTTTGTACAGAAAATTTAAACTACATACAAATACTTAATAGTTTATAAGTAGGAGAGACCTAATCAAGCTAATAGGTATGAAAAGAATTACAATATGTACAACAATAAAACCAGAAAGGTCGCTCAGAATTTAATAAAAATTATTATTTAAAAGATTTATTTTATATATTATATCAATCCATATATGTATTTATATATTTTTTATCATACATTGTAATTTTAAAAAGATTTTTAGAAGCATAATTTTTTGGTTTTATGTATAATATATAATATAAATATTATATATTTATTAGTATAATTACTACACATATTACAATATTTATATTTAGAATTGGAAACTACTTCAGACAAAAATGAACGATTATATACAGATGCATAATATATTTTTCTCTCGTATTTCAACTCGGTTTTATACTTAGCGGAGTATCTAGCGAAAATGTATTTTATTAGCGTTCGCATTATTAACATTACAAATGACACTGAATTATAATTTAATACACTGTCCTTAGAATTCCCTTGTATAGTCTAGAAAAAGATAAAGACATTGAAAAACAACACTATTACTATTTTTCCCATTTTCTGGAAAAACATTATTTTTTGATAAAAATAAAACAAATGATACTTATCATATGTAAACAAAGTCTATAAGAAAGAGAGAAGCATAACATGCTCAAATAATAATTAATAAAAATAAATTTTTCGTATCAGATTAATACATAATAATTAAACAACGGTAAATTATACATGTACAGGAAATAATAAAACCTAAGGAAGAAATCAATATAATATACAAATATGAATTTCTAAAATGTGACTATTGTTGTTGATTATTAATTATAAAATTAACAAATAATCAACCTGGTGAGCAAAAAAAACCAATAGTGGCATATCAAGCTCCTACAATAATGGATTCCTTATATAGATGACACAACTAAGCGACTACTACCACTGGTGGTAGTGCTTCCAATACAACCGTTAATTAATATCTTTATGAGAATGTTGATGTGAACCATTTCCAAATCATTACAAGAAAATACAGAAATACAAGAAAATAATTATTGCGATCAACATCTTATTTACATAATAAACAAAATAATAGTATAACGGGATCGATATAGATTAATATAAACTATATACTAACATTTCTTTTTTACCCTGATACATATATTTTATTTGTTAAATCAGTGAATCAATTATTAACTATTTGCTACAAATAACTCACATTTCTTTTTTGTGTTTTAAACCATTACGGATCTGTTATCATTATCTACTACTTCAACAGGGCATAAAACCGTAATCTAGACCGCGCAATACCCTGCACAGTGTAGCTTGGTAAATAATAACAAAACTGTTAATGATCTATCAGAATATTATTGAAAAAGCTAAAGATTGTATTATATAGAGCATTCATCTTAGTAGCAAACAACCATCGTTAATAAAGTTAACACCACGCTTTGGCGCCTGTCTGTCAGTATTGGAGATTTACACCAGAAAATTTGTGCAATGCCAATATGCTACACAAAGACAGCACGCATATCACTAACGAGCTTATTATGACTGTAATAAGTTTATAACTATGACTTATTATGAAAGCTATAATAATTAACACGAGAATTATTTGATTAGAGAGTTGTGGTTGAGATGAGACAGGATTGTACTTCTAATTAACAAAACGAAACGAAACTGATTTACGAATGTAAATATAATATACATATAAACATTGTAAATTTTCAATCTTCATTAAATTGTTGTTTCAAGAGAAAAGAACAAATGCGCAGGTGCAGATGCCTGAGAGAGCTCCTGAGCTATTGTGAATTTTCTTCGTTTCAAATTTTCAATAATAAATGTTCCGCAGGGGAAAGGAGTTACAATATTTAGTTTGTTACTGTTACTATTCGCTACATATATGTATTCATGTCAACTTCATATATATGATCATCATGAAAACATATAATGATGAAAAAGTATATGAAAATTATTAACTATTTACATAATTATAAAAAATCAATTAGTATTAATCAATTTAAAGCCGAATTCATCCTCGTACGTAGAAACGAGTGGTCGCAGATATTGATGTCACAAAAGTTTGCAGATGTTCAACCTTGTCGCGCCGATTTCGACGTTTGTATACATAACCACAAAATTATTTCTCTTGATGGCCAGAAATTTATAATTTTTCGTTTTTTTTATTATTTGTGAGAACCTATTTTTATTTAGTATCTTTTTTTTATTTCAATTATAAAAGATTTATCAAACGTGATAAACCTATCGAATTCTCCGTATGAAAAAAAAAACGGTCAGAAATAAGCAACGATATTTACAGGCCAACACGTAATTCTACGTCAAATGAAAACCACTCACTTCTACAACATTTAATTCTACGTACGAGGCTGAATCCACCTTAAAAAAGTTATAGAATTATGTACGTATTTTCAGTTGCATAAAAATGAAATGTTCAGAGTAAAAGCACAGTATCTACAGCAAAATCAAACTTCAACTACGTATTATCAGATAGCTGTAGATATACATAAAATGTAGAACATTTTTAGATGATTAGACCTCACGCAGCACGCTAATCTAAACAATTTGAAGGCGACATAAATATGTCATACAAATGAATCCATTCTACACTCAACAATACTGGATAAAAATCAAAATTGAAGTAGCATTTTCTTTAGCATATGCTCCTCCGTCTAGCCTACAGAACACAAAAAATTGCACCTGCAACATGTCCAAAGGGAGAAAAAAGCTGAAACTTAAATTACGTTATAAACAATATCAGTAATTAATCTAATATCTACATTAAGTAGATTTTCTAGTACTTTTGCACGAAGTATGAGAACCAGAATTTTTTTTTTTTTTTTTTAACAAGTAGGACTAGATATAAAATATTTGGTGTGATTACGGAGCATTGTAATAACTACAGTTCGTACTCCGTAAGTGTGACGAAATATTAAAAAAATGCAAATGTTCTTTCAACAAATGGCTTAGCATCTATACTGATTAGAATTTAATCAATTATATTTAAAGTTCAATTATTAAAAAAAAATAACAATAATGTTGCGACTAGGAAGAAATTCAGTGGAATCAATATTTCGTAGTCCAATTTTATTATTATTTTTTTTAATCAACAATTGAATATGGCAAAATTCGTGTAATTTCTCCATTCTCATTACCAAGTTCAACGCATTCATACCACTCACGAAATACATTATTTGATTGTCGTTGATTTGCTGTCCGTATGTCACTTGTTACAGTACTTGCAATTTCTTTTTCTCCCACTAACAATTGTTCTTCGCTATTATTACACTCCTCTATTTTAATGTCTTTACTTAAATTATTATTTATCACATTTTCGCTATTACTCGAAATAGAACAGCTACCGCTATCTTGTTCTTTTTTTGAAACGCTGTATTTTTTAAACGTTTCACTACTAAATAACTTAATATCTTTATCTAATATTTCATATATGTTAGGCACAACATTCGCATATAAACCATTAGCCATTGCTGGCTGAGGTCTTGGCGGTCCTAATCCGTAATTACCATTCACATTTGGTATGCAGCTTTGTAGCACAAGTTGGATTTTTTCATTTGAAACATCTAGTGTATTATAAATTTTTTCTAAATGTCGCTTTGCTGGACATTCTGGATCTTCTATCATTTCAAATGGTGGTCGTTCTTCTATATCTTCACCATCAATTGAAAAATCCGGTTTATTTTCAATTAAACGGCATGTACAAACGGGCTCCGTATCACCAATGTCCAAAACTGACTTATCTACCGGTGGCAAAAATGATAAAGCTTCTTCTACAGATAATGATCTAAAATGGATCAGCAGAATAAATAAATATTAAATAAATAACAAAGCTAACAATTTCTATACTCAATTTTATCCATATGCTCACAGAGACTTGTTGTTTACAATGTCAGAATTTCTAAATTTTTATATATTTTTTAAATACAATATAAAAATAAAAATTTAAATATTCATTTCAAAATTTACGTCGTCGTTATAAGATTCTTTAATTAAGAATCTAATAATTAAGAGATTAATAATAATTTCTATTACCAAATGAAAATTGATGTATGTGTGCTTTCTTACCCTCTATTCGCTTCTTCGTTTTTTATATCGGTAGCTTGTTTATTATTGTCTTTATCAGGATCAATGTCATCTACTACTACTACCTCCTCACCGTCATCTTCATTCTGTTTGTCATCTTTCGGCGTTATTAACTCACCTTTGATTTTATCATTAATAACTGACCCGCTTTCGAGAATCTTTTCATTTCGATTATTATAAATTAATTTATCTATAATAACAAATGTGAAACAAGTTTTCTATCAACTATAATTTGGTTAAAGTTACTTTTTTGCAAATTTCTACTGCGCTGAGTATTCGCGTTTAATTTCTTATCAATAATTGATACGCGTTCAGTTAATTTTGCTGCTTTTTCTTCTAGATCTTCTTTAGGTTTTAATGTCGTTAATACCGAACTTTTATTTTGTATACTTGCTAGTAATTCCTGTGTAGTTTTTACTTTTGAATTACCTCTAGATGCTGAGACAGCTAATTTATTAGTAAATGAAATTTCAGCATCATCTATTAAATTTTTATGATTTTTTGATCCTAAAAAATATGCACAAATAAAATGTATTTGTTTAAATAAAAAAATATATCAAAAACTAACTACATAATTGTTTTTGTAACCACTAAAATACATGTTATTTTTACCCTTTTTTCGCCCCCTTTTCTTTGGTTGATGTAACTCATTAGGAGTGTCAACTGTCTTTTCTGAAAAACTGGAATTCGAATCGGAATTGATTAAAATTACGTCAGCCTTTTGTTCCAATTTAATATGCGAGGGTAACATTACATCCTTAAAACTAGAATTATAATTGTCTGCTATTTTAATATCTATAAGGCCACCATTAATTCTTTGCCTAAAAATTACGATATTTTGCAATTAAACGAACCAGAACGACCTGTTTGTGGTGTGGCCACCTTTTGGGAGAAGTAAGATCGATTGTGTCATTTGCTGGTCGCTTCTTGCTTGATTTAAATTGATTTAAATTACTGTCGATATATGGATTGAATAAATCAGGTGAATTACGATTTTGTGATGCCTGAGTTGATACAACTTGTGCTGCTGGACTCACCATTTTTCCCATTAAATTTGAATTTTCTACTAATCGACTTTTTTGTAAACCAGGACTAACTTTTGTCTAATAATTATGAAAAAGGGCAATAGAATATATCACATATGCATCTAGGTAGGTAGTTACTTATTATACTAGTTTAATTGAAAGAAGCATAAGATTTTAACAAACCTGTGCCTGAAGTATTGGACTAACTGTTGATTTTACAAGTGTCTGCTGCTGGAGCTGTGCTGGAGGACTAATTTTTGGCCGTGGCTGTAATGATGGACTTATTTTATTTTGCTGAACATTTTCACCTGGTAGGACCATGGTCCGCCATCGTTTCAATAGCTCTTTCAATCGTTTGGATAATTCGGTGTTTGAGACTTTACGTCGTAATTCATTTAAATGTTTTCCTAATCTGGTGGTCTAAATAATAGTAAACATATTTTATTGAATTCGACTGCATTAGCGTCACAATGTTGATTATAGCAACTATCATAATTCCCACAATTTTTAGCAAAAGAAATGTATCTGAAAATAGCAATAGAAGTCGCCATTTTGGTTGGTGACATTAGCTGTAGATGTATAAGGGCACAGCCTTATTCACCTCAAGTAAAGATGAAATAAAAAGTATAATAGTTAAAAATGCATTGTTTTTTTGAGTTTAAAGATAGGATCTAAATTTAAAGCATATAATAATTTAAAAAAAAGACAAATGGTACCAAATTTTTGTAGGCCCCGTTTGCCTGTCAAAAATCAAGTGGGTATATAAAATATAGATTAACATTAATAGATTATTTTTGTTGGGTTATTTATAAAAAAAAACCGAGACTTCCTTTTCAACAAATTGGTTACCTTCTTTCTAAGATGTCTTTTTAATATATTGTAGGCTTTTAGGAATTATCATTAGACAGTTAAGAGTGCATTTTATCTTAAATTTTCTAAGGAATGTTATGAATTGCAATAGATGATATTATTTATTATTATACTACTTATAATCACATTGAGACTTTGAAATCACATAAGTAGTCATAGTCCAAACATAATATGGCATATTACTTATATTATACTAATAGATATAAAACTCATTATTTTGATCATCTTCAGTATACACTTCTAAAATTTGGGGTATATATGTTTATAGGTATACAGTTTTTGTAATCAATTTTAATACTTGTTAAGGCTATTAAGTAATTTAGGAAACAATGTGTTCGATTTTCATTATTCATTATTGAACAATCAATAAGACACATAAATGCAATTTTGTTCTTTTGAATACCGAAAATGGGCAATGAATGGAACACAATTGTCCTAATCATCGTAAATATATAAAAAACTAACCTCCAGTAATTCTTTGGTAATTGCCACTTTTTCAAGTATAGAAATGACTTCCATAGTTTCGGGCATATTGACAACCTAAAAAAATATGTAAAATTAATAAATTAAGCATTAAAACGATACACAAGCTGTTTCAATCATGACTCAAGACATTTCAACACAGCATACATGGGGAAAATGGAATGTGAGAGCAGGTAGTTAAGGCACCCAATTCACGTGCCCTCATTTTGAAAATTCTCCAAATATCAGGAATAATTATTTGCCAATACGTGTTAAAATAAGTTAATTATTATTATTATATTCTTCTTATATAAATACAAAATGAAATATTTTGACGTTGCAAAATAACCCTAATAAAATACTTAAAATTTAAATAACATTAAAACTACCAATTGAATCAAAAACAAATAGATGAATAATGAACGACTCGATTTTTAATTTTATTTTCATATGGAATAAATAAACAGTACTATACCAAACCAATCCACCTGGCTGAATCCGCATACTATCTATGGCTAAACGACAAGCATAATAACGAAAAACGAGCAAGAAAAAAATGTTCATTGAAAAATACTTGTTATTCTTACATTGTAATCACCATCTATTCCTCGCAGTAATCTCTGAGATAATTCTGTTACGTTATTCTGCATTTAAATTCAATTTGTATCGAGAAAACCGAATTAATTTCGAAAGAAACTTTCGGTGATGTTTCCAACTGTAATGGCGAACGGACATTGCGTTGTGTCCAATTCTCTCGTCGGCACTGTGTAACGAGGAACATGGCAAACGCAAAAAGACTGAGTGGGGATCGTCAAAAACGAACTTCTTTCGGCTCTGAGATTGCGTACAACGTATATGAGGAAACTGAAGCGAACCAAAATTCCCTAAATTTGTCAGCCATATTTAGGCAAATGATTATGTTGTCATAATTTAAAAACACTCTTTAATAGATATAAATAATTATTTAGAGAAAAATTAAATAACATTCTGTTTCTTAGATGTGACATATTATATTCAAGGTAGTATTGTTTGATTTTACGCTGGTTATCTCCGTTTAATTATTACATTTCGTAAGCATTCGTAACAATCCTTTATTCTATTGATCCATAGAAACTTTTTCTTCGTTGTAGTGGCAGCGCTAACAGTCCACGCGGCAAATTCAATTGGAAACAATGAGATTTTTTTTTAAATAAATACAATTTTTTTATTACATATTTCATAAAATTTATTTTCAAAAATATTAGTAAACATAACGCAACAAAATATATTTAATATAAAACAAAGCTTAAACTACATTTTTAACCAATATTAAATATTATATCAGACTGCTTCCAAGAGTCCAAATTCATCATTCGGCTTTGGAATTAAAGTTTCAATATTATAAAATACTCCATGCAAAGTTACTGTAACGATCGAAGCTCCTAATAATACAAAAAGAAAATTACAACTGGATATTGTTGCAACAACACACTGACAACGTTTTATAACACAAAAATAGGTACTTACCTAAAACCCAAAATATTGCTGCATGTGCTCCAACTAAATAATAAATTGGTAATGAACATAATGCAAGCAAACCATACTGTTGAGCCAAACTTACTTCTTTACCAAGCAATACCAATTTCTTTTGTAAATTTCGTTCATTTAACTTGTAACCAATGTAAAAAGTTCCAGCTAGTGCTAAAAGTATTAGAGGTGAAGTAACTCTAGAATAAGAAAAAATAGTAACGTTACATTATAAGATAATACTTCTCAAAGTCAGATACTTAAAATTCATAATATGTATATTAGTTTCTACATATGAGGCACAATTTCTCACTTACAAACAATAGACGATTAATCCAAGGAAAACAAATAAATAATTGGCTTGAAAATATTCAATATTTCTAACAAATCGTCTACCTAATCTTGATATCGATGGAGCCACTGAAAAATTTGATGTTTTAATAAAAGTAAGCCATGGCCGTACTTGTTGCCGTTGAATCCACGCCTTTGGATTTGGTATTTCAGTCGGTAATTTTAGCAAAAAACTGAAAAATTATTATTATGCTAATAATAATATTAATGTAATAATGGTATTTGTTAATATGTGTATTTTATGCTATAATTCTATTATAGCATTTACTTGGGGAAAATTGAAGACGCCGGAATGTCTATTTCAGCAGTCAATTCACCACTTAATTCGAGAGACACATCTGGCTCCATTTCTTTAAAATAAAATTATTGCCATTCAGTTATTTTTATAATAACTAAATGATTATTATGTTTGTTTGCTGTTTATTTTGTTTATTTACCTAGCATCTAATATTTTATGTTATCATGCTATGGTAATATTGCGCAAGCTCTTAGATGTTACGGCCGATGTCATTTCATTTTCACTTGTGAACTGTGGTCAATTGTTTTGTAAGTGAGAGTCAGGGACTGATATTCTGAATCTTCAAACGCGATCGCTTCGCGCATGACGTAGGCAAAAGAGTAAAATCAAATGTAACTGGCAAAACGTTATGTTTATATATATATATTAATATATAATATTATAGTTCTCCTTAGTACATATCCATATTTGTTCATTAAATTAAATACGTAATGGTAAGGTTCAAATTGTATGTACAGATTAGAAAGTATGTTATAATTCTAATCTAAAAATTATTTTATTTATCTTTTATTGGAGTTTTAATATTTTATTATTTTTGTTATTTTATATGTAAACGGTTCTGTTTCGACCATCTTTTGTAATTTTTCTCGATAGTTATGAAATATTATAACTAATCAAAAAAGAATAACAATATACTTTATACAATAAACTTATATAGTTTATGGAAAAAAAAACTTACATACTAAATTACTTTTTATCAAAAAGTATTTAGAAATTAAGAATAGTTCATATATAGAAATTTTTATTTAATGCAAATTTCATAGTTAGGTAATTAGTAGTAAATGAATGTAGAGTAACGCACCTTTTTTGAAGAGAACATTTCTTGTCTAGATGTTCGGAGTAGCTTAGGCACCACTCTTTGATTTTTAGTATGCCATCTGGCAGTCTCTCAACCCCAAAAGGGAAAATTGGGGGAAAAGCCTGTACGAGTAGCCTTTCAACAGTGGAGAAAAAGTTTAGGATCCAGCAAAATAACGTAAAAGCCAACGTAATAATAAGCAACCAAAAATATTGGGTTTTTAAAAATTAATAAACTGTTCAATGTACAAAAATAATCCAAAATAAACTCCTCTACGATATATAATATATGTATACCTCGTTTAATCGTACAGCCCCAGTAATATTATTTAAAACCTAATATAATCTTACCGAACTATTAATTACTGGACCTACGCTCATAAGTTTACCCTCAGTACATTCACACTTACAGCAGCAAATACCACACTAAGAAAATGAACGTCAATAATTTAAAGCGGCTTCTTCCCGATGTCATCCTATACGTGGTTTATTCAGCTCAAAGTGATATACTTTGAGCTGTATAGTATACAAATACTATAATTAGTATTTGAATCAGAAAAATTGATTGACGCAATCACCAGCAAATGGTATTTTCATAAAATTTAATTATAAATATCAACTAAACAATGTCGACAAATAATTACAACATAATATACAACGCCGATAGTAGGCGCATGCCTACTATCGGCCAGCATGTAATTTACATCTAATTTTAATTTAACACTTTAATTACTTATAATGATAATTAAAATTTTCGCTGCTTTTACTACCACAGGTAACAACTACTCTTTTACATACATCACAGCGAAACGCCCACAATGCGCTATATCATATCTTTTATAAGTATATTGTGGTATTTGGTATAGAGATAAAGTTTGTCTCTGACTTGGTAGTATAAAACTATACATACAATTTGTCTGTGGTGTAGTATAGAGCATAAAAAAAAAAAAAATAAATAAATAAATTCTTGTCTTGTACTCTGGTATAGAGAGAGAGTTTTAGCGTTCACTGGTACACTGCAATTTTTGTCGATATTTTGGATTATCAATCACAATCAAATGTTATGAATCGCACTCTTAAGTATGAGTTCAATTTACATAAATTTTTTGCGGAATGAAAAAACTTTTTATATTGATCGATTGCTGGTGGTCACATGCGTAAAGCGTCGTGCTTTAAAACATTAAATCACGTGACCACCGGCAAGTTGCAGGTTTTGGTTTGCAGGCTGCAACCAACCACAACCAATATGAAAAACAGAATTGAACTGTTACTCACGATATACTTATCAAAGATGTGATATTGCGCATTGTGGGCGTTTCGCTGTGATGTATGCAAAAGAGTAGTTGTTACCTGTGGTAGTAAAAGCAGCGAAAATTTTAATTATCATTATAAGTAATTAAGGTGTTAAATTAAAATTAGATGTAACTTATATGCTGGCCGATAGTAGGCATGCGCCTACTATCGGCGTTGTATATTATGTTGTAATTATTTGTCGACATTGTTTAATTGATTTTTATAATTAAATTTTATGAAAATACCATTTGCTGGTGATTGCGTCAATCAATTTTTCTGATTCAAATACTAATTATAGTATTTGTATACTATACAGCTCAAAGTATATCACTTTGAGCTGAATAAACCACGTATAGGATGACATCGGGAAGAAGCCGCTTTAAATTATTGACGTTCATTTTCTTAGTGTGGTATTTGCTGCTGTAAGTGTGAATGTACTGAGGGTAAACTTATGAGCGTAGGTCCAGTAATTAATAGTTCGGTAAGATTATATTAGGTTTTAAATAATATTACCGGGGCTGTACGATTCAACGAGGTATACATATATTATATATCGTAGAGGAGTTTATTTTGGTTTATTTTTGTACATTGAACAGTTTATTAATTTTTAAAAACCCAATATTTTCGGTTGCTTATTATTACGTTGGCTTTTACTTTATTTTGCTGGATCCTAAACTTTTTTTCCACTGTTTAAAGGCTACTCGTACAGGCTTTTCCCCCAATTTTCCCTTTTGGGGTTGAGAGACTGCCAGACGACATACTAAAAATCAAAGAGTGGTGCCTAAGCTACTCCGAACATCTAGACAAGAAATGTTCTCCTCAAAAAAGGTGCGTTACACTACATTCATTTACTACTAATTACCTAACCATGAAATTTGCATTAAATAAAAATTTCTATATATGAACTATTCTTAATTTCTAAATACTTTTTGATAAAAAGTAATTTAGTATGTAAGTTTTTTTTTCCATAAACTATATAAGTTTATTGTATAAAGTATATTGTTATTCTTTTTTGATTAGTTATAATATTTCATAACTATCGAGAAAAATTACAAAAGATGGTCGAAACAGAACCGTTTACATATAAAATAACAAAAATAATAAAATATTAAAACTCCAATAAAAGATAAGTAAAATAATTTTTAGATTAGGATTATAACATACTTTCTAATCTGTACATACAATTTGAACCTTACCATTACGTATTCAATTTAATGAACAAATATGGATATGTACTAAGGAGAACTATTATATTATATATTAATCTATTATATATATATATATATATATATAACATAAAGTTTTGTCAGTAATGTTTGATTTTACTCTTTTGCCTACGTCTTACGCGAAGCGAACGCGTTTTTAGATTCGGATTATCAGACCCTGACTGACACCCTCTGAACATAACCCCTGGAAACATTAAAATTTCGTGATGAGTCATCAAAAGTGGTAGAACAATTTGTAAACAACAGTGTATTGTCACGGGTCATTATTGTAATTTTCTACTGTTGTGTTTTTGTTGTGTGACATATTTAAATAAAATTTCTATTTTATATATTATTTTCATATCATTTCAAATGTAATACAAACACATGTATAAATATATATTCCTGAAATAATGAATAAATTAATAAATAATAAAAAATATTAATTTATTAAACGTAAACGAACTGCAAGTTGTATTAAAATAAAAAACATAGACAAAAAACAAAAAAAATTAACAGTTTAGGTACTATAATCACAATTTCAATCAATCGCTTGTTTTAATAAAAAAAAAGCGATTTGCAGAAGGATTTCTCGCTGACGTCACAACCAGATTGACAAAGCCGCGCATTGGCTTATCTTGTTAGTCTTAGTATCATGATTATATAGTGATCTGTATCTTACATTTTTGTCAATTTTGGTAAAAATTCAATTTTTACCAGAATGTCATCACTGCGCATGTCTGATGCGCCTTGAACCGGTCAGCCGAAACCGCTATTTGTATCATGAGCATACAATAATAGTTGCTAAAAGGCCAGCCAATTAAAGCGAGGCTGGCCTTCGTGTTTGTTTGAGTAGATTCGATAAACCGATCATATGCAAAATTCGAATCGTTATTTTCCGATTTCCAGTTTTAGAATAAACATTGTATCAATCGGGTGTTATAAAAATAACTATTATTAAAAATAATTATTACTAATCTGTATTGATTTAAAAATATGATAATTTACCAATGATGGAATTTAAGGCTTGTAGCGCTTTTTCGTTCTCTGTTCGATGTTAATTATTAAAATATTATAAGATAGTAGCGGAGTTTAAATCGGAGAGTGAAAGTGGTCGGATATTTGTTTGTGGTGAAATCGAAAAGTCGATACGCAGATAAACAGAGTACTGATTGTTTAGTGGTTTAAGGATAATATATCAATAAAGTTATTTTTTTATTTTTATAAGTTTAATAAGGATATTAACTAATAATAGAACAACGGATAAGTAAGACATCTAGATAAGTATAGGAAAGTGCCCTTCCGAGCGGAGGAAGCGGGGGCAATTTCCAAATAACAAGTAGACCTGATAAGCAGGAACGGTGTTATTGAGATAAGAAATAAAAACAACTTTTATTTGTTTTTTTATTTGTATTTTATACTGAAATAAATATTTAATATTATTATAGATTTATAAATAGAAGTGGGATTGATCTCGCAAGAATGGAGGCTAAAAACCCATTCAAAGCGGCGACTAAAATCAAAAGAACTCCACCAGTGGGAAAAGTGGAGACTAGAAAAAGAAAAACATCAACGGAGGAAGAAGAGGAATATGAGGAGCAAGAAAAAGCAAATAAATCGTATAGAGGAGTAGTGATGAGTGAGGTGGAAGACAGCATGGAAAAAAGAATAAAATTAAGACAGAAAGATATGTCGCAGCGGAAAGAAGAAAGTGAAGATACTCAGAAAAGATTAAGTGGAGTATCAGATGACTTAATGATTCAAATCAAACTGATACAAAGGGAAATTAGGATATATAAAGAGGGGAATAAAAGAGAAGAAGAACAAACTCGAGAAGAAATGGAAAAAAGTATAGAGAATATAGAAAAAATATTAGTGAAAATGACCGACACAGTATATGAAAACATGGAGAATGCAGAGAAAAAACAAAAACCAGGAAAAACAGATAAATTAGAGCAAAGGCTGGAACAAATAGAGAAACAATTCGAAAAAAGAATGGACAAATTGGAAGCAAAAATAACGGAATGGATAGGTGGGGAGGGGTACAATAACACAAAATATGAGCAAAAAGACATATGCGGCTATCACAGAAAAGAAAAAATTAAACGATACAAAAAAGATAAAGGGATGGAAAACACCTGAAAAAATAAGAGAAATAACAGTGAAAGCGGTAGAAGGTGAGAAGGTAATGGAAAAAATACGTGAAAAACTTACGATAGAAGAAGTAGGGGAAGAAGGTATAAAGGAAATAAAAAAATACAAAAGTGGATTGGTAGTGATGAAGTGCAGAAACGAGCTACAACAGGAGCAGATAGGGAAGAAACTGGAGGAAGTACAAGGAATAACAATGAGGAAAATGAAAGAAACAAAGCCGTTGTTTATAATAAAAAAAGTTGAGCAAGGGTATACTGAAGAAGAAATAATAAATGAAATAATAAGGGAAAATGAAGAAATAAGAAAAATGGTGGGGACTAGAGAGGTGAAGACAGTAATAAGAGCAGTTAAAAAAATGCCTTCGGGAACAGTAAACAATATGTAGATGACTGGGTAGTAGAAGCTGACAATGAGATATTCAAGTACGTGGTAAAAAAAGGAAAATTACTGATAGATTTTACTGTAAAACAGGTAGAGGAATATATAAGGATCGCGATCTGCTACAAATGCTGCTGCTATGGGCATGTAGCTAAGTACTGTACAAGAACGGAGGTATGCTACAGATGTGGACAAGAAGGAGACGAAGGGAAAGATTGTGGAAAAAATGAGATAAAATGCGCCAACTGTACAAGAATTAAAGATAAAGACGTAGAGCACATGGCAACTAGCAAAAAGTGTCAAATATACAAAAGAAAGGAGGAACAATATAGAAATAGGATAGATTATGGAAGCTGGGAAGAAAAGAAGAAACAAACAAAAAACTGAAGAAGAAGTGGGGAAAGGAGCAGAAAAAAATGAGAAGGAAAAAGGTAGAAATATGGAGATTGGCAACATGGAATATACGAAGCATAAAGGGAAAAGAAATTGAACTAGAAGATGAGTTTCTGGAAAATAAGATAGACATACTTACAATAACGGAAACGAAAAAAATGGGAGGGGATTGCAAAAAATGATGAAAGGAAGTGTATTTATATATAGCGGAGTAGAAACAGAGAAAAGAGCAGCTGAAGGAGTCGCATGTATGATAGAAAAAGAATGGGCACACAGTATAGAAAAATGGGAGGCGCGTTCAGAGAGGATATTGACAATAAATATGAAGGACGATAATGAGAGCATTAAAACGATAATAAGTGTGTATGGACCAAATGAAGACGACAAAAAGGAGAACAAAGAGAAATTCTGGGAAATGTTAACAGAGGCGGTAGAAAGAGCAAAAGGCGAAATATACATTGCAGGAGATTTTAATAGTAGAGTGGGAAAGGGAAAACCAGGAGATAGTAGAATATTGGACCAGAATGGGTAGACAATACTAAACGATAATGGAAAAAGATTGATAGAGTTTTGCCGAATCAACAATATGTTTATAGCAAATATTTATTATAAGCACAAAGATATACACAAATATACTAGAGAGATGAGCAGCAAAAATGAAAAATCAATAATAGACTACATAGTAGCAGGAAATGAAAGTAGAAAGAACATAGTAGATGTAAAAGTGTCAAGAGGACCGGAAGTGGGAAGTGATCATTATATGGTTATAGCAAAGATAAAGAAACCATTAAAAGCAGACAACAGAGAGAGAAAAGAAAATAAGATAGAATATGAGAAAATGAAAGCGTATAGACTAAAAGACGGAGAGGTGGCAAAGCAATATAGAGAAAAAATGAAGAGGATGATTGAGAGTAGAAATGAGAAATGGAAGACATTAAGTTTGGAAGAGAGTTGGGAGGAACTCAAAAAGATAATACTACAAGCAAGCTCGGAAGTGTGTGGAAGAATAAAAAGAAATAAGAAAATAAAACAAACGGCATGGTGGACAGAAGAGATCAAGAGAAGAGTGAGACTTAAAAAGAAAAAATGGAAGGAATATTTACAAAAAAAAAACAAGAGAAACGTATCAGTATTACAAGGAAGAAAGGAAAATAGTGAAGAAATTAGTGAGAGACGAAAAAAGGAAACAATGGCAAGAATTTGGTGAGAAAATGGAAAAAAATAGTAACGAAAATAAGAAAGTTTTCTACAGTGTCTTGAGAGGGTGCAGAAAAGATAAAAAGGAAAACAGAGTGCTCATGAAAGACAAGAATGGAAAGGTAATAAAAGATGAGGAAAAGGTGATAAACAGATGGAAAGAATATTTCGAAGAGCTATTGGCGAGAAGTGTAAGTGGGAAACCTAATAAAAATAGCGAAAAAAAGAGAGTAGGAGAAGGTAAATCTCAAGAAGTGGATAATGAAGAGGAAGGCGGCGAAGAAATAGAAAGGGAAGAATTGGAAAAGACTATTAGAGAACTTAAGAATGGGAAGTCTCCAGGGAGTGAAGGAATAACATCAGAAATGATTAAGAATATTGGAGAAAAGGGAATGGAAAAACTGGTATATATATACAACAAAATATGGAGAGAAGAACGCATTCCAGGGGAATGGAAAAGAGCACAGATAGTACCAATATATAAAAAAGGAGACAGAGCTGACTGTAAGAACTACAGAGGAATAAACATAATAAATACAGGGATGAAGATACTAGAGAAAATAATTAAAAACAAGATAAATTATAAAGTGGAACAGACCCTGGAAGAGCCACAATGCGGATTCAGAAAAGGTAGAAGCATACAGGACCATATATTTACTATAAAGCAAATGGTGGAAAAGGCAGGAAATAGTAAAAAAATATATATGTAGGTTTTCTAGATCTAAAGAAGGCATTCGATAAAATAAATAGAAGCAGATTATGGAATATAATGAGAGAGAGGGGTATAGAAATGATCAGGTTAATAAGGAAGATATATGAGGAGAATGTAAACAGTATAATAGTAAATAATAAAGAATCTGAAGCATTTAAAACAATGGACGGACTAAGACAGGGAGGAGGACTGAGTCCAACATTATTTAACATATATATGGATGAGATAATGAGAGAAAGTGATAAAGAGGAAAGAGGACTATTCGTTGGATATAAAAACATGCAAAGGTTGGTTATAACGACTGGAGCATTTGCAGATGATGTGATGTTAGTTGCGGAGAATGAAAAGAGTTTGCAGAGAAAATTGAGCAAATGGAACGAAGTGCTTAAAAAATACGAGATGGAGATGTGCAAGGAAAAGACAAAGGTATTGGTAATAGGAGAGAAACAGAAGTTAGAAATTAAGATAGAAGAGACGATAATAGAACAGGTCGATTGTTGTAAGTACCTAGGAGTGCAGATCAGTAGCGGGGGTAAACAGGAAAATGAAATTACGGAGCGGGTGAATAAAGCAATGAATGCATATTATAGTATAAATAGGGTAATAGTAGAGAACAAGGAAATCACAAGGAAAACAAAAGTAAATGTATACAAGACCATAATAAGACCGATTTTAACATTCGGATGTGAAACGTGGAAAATGGAGCAAAAAGACATAAGTAGGGTACAAGCTGTGGAAATGAAAGTCTTGAGAAGAGTAAAAGGGGTAACGAAAAAAGATAAAATAAGGAATAGCGCAATAAGAGAAGAGTTGGAGATAGAACCAGTGGTGGAGTTCATCCACAGGAGGCAGTTGGGATGGTGGGGACATCTGGTAAGAATGAGTGAAGAGAGGCAAGTAAAAAGAGTCTGGCAGGCAAGGGAGGGAAGAAGAGCGAAACGGGGAAGGCCAGAAATTACATGGGATGAGGGAATTGAAAAAGCAATAAGAGAAAGAGGAATGAGGCTGAATGACGCAAGAAGAATTGCTTGCAACAGGAAGGAGTGGGAGAGATGCATAGGAAGTGAGGAATAGGAGGATAACGAGAAGAGCTCAAGCCGACACCAGTTGATGGTATAAGGCAGATAGACATATATAATATAGTAGCGGAAGTAGCCGACTTTGTTCGTGGTGACTTCCCGAACTGAATGCTATAAGTTAGTTATGCTATAATGCTATAAGTCGAACTTACGTGAATTTCACAATTTTATTGTGAAATATAAGATTGCCAACGTTGCCAATTTTTTTGGCAACGTTGCAACATTTCTTTTCGTTCGCGTCCGGGTTAAGTTATTAATTGAAAATCTCTATAAAACAGAACTCACAATCAAACCAAACAACCCGTTATAAAGTAGAATTATCTGTGATACTAAACTTAATTTCGACCAAACTTAGCGGCCCGTTATAAATCGAATCTTATTTAAGGCAGAACTCATCATATAAATCAGAATTTTCTCTTAAGCCAAGTTTACGACCAAACTACGCCGCCCGTTATAAATTGAAATTTTCTATAAAGTAAAATTCATAAGCAAACCAAATTTACAATTGCGTTATAAAGAATTCTGATTTACAGCGGGTCTGTTTGGTTTGATTCTGGGTTGGTTAGGTTGTTTAACAATTAATCCCTATTTGTTTGTAATATTTAAGCATTAATCATTTAGTTAAAGCAACGCGGTAATAATTTATTATAAATAATAGTTCAAGAATTTATTGTATTTGAAGATGAAGAAAATGTAATAAAAATAATGACTTGTATAATGTGATGATGGCCGAAACAGCTCTGCTCGTAAGCGTGAATCGTATTTTGTACATTTGGGTGTCGAGTTTGAGCAAAAAACCCTCAACCATCTACTTTACGTTCGTACTCGACGATTCACAGAAAAGAGGCATCATCATGTGTTTCATTGGAAATATTTTAGAATTTTATTAATATAAGATTATAATTATTGATATCTGTTCGGGCGCCACCCTTTGATTTTTAGTTTGCCTTATGGCGCCTCCAAACTACTATATTTATAAAATTACATTTTATTTACCCTAAGTCGTTCTCACTTTTACAGTCCAAATGTCCTAAGGTAATATTCCTTACTAATACCTATACTTATTCTGTATGTATTAGCCCTATACAACAACAATTTACCGGTAAACAATTTAACAAAAACACCTGGCGCCGCTAAGTCGCCAATAGAAAAAATAAAATACAATAATTACAGCGGCATACCAATATTTATAAAACAATATAATATACAATATTTACTCAAATTAATCAATTTGAGTAATCAATCAATCAATCTTCTACTAAATAAAATTGAATTGTGGGAGTTTGTCTTGATTTCTTTCTCAATTTAGTATTATGGCGCCATCTCACCGAGCATGTATTAGTTTCGGACAAAGTTCAGTAGCTGAACACAGACTGCCGTAGTGCTTATAGTTTAGTATGGCGTGTTCCAGCTAGGCGTCAATCTGGAGCCCATCCAAATCTAGTCCGAAATGTCAAATTGGAACAAGCCTATGTACTACTTTTTAGTTAGTATGTTTTTAATACAGTATGTAATTATTATTATTTAGTTTTGTAAAAGCAAAATAACCAAAACCGATGCTGATGATGCTACAAATGCTAAAGATGCTAAAACAAATTAATTACTCATTTCTATTTATTCTTACATACTAGCATTTTCCATTATAACTATATTTCATAAGTATTATTACTGTTGTAAAACAACAAGAGAATTTATGGCATTCTTTAAAAATAATAACAATGACTCGACGTCACAACAAAATGCGGGTCGTATTTCACTTAGAAACGAGCTGTTTTCGACGTGACGTCACACTACTACTAAGTACTGCTACATTAACACGATTTTCTTTTTTTTCTTTGGGTTCTTGAAAAAGAACCTTTAGTATTTCAGTATGATTTTCTAAATTTGGTTCTTGAAAAAGAACGATTTACTTTCAGTATGATTTTCTACATTTGGTTCTTGAAAAAGAACGATTTACTTTCAGTATGATTTTCTACATTTCGTTCTTGAAATAGAACGATTTACTTTCAGTTTGATTTTCTACATTTTGTTCTTGAAAAAGAACGATTTACTTTCAGTATGATTTTCTACATTTGGTTCTTGAAAAAGAACGATTTACTTTCAGTATGATTTTCTACATTTGGTTCTTGAAAAAGAACGATTTACTTTCAGTACGATTTTCCAGAATTTGTTCTTGAAAAAGAACGATTTGTTTACAACACTAATATCTCTTCTTTGTTTTAAAACAGAACAATAGATTTCTATCCAAATCTTCTATTTCTATTTTTCTATTGTGTTCTTGAAAAAGAACGATTTTAATTTTAGCCCCATTGCTCATTTTGTTTCCGAAACAATGTTCAATTTGTTCTGAAAAGAACAGATTGGTTTGTAACCGTCGTCTAGGTGATGATGTGATGTCGCCAAACGCAGGACCAGCTACTGCGTTCGCTCGCTGGTATTGTCGTCTTTTTATGCTCGTTACGTCTCCTCTGCCGCGCAACCCGTTTCTAATCGTAAGCTCCACCTCGCGTCTGTTATCATGCAGAGTCAACTACATTGATTATTCTAACTCATTTTAAACAATGAATTGTCTGTTAATAATTGAAATAGATATGTCACACACGTAAAATCATGTTGCTGCTCTATTTACGATTTATTGGGCCAATTTTTGACCATTTATCCATATGATAATTCTAGTTTTCAAATGAATAAAATAACATACAACGACTAAATATAACCAATGCTCTTGACCCATATAAATCATACCATTCAATTGGTACTCAACTACTCATACTCAAACAAACTGCAAAGTATTAACAACAACATAACGGTTCAAGTTTTTTACGTAACGCAGATCTACCATATGAATTACTTTTCATATACACTACGTGAGTAAATCTGCATACATTGGAAATTTGCAAAGAAACAATACATCTGCTTTATAGTACAAGGCACATAAAATAACACATTTTTACCAGCACATAACACTAAGGCATTCGAAAATACAGTTTACTGCTTATTAACGTGACGTCAGAGGAGTAGCCAAAGAAATCCGTCTTGACTACATATGGCACTTGTTTTGCCGGCGATTTAAATTTCGCTGCTATATGTTATTTTGGTTCTGTAATTACTAATAATTTTTTTTGTTACGTAGATTTAAATATGTATTTACTTTTCACACAATTTTTGTTTGTATACAATATTTACGTTAATTACTATGCACTTTTTTATCGTTTCTGAACGATGAACTCTACTTATTTTTATATGATTTTGATTGTATCTTTTTTATTGATTGATATTTTTGTTCAGTAGTGATATGTATTATAGAATAAGATTTCCACATTCTGTTCTTATCAAACTTGCATCGAAAATTGTTCAAATTTATTAATTATAAGAATTTTCCAATCACCACTTCGATTAAATTCACGCTTGAGAGAGGGCCCATCAATATACGTTTAATGGTGGTTCAGTGCTCAGTGCGTCCTCTTTATTATGTATATGGGAATGGAACATTCAAGAAGAGTATACAATTTTACAGTGACTAATTTAAAGTGTTTCTACACAAGTGTATCTCAACAATCATATCTCAGAACCAATCACTCACGTGTCTCAAGCATAAGCTCTCTCTCTCTCGCGACAGTAAAGTCACTTACGTGTCCTCAAGTGATAAAATAAATCACTAGCTCACTCCATCGCGACAGTAAAAGAAATCTACTGATCGGGAACAAGATTAGCACTGTAAAGTTTATATTCACGGCAAAAGACTTTCTCTCACTACATGAATCTGAGGTGGTTGTTTTGTATTTACACCAAAGTTGTATTATTTCAATCATTGTAAATAATCTCAACCAGTGTTGTAAATAAATGTACATAGTTCAAATTTGGTTTTTTTTGTTGGTGAATTCCAATTGAGTCAGCACCTATCTATTTCTCTTGTTCTGGCAAGAGCCATCACTATTAGCCGAGGCTAGAACAATTACTATTATTATTATTTAATATATTTGATAAGGCTTATAGTACCTGGGCGACATCTAAAAAAATACTTATGATTATTTAGAATATTTAGAATTATTTACAATCCAGGAAAGGCTGGACGGGGAGAATTTTAAATATAACGGACCACATCTAAACTGTATTCAAGTGGATGGATGTGTTGAGTCTCCCGCCCTACCAAAATTCACATGCGAATATGAATTTTCTCACATTTTCTCACAGAGTACGACAGAAAAATTCTTCTTTTATCGACATGACTTTAGATTTGACAGTTTTCTGACACAACCTGAAGTTGACAAGGACGGGGTCAAAAGAGTGGAAAAAACATCACGGCGAAGTCAGTCTAGTGACAATTCTGGAACAGTTCGTTTTCCTGTTGTATTTTGTTTACAGTCCACGTGCATTCGCTCTTTGATATATACTCATGATTTAATTTGTTGAAACTTATACCTATTTCTTATCATTCCTCTCTTGTGTCGTTATACTATTACGCATTCTAAGCCATTATTTTGTCGTGTAAATAATAAACAAATTTTTCTTCGAATTTTTTGGTGTTTCAATTTAGCTGTCTTATAAGTTGACAATTCAATCAACGAATTGGCGCTCGCGAGAATCCATTTTGTAATTCCAATCATCAACAGTGCTTTTCAAAAATTCAAAAAATTTTCAAAAAGTGCTCTTAAGAGGCGTTATTTACATTTATTAAACTAAACAATATTCAATTTTTAACACTCAAAATTTAATACATTTTTAATTTTAATTTCAAGTTTATAAAAATAAACAAGTCTAACCTTCGCTCATTTGTTGTGTGAGGGAGTCGACATTGTACGTGTTATTTCATCGACGTCTCTCACGGCTGTCTCATCTTAATAACGGTTGTTTACGGTCGGTTGGCTCGAGCTGCCGTAGAGTACAGTGGATGTGGATATCAAACTGTTTCTAGCAACTTTTACATGTTGCGCAATATTGCGGAAATAGTGAGTTTGATGCCGATTTTTGGAACTTAAGGGTTATTTTCGATGGATGATTCAACAGCATAGTGGTAGTTTTTACTAATGACGAGACAAACATTTTAAAAGAATTAAAATCGATAATGTAACAATAAATGCTACTAAAAAGATTTTCTGTGGTATCACGACATATTAATTTGTATTATAGTTTGAGGCGGTGTTATTAATTAATTGTAATTGCATCATCAAATTTACATGTGTTTTCATTTTACATAGTTTGCCAAAATCAAATAATGTTGGTGTATGTATATTGTAAAAACGTATGTATTCATTTTATTTTCATTTCTATTGAATAAGTCTCCAATATATTTCATTTGTTGTTCTATTTCACCGTAAACACATACATTGTATTCTATTCTAATACACACAGAAAGCTGTCCCCTCCACGAAATTTTCTAGTACACTGAAAATCTGGCAACGCCGCTTCTAAATCTTTCAAGAAACGTCAAAAAAGTGACATGACAGCTGACATTTAAATGTAGATGTACATATGCCGTAAAATAACATTGAAAACAAAAAACATCAAAAACGAAGCAATTATTTTCCATTCCATGCCATCCATTGAATCACAACGAAATATTTTTTATTGTGGATCAAGGTCAAGTTATTGTAAGTTTAGATAAATAAACAACGAGATTAAATTGTTTATTTACTTTTAAGAATCATATAAGTTGGGTGACTTTCAACATTCAACTGGTAAAAGAATGCATTGGAATTTAATAAATTTATATAAAATATATATAAATATAATATATGATAAGTAGTAAATAAGTAATATAATATATAATAGTATATTAAATGTATATGTTTACATTGTAAATGCAAGTATAAAATAAATTACACTCTTATTATCTAAATAGTACCTACCCTACAATACCGTTTTTCCTCAGGTTACAATTCTAGATAAAGTAAAATAATAACTTATCCTAAAAAAAGGCACAAAAGCGGAAACATTTGTAGTAATTTAAATATTACTTCTTTTAACATTGCGAAATGTTACACAGTAAGATTTAATATGAATCAAGTAGCACCATTAAAACATTTATGTGAACAATATAATTTCTCTCTTCTTAACAGCAATTTCTTTTGCATCAGAGGATTACTACATACAATACATTTGAAGCAATCCACATGAAAATGGATACCTTTCAATTGGCAACCAGTTTCATTTGGTTTAATTACTCTCATACACGTACTACATCGAGCTGCTTTTGATTCCTCATAACATGGTAGACAATATGGCTTCTCATCTTCTAAAGTGTAATCTAAGCCAGCCAATGGTGTGTCACATTGAAAGCAACAGAAGTGCTTTAAATGGAATGTTGTATTTTCCGTTAAACAATACTCTTTTGTAAATATTAATTCATCACATGCTTTACATCGTGGATAGCCTTTCATTTTTGCATAATCACGACCACAATAAATGTTATCAGTTCCTTTGTGATAAAAGTAAATATTATCAGCTAAATTTTCGTTACAGCCAGCACATCTAAAACAATCTACATGGAATAGAACATTGGCTCTGTCTATTACTACTGCAAATTCATTTTCTTCAAATGATTTCTTACAATAATGGCAGTTTGGTAAATTTGTACTGTTCTGATATTGTTTAATATTGTCAAGTTTCGGTTTGAAATTATTATCTTCATGATAGGCAATTTGTCCAGCTGTGGCACTATTAATTATTGGATTTATATCTTGAATTGATCCAATATTGATTATATGTGGTTCTAAATAGTCTTCTGGGATATTTAATTGACCTGGGTGTAGTTCCGATAGTGATTTCTTATGTTTTAATGCTTTATTTGTTGAAACTCCATGTAATTCCTGATTTTCGTAGTTAAATTTATCAGAATGATCGTCTTGTCTAGGACAATTTAGTGCTTTAAATTCCAAATCTGAACTTATATTAATCGAGCCAAACGGCATTTGATTAATATTAATATTATTATTGTTGCTCGACGATGTATTTACTGGCACTACATCAGTGCCAGTGATTGGACCATACTTACTATTAATTAAATCAGTAATATTTCTCGAAATATTAGAATTTTGTGCATTTCCATGAACAACGTCCCTAGTGCCAATTAGAAATTTCCTTTGTTGATTATCAAATAAGGGATTTTTAAATCCATATTGTGTTATTGGCAAATCAATTTGATTTAATTTTCTATTAGCTGATGTATAAAACTGACTTGGAATTTTTGATGGGTCAAATTTTGTACTATCTAGAAGTTTTTCATCAATCGTATAATCAGAATGTGGCATAGTAGAAGAGCCATTGTTAGACAAATAAGCCTTTGGTATGAAACCTTGTAGATATTGTTCTTGTCGATGGTATTGAGGATTCAATTCACTATCATTGGCATAGAGTGGACAATAGAGGTCCTTGTATTTTATAGCTGCATCAGTTGGCCTATTTTCTGCGCTGTTATATTCATTGAAAGATTGTGTGGTAATATTGTCGGGAGTTTTAACATTCAAACGTTTTTTAAAACATTTCGATAGATCATCTTGTTTTTTCTCAAGTTCAGTTAATAATGCTTTATCTGCATTCCGGCTAACCATGATGTGTGTTTCTTGAGGATTTACTTCATGAAGATTTGCTGTAAGAATAATAATCTGTAGTAGACTTTTAATTAAATTGAGTCTCTTATTGATTTTTTATCCTAAGTGTGATCTTCACCATCTGCAAAAATATTTTCACTAAGATTTGGAAGATCCCACTGACAGATTTTTGTGTCGTAGATTATTCAACCATTTGTTGACATCATTTTTAGAGACATACCTTTAATAATCGCAGAAAGGGACACTATTTGCCCTACTCCAACAGAATGCTTTTTGATATAAGCAATATAATCTTCCATATTTTTTACCTCGTTTTCATTCAGTTCATGACAAAGTGACGGATCAATATCATGTATAGGGATTTGTTTTTGAAGCATTTGTTTTCGTTCTTGGGCTGCTTGGGATCCTAAGCATAAAGAGAATAAGAATATGAACTGAATTATTGAAATTGTGTGCTACCTTTAACAGGTAAATTCTCAGCGGGCAAAGTTTGAAGATATTTATCAATAGTATCTTTTTGGCCTTTTGGAGCCCATTCCAGTTCGATTTCTTCTTTTCTTCCTGGTAGAACTACCAAAAAAAAACAAAATTACAAATTTTACACAAGCAGGGACATATATCGTAGAAATATGCAAACGAACCAATTTTTCTTTTAATTTTAGTAGGTTTACTTCCCAATAATTGGAACTTTGCCCAACCATAAACATCATCATCTGGCACATCATGTTCCTCCTTAGAGCAACGACATATTTTACATGCTTTACGCCAAAAATGAAGATCTAGACCTATATAAATTAAAAATGAAGTTAAACAATTAGTGAATTTAATAAAACTGGTTCATTTCAAAGCCGTCGATATAGTTAGGTAGCATTCGAACCTGGACATTTATCTTCACATTTTAAACATGGTGCTCCAGCTCCGGCTTCATGTCCTAATCGCGCTTTTAATCTTTTCTCTCGCGTTTCTTCTAATTCTTTCAACCAATTCGGAGTTTTAGGTATTTCAATTTCACTACTCATTTCACTGCAATTTCTTCTGAAATACTTGTTATTTAGTTATTTATTTATTTTTTACTAATTTCATTTCAATTTAATACGCCCAACGCGGCTTATTACTTCATTTATGCAACAAGTGTGTTGTGTTTATTTTCAGTTACATGACTCATGGTCTCATGCTCACAGACAAGAATACTATCTGTACCCATGCACTATCACAGACAAATAGTTGTCTGTGATCTAGTTATGCTTATAAAAGATATGATATTGCGCATTGTGGGCGCTTCGCTGTGACGTAGGCAAAAGAGTAGTTACTGAATAGTTGTGTACATGCTTGTGGTAGCAGAAGTAGTAAAATTTTGTTTCGTTAATTAAAAATACTTGTTTTTCTTTTTTTTTTTAATTCTGTAGAAATATGTTAAGATTCAGAATGCGTTGTGTTATTTTCAGATGTGATTCAGATAACGAGTCAAAAAAAAACTTTCCCGAACATAAAATTTTTCCATTTCCGTAAAGACAATACATTAAAAAAAAATGGATTCATGCAACCGGAAGAAAGGACAAATTTAATAATTATTATTATAAAATCTTCTCCAATCTACGTCTCAACAATTGTATAATATATATTTAAATCAATATACATATAAAATTTGGGTTCGCTAAACTCATTAAATTCATATATTGCCATAATTGTATAAATTGTCAATTTGAATTATGTTTCATAAATATTTCTTTTGATAATTAATCTTATCATAATATCTGATGATGGTTGGTATGGATCGGTATGGATAACACATACCGAAACATGTGTTATATTATGATTTTTTATATGTATATTGATTTAAATATATATTATATAATTTTTGCCGTAGATTGGAGAAGATTTTATAATAATTATTATACAAAATATCGTCTTTGGGAAAAATGGAACTTGAATTTAAATTTGACAAATTTAATATGAGAAACTGTGTAGTGTTCGAAACATTTGGAACAAAGTAATTTTAAAATAAATCTATAACATCAGTTGTTAAATTACAGCCATTCCCGATGTCGAGGTCTTAAAGATGATGCTGTCCCCAGCTTAATTTTACCTCATTTAATCCCAAAAACTGTAAAACAAGTATCCACTTTAATTAGGCGAGCTATTGCAATAAAAAGAAAAGAGCAAAAAGAAGAATTAAATAAATGATTAGAAATGTAAAGCATATTGCCTTACATATTATGGGTACTTGAATGTAAATTGTTTGTGTGGTTTAATATTTTCGTTCTATCTTTTAAAAGCACAAGTTTAGCCAACCTATAAGTAGCAAGTACCAAGAAATCTGGCAATAGTTTTCTTGATGAATCCATAACCATGCAGTGCTAGATTTAGTAATACGGCTTTTATAGAAAATGGGTATTGAGTATTTGATTTAATTTTAATTAAGCAAATTAACTATTAAAATTTATAAAAAATGATTACGTAGAAAATAACAAAAATAATGAAATATTATAACTCCAATAAAAGATAAGTAAAATAATTTTAGAGAATTATTAATTAATAATAATTAGAGAATTATAACATACTATCTAATCTGTACATACTATTTGAACCTTAACATTACATATTTAATTTAATGAACAAATACGAATATGTACTAAGGAGAACCATGTTATATATATATTACTATATAAAATAGAAGAACTATAATAAAATATATTAGTATATATTTTATTATAGTTCTTCATAATACGATCATAACATTTTGTCAGTTATATTTGATTCTACTCTTTTGCCTATGTCATGCGTGAAGCGAACGCGTTTTAAGATTCGGAATATCAGGCCCAAAGTCTGTGCTATAGCTGAACCAGATCAATCCTACACTTTTGACAATGTTCGTTGTTATGATTACTCATACAATATTTACAGCATTATTTTTATATTGCATGCAAATTTTAATACCAATTTCTAACAGCCGTTTGCACCGTTTGTTTTAACCTCCTGTTTAACTGACAGTTAACGTTGAACAAATAACGTTAAACTGAGTTTATTTTTCATAATTTGCTTGCACCGCTTTTTAATCTTAGTTTAAAGCAAATTAACTTCTGATTATTTAATCTGCCAATTTTGGTCAGTTAGTTTTATAATCTTGGATTAGAACAAAGAAATATGTTTTTTTTTTTGTAATTTTGTTATAAATATCAAATATAAATATAGTGATTTTAATATTTTGTGTCGAGTGTTATATTACTTTATATTTTTATACTGCAGCAATATGTCAGTATTGAAATAATATAATAAATAATATTTATATGTAGATACTTTAGTTAAAAAATCAAAAAAATAATTAAAAATGTTTAGAAAAGACCACGAAAAAAAGATAAGTAAAATATTTAAAAGCTGTCCAATATAAGAATTAATACATAGTATACATTAGTACAGTACATTAGTAGTATATACTATATAAAATATCTATTTTGAATACCTAGCAAATATTTCACACTTCCTACTTATTTTTATGTTATATTAAAATTCTAGAAAATGGATTATTCTGATTCGGATTCAGATGATTCGATGAAAACGACTGAAAATTATAGATTTTGGCTTTCCTCGCAAATGTTGTCATCGAAATGAGCATTTTGAAAATTTAGACAATGTCACATTTTTGTACAAAAGTACAGTTTTACATATATTAACCTTAATAGAGAAGGATTTAGAATATCCAACAAATATGTAAGTAAACATACTGTATTTCTAATATTAGTAATTACCTGACAAGAAACTCAAATATTTTCAGTAATAATAGTGTTTCACCAATAAACCAGCTATTTACTGCTCTCCGGTTTTATGCTAGCTAGAGATATTTAATATCTATGGCAGATTTTATTAACATGGATGTATCCACTGCAACTAGAATTTTTGCTAGAGTATCATTAGCTTTAGCTAAATTATATCCCCAATTTATTTTTATGCCAAATACTATAAATATTTCAAAAATTCAACGTGATGTTTATCAATTATCGAATTTTCCCAAAGTTATTGGATGCATAGATGGTATACATATAAGAATACAGTCTCCTGGTAGGTATTTATTTTAAACACGTTTTAAAACCTTGTTAATACAAATTAAATTTGTAGACGGTTCAGATGCTGAAGTATTTCGAAATCGAAAAGGATACTTTTCATTAAATACGCAAATAGTTTGTAATTCAAACCCAAAAATTCTAGATTTAGTGGCACATTGGCCAGGCAGTACACATGATGCGACCATTTTTAATAACAGCAGATTAAAAGCTAGATTCGAATGTGGAGAATTTTCAAACAGTATTCTATTAAACCAATCATATCAATTAAATTATTAAAAAATTTATGACATTTTTCAGGTGATAGTGGATACTATCTAACAAATTATCTACTAACTTCTTTGCGTAATCCTAGTACAGGACCTGAATAGAGGTATAACGAGGATCTCATCCCTACAAGAAATTCTGTGGAAACGGTGTATAAGATTTTGGAAGCGTCGATTTCCAGGAATTGAGTATGGAATGAGACTTATTTAAATTCAAGTTCCATTTTTCTCAAAGAGAGATTTTTTATATGATAATTATTACGAAATATTTTCAAATCTACGTCTCAAAAAAATTTATAAAATATACTTATATCAATATACATATAAAAATCATAATATATGACTATTTATGTAGGGCAAACTGGCAGAAAAATTAAAGAGAGATTGAAAGAACATCAATAAATATACAAAAACTGTTAATCAAAATTTATCTTTAGATAATAGTACGATCTTCGCACATCATATTTTTACGAACAATCATTTTCTATTCATGATGATGTACATTTGTTACATCAATGTAAAAAATCATAAAACTAGATTTGCTGGAAAAATTACAGATTACTAAATTCAAAAAAGGTACCAACTATAATTGCGTTAACATAATTTCAGATTTTGAAACCTATTTAATTTTCACTAACTTAAATTTTAATAATTAACATTTTAGGCTGGTTTAAAAACACTTATATTGTCATAATTTTCAAAATTATCAATTCGAATTATGGTTCATAAATTTTTTCTTATATTTGTATTTTTAATCATATCTGATGATGGTTTAACTGAAACACGTGTTATACTATGATTTTTATATGTATCTTAATATAAATATATTTTATAAATTTTTTTGAGACGTAAATTTGAAAATATTTTGTGATGATTATTGAAAGACTTAAACTAAGAATCATCATGCAAGTGATAATTGCAACTACAGTTTTGCATAATATACCAAGAGATTTGTACGAAGAAGAACCGGCAATTGCAGAAAATATGAACGAAGAAACATTAAATTATTTAATAACAGCAGGAAGTATTACTAATGTCCCGTTTGAGAACCAGAACATACCTTTTATTTATATGAGAGAAAATTTAATTAACGATTTTTGTGCAAATTTATGTTATGTTTTGTTTTTGAAAACATATTTCAGATGTAATAATTAAGAAAAACATTTATTAAAAACCATTTTATTCAACTCAATATCCACTATTCTACCCAAAATATTTTGTATTATTTATGGATTGTTAAAGGTAAACATTTTGTGGTACTTGGCTTTTTCTATTTTTATTTGTATTAATAATAATTCTTTTTTAATTCTTGCTCTTCTATATTAGCAAGTTGGTTTTCCAACAATTGCTTTTTATACATTCCAATAGCTATTCGTTCATCTAGCAAAATATTGTATTTGTCCGCTATGGCAGATGATGTCATTGCCTTTATTGTAGTAGCAGGGCGTCTTCTGGAAGGAGACATTATTTGCCTTTTTTCTCTACTTTAACAAAAAAACCAGCATCCGAATAAACTTGGCAAAAAAAAAAACGAGATAACATTTGCAGCTGTACAAATATATACCTATTTCTGAATCCTTTGATTTTTCGGAAGTAGTAGGTTTAATTCCAGGAGTTTGTAAGTTGTCTCTCTTATCCTAAACAAAAAATTGTATTTGCAAATTAATCTAAATAAAAAAGGGGCTGCTAAACAAACAGCGCGCGCGCCCGCTGTTTGTTAGCGTCCTCAACTTAATATAGAAGTTATCTAGCACATGTTCTATAATATTGTGGTGGTTCAGCTCGTAAAGTGTTGGTGGTTATGTGTAGATTAGGAAGTTGATCGATGTTCAAACTTCTACAGCACCACATTAACAGAAATCAAACAAGAATGAACACAGACAATATTTATCTATAATAATATAATATCTAATGTATATTATATCTATAATTAGACAATCTTTATTAAACAATGTGTATCTGTGCTGTGAGAATGAAAAACTAAGAACATGGTTTCTAGTTATTCTGCTTCTTCTTTTTCATATCTTTTACCGGGACATACCTCAGAAATAACAATAATTCCAGTGTTGTCAGAGGCTTCTTAAAATTAACTCCATGTTAGTTAAACTAAGGTTTTCTGGAAGCGGTGCAAATGAACTTATGAAACCAATTTTAACTACCTATTAAATTAATATTTAATATTAGTTTATATTATTTATATTAATTATTAATGAATAAGAATATTAAAATTTTTATTCTGACAACATTGATTTTCCATACCAACTATTATTTTGAATTTAACATGAACGCCATGTTAAATTTATTTTTACCACACATTTATTTTATTTTTAAATAAAATTCCAAGTATTTTTACCAAATGCGTTATTACACATTTTTATTTTACATTTTACTTGTAATAATAATGCTGGTTTCTAATTTTATTGTATCTTTGGGATTATTGTGTATTATTGTTTTATTCAAGTTTTTAAGTAGTTTAAGTTTTGGGCACTGCAAAAAGACTGCTTTTTGCATTTCGAAAATTTTTTGTAAATTGTAATTATTGCAATACAAAATTTATATTATAAGGTGATCTTAATAGATATAATACAGATGTTCACCACGTTTTACAACTCTCAAACCAATATTTGTTTAAATGTTTGGAGGGTTGCAATGTGTCTTCTAGATTTGCAAGTGAATTACGTGCTCATTTGAAATATGAACATAATGCGCACTTTTCAGAATTCATCGATTAGTAAACCGGTGCATCTGGTGCTCGACCAAAGCGTATCAAATTTCAAATGTAACCGGTACTAATACTAAGTAACAGCACGTTCCAAAAATTGATCGGTGAGAATCAGCTGTCTAAACCACTAGCTCGCCAGATCCACCACGTTTTCAAGTGGAAGTGATTTTTTTGAGAATAATCTAACCTAAACTGTGTATAATACCGTTAAGTTAAATGTATTTAATTAAAAATAAATGCAAAGGAAATTTTATAATTTTTGTAGTTTAATTTTCCCGTTATGTTTAAGGCGGATTCGTGGAGTGAAAGTGATGGCATTATACTAAATAATACTAGCAGTGGCGTAACTTCAACTTTCGGGCCCCATGCGAAACTTTGTGAAAGGTCCCCCTTTCTAAACGAAACATGTGAAATTAAACATAAAAATAGAAAAAACCTTGTTATCAGAAATAACAAGAAATATCTGATAATATAATATCAGAAATTTGATAAAACAGAAATTAAAAAAAAATTAAAATATTAAGTTAATATTAATTATCCTTAATTTTATTTTCTTTACATGAACATTATTATGAATTAATTTACATTTACATTTAGATCAATTTAAAACTGCTTTATGCTGAAAAGAGAAATTTAGATACTTATTTACAATTCAAAATGATTCTAATATATGTACTTCAAATATTTGCTTATCAACGTGTATGTATGTAAATATAGCTTATACTTTACAGTAATAAATTGATGAATTTTTAAACCTCAATTATATGTGCTCTTAATACAATTATAATAAAAAGTGGAAACCTACTTTAAAAATGGAAATAAGTCAGAGGTAACTCAATTTTTAAAACAAAAAAAATATAAAAATTGTTTTAAAAATAATAAATTTAAAAAATATAAATACACTTTTACACAAAATAGTGTATGAAATTGCAAAATTCTTGTTATAACATCAACTCAAAATTGATTGAAATGAATTTACCAATTTTTACCCTCATTTATATATAATTTTTAACTAACTTCGAATAAAGGCAAAATGATATCTTGTTTCTTTTCTTCTTTAAAGAAAGTGATGACTGAAAAAAAGCATAGTTGCTTTTTTTTCTAAGAGTACTATTTAAATGGGTAACTGCATTTTGTATTGGAAAATGCATACGCTAGCATTATCGGCGACTCGAGTCGAACAAGCTATTGAGACATTGCCATGCAATTATGCTTTTCTTTTGCTTTCGTTAGAAAAAGTTATATATAAAATATTTATAATAATAATATATAATATTATAATTTATTATAATATATGATATAATATATATAATAATATATTTATAAATAAAAATTATGTTATTAGACTGAAATTTTATCTTAGGGAATGTTTTACAATAAGATTAATTAACACTAATCTTCAATGCTTAATATGGCATATTAAATAATGAATTAGTCTAATAACTAAGAAAGCTAATTTTTCAATGCCGTCTAAAAGGTTCTAGATCAAATTCCAAATTAATTCTAAACTCCAAAATTGATTAATGACCAAATTTTAATATTAACAGATTGAAAATCTGTAAAAATTTAAACTTTAAAATTCGCTTTAAAATTAAATTATTAAATGTTTGAAGGGATGACTAAATAGAAAATACTTAATAAATTTATCTACATATAGATTCGCCGTTAGTAGCAATTGACCAAACGTGCTGTAACGACAAATAGTACAAATAAAGTAAAATAAGAAACGTGTTTAATTTATTGGGTTTGATTAGTTCCCACAAGTGCGGGTGAGGCAGACGTGGTTTTTGGGATGTTGAGAGACATCACGAAACTGAAATGTCAGGAAGAACGGCGGAGTGAAGGGACAAGGGTGGTAGGTGTAACCTCTAATAGGTGATGTACATAGATGTGTTGTACAAAATCTATGTGTTGTACATAGATTTTAAATGTGTGTCTCTATTGAGCGATTTTATGGGTTTTGGTTACGGATTTTAAAAATGTGTGTCTCTATTGAGCGGTCTTATGGTTTTTGTTACGGATTTTAAATGTGTGTTTCTATTGAGCGGTTTATTTATTATATTTATTTATTCATTTTTTACATGTGGGGACTGCGTGTGGAGAAGTGCTGTGGCCTTCCACCCGGTTTAGTTGTCATTTTTGTATTGATCCCCTCCTCAGGCTGACGGAAGTAGTGCTAGTGGCGGTTCCTGTCATTCAGCATTAACATTACGTTGGAGGAAACGGGGAGTTTTTTAGTAGGTGGGCGCCGGGGATGTCAGGGGCAGTGCCCTAGCAGTGCTGGAGGCTGCTGCTGACACCTCGGGTGAATCCTGCACAGCCAGCCCAGACAGAGTTCTTTGGAAGATTTTCTAGTGGAAAAAAAAATAGTTCCCACAAATTTATGAGGACGAAATTATTTTATAATAATAATTTATAGCTCAATTCCTGCCGTTTTTTGCTAAAAAAATAGCAAAAAAACGATCCCTGAAAATGGGCTCCTTGAACCGTGGGCTTCCCGCATCGCTGGGTTGCCAAGGGTGTAATTACGCCGCTGAGTACTAGCAGCTAAGAAATGTAAAACGGCTTTTTCAGCGAAAAAGCCGTTTTAGAATATTCTAGCACGTTCATGTAAAAAACAGATAAAGGAGTGGCCAGTAGCCACTGGTAGCCATTACTACATCAATTTTTCTAAAGTTAAAATCTTACGTCGCGTTCATTTTTATTTTTTCAAGGTTCCAATCCATCATTTTTCATAGTTAATTATTCTAATTAACTCCATTTTTTCAGTAATTCATTTCTAGATGAATTATTGTCAATTTACGCCGTTAAATGTTTAATCCATATCACATGTTGAATCAATATTCACCTTCATAAAGTTTTCCTGTTTTATTCGCGTTATATTTCGCGTTGACACTATATTGAAAATTTTGTACTTTTCGAGAATTTCACAGTAAATTCCCATCTTTTCACTATTACCCCACGAAGAAAAAAGTTTTACATTGTTATTTGCACGTTTTCTTATCAGTTATTCGAATTTTCGAATATATTTGGTTCTTCAACTTCATCGAAAATCCATCGTCGCGAGGTAGCTACATTTATCTGCTTCCTATAATCAACTGGTGCCATAATTCTGACCACTGTGCGTGCGACGTTCTCGCCACCCCTGTAACTGGAGAAGCTACCAGCACCCCGATGACGTCATCATCACCACGACGAAAATTATTGGCGGGAAGGTAAACGTAATGTATTGCATTTGGGCAAACACTTAAGGTAGGATCTAGACCATTTACTGATTGTTACATGAATTTTCATTGAGGAAAACTTACATAATTTCATGAACTGCATGAATTTTCCTTACAAAAATTATAACTAAATTGTATCGTAGAATTTTACCTTAGTTAAAGGCATGTTTTTTCCCATATTATCTGTTTTGCATCTGGGATAATGTTGGTAATTCTAACTCATTGTATTACACATTAATTTTCTTATGTGAGGGCATGTTTATAATAAATTACACATTAACATTACTTATTGCACGTTAGATACTGTTTTTCATTAATAACATTGAGTTCCTTAATTCAGAGATAAAATTATAAAATCTTTTCATTGAAACTTAATTTTCAGAATTGTCTGATCTATGTTATTTTTTCTCCATAGAATATTTTATTATTTGATTACATTTTATTCGTTTAAATATTAATCGTTAAATAATTAATAATTATTTTAATCGGCAGAAGGTGACCAGTTAAGGGAGGTTTTATTGTATTAATAAATGGGGTAAAAATTTGATTTTCATTTTTAATAGTGATCTGCTGCAGAAACAAGATGTCCATAACAGTTGGCGACACAATTTGCCCTATTAGAAACATCGTTAGTTGTCATGTCATAGACTGTCACAGCTTGTTCCAAGCTGTTAATAATTATGTATAAGTTCAATTTAGATCTTCTGAGTCTCTTCTACTTCTCATAATTTTGGTATAAGGTTTTCTGGTATAAGTTAATGTTCATTGTTAAGAGCCGTGTCTAGAAAAATTTTTATTAGGTAATTCGATATTAATGATGCCTTTAAACGATAAAATATTTGATACATATACGTAGGGTAAATCTTAAAGAGGATCCAGAAAATTGAATTAAATAACTAATTTTTTAAACTATTGTACAATAAAAGTATTTTCTATTAATTCATTTCTAAAATCTAATCAAATAAACTAAATGACATGCATTTCAAATTTGGCAGTTAAGTTCGCTCAATCATAGTGTCGATTGTGGTATATAGAGTGACGTTATGGTGACTGAATAGAAAAACGCATAACAACCCGTATACACTTTGGTTTTTTTATAGTTTTAATTAATATAGATACAGATAGATAGATAATTCTAATTCTAGTTTTGGTCTAGAATTTTTTGATCCGGAAAAAAGCCGATGGCATGTATCGCAAGTCAATGATGTTAAAGCATCGGCAAAATACCTTCAATACATCGATGTTCGTTTGCTATTTCTAGTTGGAAAAATTAATCGGAATATAAAATGAATACGTATATGTATAATATGTATTTCTTATATAAAAAATAGCACAGCCTAAAATGTACTTAAAATTGACTTTAGAAGTAAAAAAAAGTGAGCAAATACCTACATATACTTTTCAATAAGTAATCCAAATTGCTCTTAAATTTTAATAAAATATATAACTAATTTGTGAATTCACAAATATAGAAATCTGAAGCGAAACAATTGATTTTATTGTCATTTTATTCACTAGCATAACAATATAGTCTTTTATTTCTTTTTAGTCATTTGCTACCAATACAGGAATTTCAACAATACTTTGTGATGTTATGCCACTGCTTTTTTCATTCATCATTAACGAATTGCAATTGAAATATATTCGTTTAATAATGAAGTAGTTAAAATATTGTTATCAATATAATTCTACTTACATAATATATATACATACAAAAACAGCCTTAAATCACATAATAATAATTCATAGCCATTATCATACAATTGATCATCTTGATTGAAGACAATCATACAACAGAACCAACGGCAATCTTCGCTGCGGCGCCTTTGATCTCTTTCAGCCTCAGCTTTCAAAGCTCAAATGTGTGAGGTTAGGTTTTCAAAATATTAAACAAGGAAACTATATTGAAAATAATTTACTTAACAGCAATTAATGAAATTCATTTGTAGAAACATAAAATTAATTTTGTCATTAAACAAAAGTGAAACATAAAGGAACAATTTTCTAATTTTAATAATCTTAAAAAAGAGCATGCACAGTAATCATGATTTTATAAGTGACCGGTGTAACATTAAATTTCATTAGTTGCTATAAGTTACAATCATAGACTTTCATACAAGACCGAACTTTTTATGGGAATAAAGAAGTCGAAAAGTGGGGAGCTGGTACCGAGCGTGTTATACGCATACTGATTTAGTTGCCAAACTTCATAAAAGTCTTATCTTGTCGTAAGATTCTCGCGTATCACGAACCGTACCATTACTAGTAACGCCGGTAACAGTGTATTGAAGAAATTAACACTTGGGCGCATTTTGGCATTCAAACTTTTTGAACTTAGTTTGATATTGGGGTATGTTATTTCTGGTGTTAAAAATTGTCTATTTTATTCTATTAGAGAACATTTAAACATCAGTAGATGAGATTAGTAATAATGTACAAAAAACTAGTTAAATTTTTTAACTGTTTTACTTATTTTAGTATATTTTTATATTTTAATTTGTTCCGCATAACTGTATATTTAACCTACGTTCAAGTTTATATAATTTCCATTAAGTTGTTTCCACAATTTATGCAAAATAAAACCTTCAAATAAATTTTTCGTTTTATTTTACCATCTTTTTCTCTAGCACCTAAAGCTTAGTAAATAAAATTTAATGTAATACAGCAATTTTATCAAATTTCCGCATTCCATACAGTATGTTCCAAATATAAAATATATTTTTAGTTAAATATTAGCTTTAAAAAAAATAATAAAAAACTAACTAGTGTTGAAACCGAACCTGCATCTCAATGACTACAGTCGTATATCTCAACCCACTTTGCCAAGATGTCTTTCTCGAAATTCAAATCCGCCTCCAGGAACTTATGATACGCGCAGAAATATCAAAGTACTAGCTTTCGCTGCAGCTATCTGTTTTATTCAACTTCAAAGTCAGCCACATTAAAATATACGTACTCGCGGTCTAGTGTAAAAGTCTATGGTTACAATATATATTTACTCACATTTTACATGTATAAATTGAATTCAGATAATATATTATAATAAACTCGCAGTCAGCATTATCAAAATAATTGTAATAAGTTAATTGGAAACCAAACGGACCGAATAAATAATACAGAACTGCGCATGCTTCTAGACTATTTTTTAACAGTGCAAAACAGAATTGAAACAAATAAAATTGCTGCAACATAGCAAATGCAAGTTAAATTGCATAGTATAAAATAGGTTTTATGCAGTATGATAGAACTTTTGTTTAAAATGACACAAAATAAATTGACAAGGGAGCTCAATATAGGCAACATTTTTTGTAATAATAATATCTGAATTCAAGCAGTTAAAAACTAAAAAGCGAAAACTGTCGAAAACCGAAACCAAATTTTATTCAACCGATTCTTCGGCATTCGATATTTTTAACAAACAATAGTCATAACTAATAAGATATTAACTAATCATGGCATAAAATATAAGGCATATTCATGGTGTTCAGACTTCTGTAACTCACGATTTATTTATATCATTACTAGTATTACGATGTAAATCATGCAACTTATCTAAACTTTGATATGGTGGCGGAGGATCAGATAATGTATTATTAGAAATTATGTCAACATAAGATGGTGGCTGATCATAAATTGAATCGATAATTGTTACGTTAAATGTTGACGGATTCAATAGTAACGGATCTCTTACATCTAATGAATCATTTACAATACTAATTCTTGTGTTATTATTATTATTATTAAAATAAATATCACATGATGCACAATTATTTCGATTTGTTGGATTACGTAAAGCAATAGTTTCGCCACTATCGCCATCTCGTCGAAGGTGATGACGATGATGTTGTCGATGTTGATGGTTTGCTTGCAGTGCCGGCTTTTTGGCAAAAATTAGTAATTTTGACATAATTAAAAGAAATAAAACAATTGCGAAAAGTATAGTGATAACACAAACAAGAACAAATAAGTAACGGGAAAAATAATGGTTTCGATTACCATTTGGGAAACCATATTCCGCTTCCTCATAAGAGTTCGGTAATTTCTGACAGCATTCATGGCGAATATTCACCTCGCAATTTGGATCGTGACGTTTATCGCAGCACCAACTAGATGGGATACATCTACCATCATCACATGGTATTTTATCTGTATATAAATTGAAATTTATTAATTGAACTAATAATTGTAAATAATTAGATTTTACTTCGACAAGCAACAATACCACATTTTGATATGCTTTCATCTGAACCATCTTTGCAATCAGCATAACCGTCGCAAACGTAATGCTTAATTATACACAAGCCGTTTGATTCACACTAAAGAAGAAAATACAAATTACAAAAATAAGTATAAAGCTATACTGTACATGTAACTTGAAATTCAAGATAAAACTATTACTTGAAACATATGTTCATTACAATGTGGAAATAAAAGTGGTAAATCTTGTTTCTCTTTCAATTTGCTATTTGGTTTTGCAACAACAGTTACCAGTTCTCGTAATTTAAATTTGTAACTGATACAAATATATTTGCCACCATCTTCTTCTTTTAATGGATAAAATTTGTTTTCAGACTTATTCATTTCTCTTGTCGTATAACGACTAGATTCATTATTTGATTTAAGTAGTTTATCTAGTAATTTTAATTGTTTGGAATAAAAATTTTTATCATCGTTTTCGCGAATCCAAAGCAACTGATCATCAAACTGACTTTCATTTGTGGTCGACATTAATTCACACATTAATGAAAATCGGTTTCCAATTTTTTCTTCAACAAGATTAGAAACTGGATTTATCATATTTTCATTACATTTGATTATTTTGAGATATAAACTACCTGAAAAATGTATAAAAAAGGCGAATTTTGAACATCCAGCTAGAAAGAAATTAGTTAGCTAGAAATTATAACATGCATGAATATTAAAATAGAAATCGGGCTACTATAGAGATCATGAAAATATAAAAATAAAACTCACAATTTATTGTAGTTAAACTAAAAATAACGAAATACAAAATGTTCCACAACATGTTTTTTAAATAAATTTATCGTATTGCTACGTAAAATTCATTATTAAACTTGATAAACAAAAGACAAATGTTATGATTGCATCTTCTTCTTTTTAACGCTAACCTAGCGAGAGGTTTCAGGTTTCAGTTCCACGGTTCACCATTATTACTTTTTCATTTTCACCGTTAAAAGTTTTAACTTAAAACTTAAAAAATAATAAACAGGCTGTTTTGTTGAAGGACGTTTTTCAGTTAAAGTTGTTTAACATTGGTGTGAGGGGATGATGAAATCTCATTTAATTAAAATATTTATTTATTTTAATATCATTTCGTAGACTGAAATTAGCAGCAATCATTACACTGATTCTGCAGCATATTGCGACAGGTGGCTGCTCTAGTACCAAAGAGGTGATTTTCCTCTTATTGATAGAGATCGGTATCATAAAATCATATAACATGGACAGATGGGCGTCTACTCTATATTATAGAATCTATTCTATAGTATACCATTTCTTGTCATATTCCACCAATATGGCGCCATATGATTTATTCTATTTATTCGCTTTCATACGTATATTTTTGAAATATAGGTCGAGTTTTTAAATTCATCGATTGATTGAGAATATCTAGCAAACCCATAGATAACTAAGGTAAAAAATTATTTATTATTTTTACTAAAAATAGATGGGCAACTCGCAGAAGTGGTGCCGCTAGCGACTACGGCGGTATCACAACTATGTGATACCGCTATATTCAAATTTGATAGCATTTTTTTTTCCGGTGATAGTTAGCTTAAAAGCAGTGTCCGCTATATTCTTATTTGACCGAATATAATAAATTGACCAAAAATATAACTACATCTAACCTGCATTCAAGTCGATGCTCCCGCCCTACCTGAATTAACATGCACTATCATTTTCTCAAAGTGTACGAGAGAACAATGCTTCTTTTTTATCGGCATGACTTTAGATTTGACAGTTTTCTGACAACCTGAAGTTGCCAACCACCGGGTCGAAAGTCGAAAGAGTGGAAAAATCATTACGGCGAAGTCAGTCTAGTGACAATTCTCGAACAGTTCGTTCTCATGTTGTATTTGGTCTACAGTACACCTACATTCTCTCTCTGATAATTATTCATGATTTAATGTGTAAAAAATCCATTTTGTAATTCCATAAATAAAATCGAGATTCGCCACTTTTCATTGATTTTACAATTTTAGAAAATTTTCAATAAAATAGAAAATGTGAAGCTTCTATTATGATTATGTCACGATGCTGTTATGACATGCACCGTTATTAGCGCCGCGGTCTCTTTAGTTTTAGCCGTTATTGAAGACTATTTCTCGAAAGAGAAAAATAGCATGGGCTGTTTTTTAGCTAACCATAACAAATACTGTTATGGCGAATTGAAAAAAAAAACAGATAAATAATATAATTGTCATCAACAACATTTTTTTGTTTTTAATGATAAAAATGTTTGTTTTGCCATTACTTTCACAATATCATCATCAACTATTAAGGTCTTACCTTTTAAAATAGAATTTATACTTCTTACATATACTTTTATTTTAAAATTTACAAAGCATTTTATTATAACCAGATATAGCGGAACCGCTATATCTGGCGATTCCGAATAGAATTAGTCGGTTTAGAAAGTTTGAAACCATGTCATCTACTGTATTTTCTCGAGATCTTTCCAAAAATACCGATTTCTCCGTGCTACGACGTATAGTTTCGGAGATATGGGCAGATTTGTCCGAATATTGCTCGAAAATTCGCTATATCTGGCGATTCCGAGTAGAATTAGTCGGTTTAGAAAGTTTGATTTAAAACTTTTGATTTGATTTTGATTTCAAACAAATTTATTCATTATTTCAGTAACATATGTTTATAAATGTGTTTGTATTATATTTAATAAATATATAAAAAAATATTATATAAAAAAAAAGAAATTTTATTTAAATATGAATTAAATATGACAACGCTTTCTCAACAAAAAAAAAAAGAAATTTTTATAATTTATCTTAGGTTGGTTTATCTTGTAGTCTTAGTACCATGCTACTAACCATATGTGAATTTCACAATTTTAATGTAAAATTAGAAAAATGGAAAATTTTCAACGTCGCAAATTTTTGTTTCGTTAAATTCATAATTCTTATCTAACGACCACTAACCACTAAATACGTGAATTTACTAATTTAACGTAAAACAAAAATAAAAGAAAATTGGCAATGTCGCAACATTAATTTTCTTTATATTATCGATTTCTGTAAGGCTAAACTTACGATCAAACCAAACATAATTTTAAATCTTTTATAATACAAAATTCAGCATCGAACCAAACACAACCCGTTGTAGCTCAGAATTTTCTTTAAGGCAGAACTTATAATGAAACCAAATTTACAGCTGCCTAAGTTCTGATTTATAACGGGTCTTTTTGGTTTGACTGTTGTTACCTATTTGTTTTCTTCATTTTGTTAACATTTACACAATTAACTATTTCAATAGTTTCGATAATTTGAAACCACCAATGGAACCTGTAAAATATTTCGGCGAATCAAATAATATAATCTACAATAGAAGTCGATTCCAAAAATTTAATTCTAATAATGGTGGTCATTTATGTATTGAGTTTCTATATAATAGCAAGCCATAGAACAGTCTAGTGTTAGTTATGTCTATAATATTCATATTAAAGGATCGTAAATAACACTTTCCATAGAATTTCCCAATCCTATACAGCTAGATACAAATTTCCAATACGGATTGGCGTTGATTTGTTTCTTTTCGTACAACACTATACCGAACGTTGAAGAAAATACTAAATTTCACTATATAGATAAAAATAAACAAGTCAATTCAATTAATCTACCTGCTAGAGTATATGAGATTACAGGTATTAATAATTATCTAAAGAAGAAATTGATACCTTTCAAGTTGAATGGAAATGAAAAAGAAGAAGATATTTTTTTCCTAAGACCAAATAATAATACTTTAAAGTGTGAAATTTTTCATCGTGATTTTGATATAGACTTTAATACAGAAAATTCGCTAGCAGAATTGCTAGGATTCTCACGAAAGATATTGCAAGCTGGAATAGTTCATTCATCTGATCATCCTGTAAATATTGTAAAAGTCCGAACAATTCACGTAGATAGTAATATAACAAGTGGTGCATACTATAACAACAAACCGTCACATACTTTATAGGAATTTCTCATCACGTCCAATCCTGGATTTTCTATAGACGAAATTCCACGAAACTTGGTTTATTTACCAGTAGTAGGAAACGAGATATCTACCATTTCACTAAAAATACTAGATCAGAATTTTAATCTTGTAAATTTTCGATGGGAAGATCGAAAAATTCTATCGTTCGGTTAGAATTAAAAAAAGATGGTTTTAATAATTAATAGTGATAGTAATATATGTATATGTATCGTAAAGCCTGTCTACCATTTCTGGTGTAGGCTTGTTAGTCTTTATCTTTTTTTTTTCTTTATTTGTCTAGTCTTATACGTTTTCGCTTCGTGTCACTGCGTCGCAAAACTTTCTCCATTCTCTCCTGTTGTTTGCCATCCTACTAGCTTCACTCATCGTTATTCCTCTTCTTTGCAATATCTTTTCTATCATGTCATTCCAAGTAGTTTCAGGTCTTCCCCTTTTTCTTTTCTGCCCAGGTCTAGCTTCCCATACCCTTCTCACTTGTCTTTCCTGTCCCATTCTTTTCAGATGGCTCCACCATCCCAACTGCCTCTTCTCTATGTATTTCTGTATCGCCTCTATTCCTAATTCTTTTCTTATTTCTTCATTCTTAATTCTTTCTCTCTTTCTCACTCCCTTTACTCTCCTCATGTATTTCATTTCTACCGCTTGGACATTACTTATTTCCTTTTTATCTGTTATCCATTTCTCACATTCAAATGTCAGTATTGGTCTTATTATTGTTTTATAGACATTTATTTTTGTTTTTGTTGTTATTTCTTGTTTCCCCACAATCGTATTGCTGATACTGTAAAACACTTTCATTGCTTTTCCTATTCGGCTGTTAATTTCTTCTTCTTGCTTTCCTGAACTAGTTATTTCTACTCCCAAATATTTCCATTTCGTCACTTGCTCCAATTTTACCTTATCTACTATGATTTTTATCTCCTGTTGTTCCCCAATTACCATTACTTTTGTTTTCTCTTTACACATCTCCTTTCCGTTCTCTCTAAGTGTTTCATTCCATTTATATATGCTTGTCTGCAACTCTTTTTCGTTAGATGCTATCACCATTATATCGTCCGCAAATGCTCCAATCTTTACTTCAACTCTCTCCATATAATTCCATCCCACGTCAAGTCCTCTAGTTCTTTCTTTCACTTTTCTTATTATTTTGTCCATGTAAATATTAAATAATGTTGGGCTTAGTCCTTCTCCCTGTCTTAGTCCGTTTTTCGTTTTAAATTTTTTTGATTGTCTGTTTTTGACTATCACGCTATTTGAGTTTTCTTCATATATATTTTTTTTATTAAGCTTATCATTTTCCTTCTTATCTCTTTTTCTGACATCATCTTCTACAATCTATCTCTTCTTACTTTATCAAATGCTTTTTTTAAATCTAGAAAACCCATGTATACATTTTTTTTTCTTTTACTTGTTTTTTCCACTATCTGCTTAATCGTAAATATATGGTCTTGAATGCTTCATCCTTCCCTAAATCCTGACTGGGATTCGTCCAGAGTTTTCTCTATTTTAATTTTTATTCTCTCGTTTATCATCATTTCCAACACTTTCATGTTTGTATTTAATAAGGTAATTCCTCTATAATTGTTACAATCTTTCTTATCTCCTTTCTTAAAGATTGGTACTATCAGTGCATGCTGCCATTCTTTAGGTATTATTTGCTCTTTCCATACTTTGTTATATATGTCCAGCATTACCTGCCTTCCCTCTTCCCCCATATATTTTATCATTTCGGTCGTTATTGTGTCACTTCCTGGTGTTTTTCCATTCTTCAGTTGTTTTATGGTCTTTTCCAGTTCCTCCATATTAAATTCCTCTTCTTCGTCTTTGCTTTCATTTCTCTCTGAATTGACTACCTCTCTTGTATCGGTCCTCTCTGTCTGACAGCAGCTCTATATTGCTTCCATCTTTCCATTATTTCATCTTCCTGCATTAATATTTCTCCTTCTTTGTTATTTATATATGTAGTCTTTCCTTTATATATGTTGGTCTCTCCTTTTCTTATTGTTCTTAGTCTACTATAGAATATTTTTTTTCCCTCTGCAGCTTCGTTTTCTAATTTATTGCCGAATTATGCCCATTCATTTCTTTTCGCCTCTAATACTAATTGTTTCACTATTTTCCTTTCCTCCTTGTAACACTGATACGTTTCTCCAGTTTTTTTTTGTAGCTATTCCTTCCATTTTTTCTTTTTTAATCTCACTCTTCTCTTGATCTCTTCTGTCCACCATGTCGTTTGTTTTATTTTCTTATTTCTTTTTATTTTTCCACACACTTCCGAGCTTGTTTGTAGTATCATCCTTTTGAATTCCTCCTAACTCTCTTCCAAACTTAATGTCTTCCATTTCTCATTTCTGCTCTCGATAATCCTCTTCATTTTTTCTCTATATTGCTTTGCCACCTCTCCGTCTTTTAGCCTATACGCTTTTATTTTCTCATATTATATCTTATCTTCTTTTCTCTCTCTGTTGTCAGATTTTAGTGGTTTCTTTATTTTAGATATAACCATATAATGATCACATCTCACTTCCGGTCCTCTTGACACTTTTACATCTACTATGTTCTTTCTATTTTCGTTTCCTGTTACTATGTAGTCTAAACTATAATATGGTCTATAATTCCAAGCCAATAGAATATGTTTATTGGGATGATGTTAATGAACTAGTTGATAGATTACAATTGCTATTCGCATCGCAACAAACAAGTAATTCTTCTCATAGTAATGAGATTGCGTCAATTATTGAAGAATTAAAAGAAGCAAAATTTATATATTAATATATTACCAGTCATAAGTATTATTATTTAGTTAAACAACGGTGATGAGTATAGATAAGTTTGGACGTTCGTTCGATAAATATTCACATTATCAGATTTCTTCCTCGCCTACTTCCTCATCATTAATTTCATTCACATATAATGGTGATTTAGATATTGGAGGTTTAAAAATATGTAACGTTAATTTACCCACTCAAGATGATGACGTTGCTAATAAAAAATATGTGCATGGTTCATGTGGACCAATAATGAATTTGTATTTAATGCTACAGCAAGATGTGGCTAAAAGTGAAGAAAATAATTGACAGCGATTAATAGATATATCTAATAGAATGAATGATTTAATCAATACTTTTGAGGCAAAAATTATAGAATTATCGGCATTATTTGACAGCAGTAGAGCTGAATCTAATAACGCGATTGAAGATATAATTAAAACATTAGATAAGGTTCAGATGGATGTATTTAATAATCGCGACAAGATAGAAAATCTTAATTATTCCAAAGCTGATAAACACCCAGGAACAACGCGTCTAGACTGAAGGTAGTTCGCTAAGATTCTAGACACCTGTTATTTAATATTTAAAGTGATAAAGCACTAAATGGCATCGAATGAAAAAAATCAAGTAGTTAATGAACTACATAAACCAATAAGATGGAATTTTCAGAGGAGACATACAATTATTAAAGGGTTAGACGATTTATGGAAAGCAGATCTTGCTCAAATGGATACATATGCTAAAGAAAATAACCAGTTTAAATATTTTCTGCTTGTTATTGATTGTTTCTCTAAATATATTTGGGCCGAACCGCTAAAAAATAAATCTGGTGATTCGGTGGTGGAAGCGTTTTTTAAAATATTAACTAGCTCAAAGCGTAGCCCTAAAAATTTACAAACTGATCAAGGAAAAGAATTCTACAATCGTTATTTTCAAGATTTGCTTAAACCATACAAAATTAATCACTATTCAACATATTAACGAATGAAAGCAGTAATTGCTGAACGAACAATTCGAACTGTAAAAGAACGACTGTATAAATATTTCAGTTTAAATGGAACGCACAAGTGGATTTCAATTTTACCAGTTATTGTCAAAAATTATAATGAAGCAAAATATAGTACAATTAAAATGAAGCAATGTGATATTGTTGGTGAGATAATTGAGAAAAAGTTGTTGGATACAATCTATAACCATATGAAAATCCTTCCAGGATTGAAATTAAATGTTGGCGATATGGTACGCATCAGTAAAGACAAGCATGTTTTCGATAAAGGGTACACACCTAACCGGACCACTGAACTACTTAAAATTATCAAAATCAATCACACCAATCCTGTGACGCATTTGTTGGAAGATTTTAATAAACAGCCAATCTTTCTATAGTTATGAATTGCAGAAGACAAAGCAACCAGATATCTATTTAGTTGAGAAAGTGTGATAAGAAAAAAGGCAACATGGTATATGTAAAATGGCTTGGTTTTGATAATTCTCATAATAGCTGGATTCATAAGACAAATATACTATGAAAAAAAATTAGTTGTTGTACAAAAACTGTATAAACATGACGCCTTCTGAAAATAAATGCGTTTTAAGTGCTGATCATATTGATAAAGATCTGTTTGAACTATTAGACCAGTTTAAACATGAAATTAGTGAAAAAAATGAAGCAAAACCTTTATTATTAAATACAAGATTTTCTACAATAAGTAATAATATATTAATTGATATATTAATTGGATTAAATATGCCCATGGACTTTAGACCTTTTATAAAATTAAATAACGTCTTCGAATTGGAAGAATTTGAATGGCAAACACTGATTTTAAATATGTATTGGATTCATCATATATATTTTAGTACAATGGATTTAGACTATTTACGTTTTATTTGTTGTAAGAATATAATCATAACAGGTAATAGTAATGAATAATTAAAAATGATTCAAATTACTAGACAGGAAAAGACTATATGCTTAACAGAATCTGATTTGGTTAACATAATATTCATCAATACATATCATGTGGTTCCCCTAATTAATAGGCTAAATTTAATTGACTTTAACACTTTTTATAATAATTTTATAAAAGCTTTTAAGGAATTGTTATCAGAATTAATTTATCCAGTAAGTGTAGAAAGTATAATAGATGAATATTGTAATTTAGCATTTGATGAGCTGAGTTATTGTTTGAAAGAATGTATATTAATAAATAAAGAAAAAATATTTGTTGACTTGTATAATTGAAAATTTATTATAATAGCAATAATATACATATTGTAATATACATTTTTAAAATACAAATCGTTTTATTTTCTTTTAACTATTTTAAATATATATTAGCAGGTTGAAAACTGGGAAATCTGGAAAAGTAATTACTGACTTTAGAAAGAAAAATCATGAGGATAATTTTAATTTTTTAACGTTTTGTATTACCTGAATTAACTGAGAGCCACTTCAAAGACCGGAGTCGAATTTAAATTATTAACTGCAGTTAATTCTTTAAAAATAATTCTGAACTTGCCCGGCAAAAAATGGTGCAAATTTTTCTTAAAAATTTCCGATACTCCTAGGGAAAGAAACAGAATTTTATTATCTGGAAGATCCCCTTGTACTGCTTCTCCATAACGGCTCAAACATCATTTCTATTTATTGTTATTTCAATTACATCACTGTTAGAAAATGACTTAATATAGGGAAGATATGTTCGATATTCCATATGTGTTATAGAATCATCATTCAATGGAGATTTATACAGGTTTGAAACTTGATGTGACGGCATATCCAATCAATTTCAAAAAAGTTGTGTTTAACTTTGACAATTTACCCCCCAACTTTCTAGCTGAACGGCGTTTTTTAACTGAATGTTTTTGCTTGTTAATACTCCTTTTATACGATTTAATAACATTCTTATTACTATCATTAGGAGTCTAGGTCGGACAGTGAAAGTGGTCAGACGCTTGTTTACCTTTAAATCGAAAGACGATACATAGATAAGCAAAATATTGATTGTTTGTGTTCAGTGACTTGAGAACAATAAAATTTTTATTTTTTACTTTTTACTGTTTTTTTATTTCTTTTTAAAAGAAAAGAAAAAAGGAATAATATTCTATTATGGAGGATAAAAATCCTTTTAAAGCGGCGTCGAAAGTGA